>OZ023301.1:4203044-4586237 GCA_964007245.1 Hypomecis atomaria | reverse complement strand
AGCCTAACAGGCAAGGAGGCTTGTAACCACGCCCTTTCACTCATCTCAATATTCAAAACCGATACTAGGGTCTGCTTTACAACATCGTCTAAGCTCAAAAGGAGCTCATTGTATTTCCACAATGGACTACAACGTAAAGCGTACATGAATTTTGGAATAAACAGACAACATCTTATAATGGTAAACGCCATGTGGGCGTTAATTTTGAGTAGCCTATCAGAGGCACTCAAAAAATTTTGTCTTGAACGAAAGGCGGAAAAGACTCATCTAGTATCGGCGAACCCAGAAGGCGAAGAGAACACTTGTCTACCGATTTGTTAGTAGGTGCCAAATCATTAAATTTGTTAATTACCAAATCTTTATCTGGACATGAGTATCTCATTATAACTCATTTTCTAAACCATTTTAATATGGTCTGAGTTTAAGTAATACAGCCCCCAACAATGGATTTTTTTAAATATTTTTATCTACACTAATGTTGTAACATTCTACTTATGTTTCCAATACTTGACTTATAATGACTACTGTTATAGCGCAGACAACAAAACACTCAATTTAAGCAATTTCACATGATGTTATAATATCCACATCGATATCGTAAAATCTCATTATAACATCGCGCGCTCGCTCCTGATTGGCCCTGCGCGCGCAGCTGCGCTCTCATTGGTTAGATTTTAATGGCGCCAAGTTCACTGTGACAATACACGTACGCGTGAATTTAATGTTTCGCAATATGTTTTTATTTTTATTTTTATTACTGAAGATAAAGTAGTGTATGCAACTGCATATAACACGGGTATTAAAACACTCGTTACTATTATGAAACTCGCTGCGCTCGTTTCATAAACTCACACTCGTGTTTTAATACCCTTCATTATATGACAGTTGCATAAACTACTATTATAATATATCAACTTGTCTGGTGATTTCCAGAGTATTTTCTTCCCAAAGGTAGGTACTTAATACAGTATTAAGAACAAATAATATCTAAGATTTTTAATCTGTTCACATGTTGCTTTCTTTTCTTTCTCTAATCTAAATAGCTACTGTGTAGTTAGAAAATAAATATATATGCCAAGTAATCCCTGTCATTAATTTTTCCTACTCGTATGTTTTACAATTCCTGAAAGAAAAAATCAATTTATACCTGCCTATACCTAAGTTGTTACTCTTGTCACTTACCAGCATACCTAATGTAAGACTACAATACAAATTATGGGTGGTGCATACTCCTTATCTTAATTTTTTTTTTAAATAGGACTTTAATAATGGGTGTTGTCATTTATTTAGGGCTAAACCTTACATTTTTTAAGAGAACAAAGTAAAAGGCTTATCTTATCTATCTAGTCAAATAAAGCTCATATAACTACATTAAGTGAAAAGAAGCTTTTCAAAATATGTACAAATAAAAAATCTGTAAAAGTATACCAGCATAGACTAGTAATATAAATGCTCCTGTCTGAGTTTTAAAATATTGCCACTCTTAAACATTTATCAAATTTAGCTGCTCTCATTATTATTTAAAAAATATCCAGCAAGATGTATGTCATAACACAAGCATACTACACCACATACCCTATAATATGTATTATTTTGTCATACAAGATGAAATAATGGGTATGTAACAAGGTCGGCCAAATTATTTAAGATCTTAGTACTGTTTTGTTTTGTATTCTAAGTACTTGGGTAGGTAAACAATTTACAAATTATATAATTATGTATCTTCCTAGTTCAGACAGACAAACCTACTTGAATATTTATGTTATTAAATATTAAAATTAAAATGAACATTTCTAAATGACCCATAAGTTATTTAATGATAAAGATTTTTAAAGACAGATTTGAATCCTGTGAAAATTGGATTTTTATTCATTTGATGTGGATGTCTTCAGCATTGGATCAATATTTTACGTGAATGTATCTGTCATTATTGTTCTGACAACTTTCCTGGATTATGTTTCCTTTATTTTATATGTGATGTAATTCTTCGGTACTTATCATTTTTACTAGTGTTTTTCTACAATCATAGTCTGTTGTCAATTAACGGTTCTGCATGGGAATAGGAAGTTTGAAAAAAATATTACCTTTTTTAATTACTCATCCCCATGAATAGAAGGATGAGTAGGTAAAAACAATCAATGTCTACAGCCTGATGTCTAGGTTCTTGACTCATAACTCCACATTTCCCCTTAAGTTTAAATCATAAGATGGATAGAATACCTACTGTCTCATTTGTGGATTAACTTTCAGTAGGTACCAAAAATTCGTTAAGCAATAATTATCATGGAGTTTATTGATTCATAATTGCTATTTACAGGTACTTAGCATCTATTTGTTCAAGCCTGTTTAATTGATTGTAATGACATACAACAATATGTCAAAAAAGAATAGCAGCTTATTTCAGGTGGATATACTCAATACTCAAGAGGAATACAGCATTTTATGATATCACCATTATGTCCTTCAATTACAAGTGTTATAATTTTCATGGCATAGGTATCACAGTATTTCATTTTACATTCTATGTAAGGTATTTGATCCCTTGAACTGAAATTACTTCCAAGTTGCAGTAAATACCCGGTATTGAAATAACCAACAAGCAATACCTACATAATTGTATAAGTTAATAAAGTAAATCTCAATTTTCTTATTTTTATGTTGGGCAGTTGAATTTTTAATAGGTATTTCACTTCCACTCGGTCATGGCTAGATTGGTAGATGTGGTTCTGTCGCTCTTAGTGGGTAGGCCTATGTTCAGTAGCAGACTATTCAAGTCCGGTACAGTATAAGTACAAGTACCATTTCTTGTCCCAGAGGTGATTCTATTGATATAATTATGTTACTTATATATTCCAGACACCAAAGTTACCTGGTGTTTGGTAATAATTCTTTATGGATTGAGTATCATGGTACATTCAAACAATCTGTTTATATCTAACTTGGTAAAAGTAAGAAGTGAGAAAACAGAAATAAATGATTTCTATACTTCTATTTGGACTGTCTGGGTCTGACTGAGTCTTGAATACATAGAATTTGAGTAATTAACAAATAGAACAAGAAACATATGATTGTACTATTGTTGCATTTGGTTCATTATGAACTTACTGTTGGGGAAGACTTTTAATAGGTGGTAGCTGTGACCCCTTATCTCTTCCTAAGCAAAATATGGCATGGTGACATCCATAGGTACATATATCCTCGGTCTATGATCATCAGTAAAGCATCAGTAAATACTGTGCATTTAATAGCTTGGTGTTTACCATGCTGCGGTGAATATTGTATCCTTTAAAGGATGCTTTTTCTGTGCGTTTAACCACGCCGGTTAACTCAAGACAGAAAAGTTTGTTGTGTGTCTTTTGACCACTTCACCGCTGAGGATTTTTTCAGAGGTAACTTATAATTATATTGTTCGTCGAATTCTCTCGGTAGAATTGTCCAGATAGAGTACCTAATCTATGTAGTATTATCTCTATCTTTGGTAAAATTATATCAAAAAGAACATACCTATTTTTCCGGTCTGACCCATAGGTCATACATATTTAGATGTCATTTAGGAATGGAAGTTCCATTATGGAACTCATCGAGTTCTATTATCTATATAATCCAGTTTTCTTACTGTATTTTTGTTGTTAAAACAACAAACGTGACAATACGTCAACAATGTTACGGTGAATTCGAACCGCGAAATGCAAACTTTTTGCTAGGCACTCGTGGAGACAAACAATTATCTACGTAATTGAATGGGTTCCCCAGTCACTATTTAGGACCCTTTAACTGTGTTTAATTCATTTTTGTTTTGCACAAAACGTAAATTATTTAGGTTAGTTTTTTACCGCACATATTTTTATGTCCACAATCATTTTACACAGTCTGTGATGTAAGCCTCACTTGTCCTAGTCTGCAGGTTATCTTATACATTTTTTATCGAGAAGACGACAGTAAGCCATATTACGTCGCACAATAGAGACACAATGATATGACAGAAGAGTGTTGCTATACAAAAAAAAAAACTTTAAAATTGTGGAAATAATACGCGCGCCAGAGATGCTCTGCAACTGAGTAAATTAAATAAATAGATGAATAAAGGAGCTATGCAGTATCTTCAAGGTGATTGAAGGATAATAGGGGATGAAAGCTTGTGTGAGACTTCCACAAATTTTCATGCTTTAAGTCTAAAACATGATATAAAGACTACATGTTAGAAATAATAAAACACGTATTTCAGGATTTTTAATAAATCAGCCCCAACCCCTAAAATTTGGGGATGAAAATTTGTATGTCACTTTCGAAACTTTTGATGCCAGAAGTCAGAAAATGGATATACGAACTCGTTGTAATAGATAATAAAACATAATTTCAGGATTCTTAATAAACCACCCCTAAACCTTAAAATTGGGGGATGAAAATTTGTATGTCACTTTCGAAACTTTTGATGCCAGAATTTAGAAAATGGATATACGAACTCGTTGTAATAGATAATAAAACATAATTTCAGGATTCTTAATAAACCACCCCCAAACCCATAACTGGGGGATGAAAGTTTTTATGACACTTTTGCAAAGATTGATGCTAGATGTCCAAAAATTGATAAAGGGACTCTTTTTTACAAATACATATAATCAAACACGTAGGTATTTCAAGATTTTTAGAAAATATCCCCCTAACCTTTAAAACTAGGGGTTAGTTGGTATGAGACTTCCGCAAGTTTTGAAGCTAGAGATGTGAAAATCGATAAAATTACTCATTATAGTAAACTACAAAAAGAATTGAAATCCAACAAAAACATTTTCATGTGAAATGAAGCCAAGTCTAAATCACAGTTCGCACTATCAAAAAGTTGTCAGATCTCACGTGAAGCCAAGCTTCTAACTCTACACCCCTTACTCTACAAGTCCTTACTTCACAAACTCTACAAGTCTACACCTTAGTCAATATATGCGGCTTGGCTGTTTCGCTATCTGCGCATGGGCGTAAAGTGAAGATTAATTCATTAATTCTGTTATACAAACAGCGGGGCAATTCTGTTAACCGATCTCTATACCAAAGTGACACTTTCTTGAACCTCTCACGTTTTTCTGACAGTTCTGGCAGCTCAAAACTGTCATAAAAATGAAAGAAATTCAAGAACGTATCACCTTCGAAACGAGATCGGTTAACAGAATTGCCCTGCAGTTCTTGTTGTAACGAAACGGCCAAGTCACATATATTGACTAAGCTGTAGAGTTTGTGGAGTAAGGACTTGTAGAATAAGGCGTGTAGTATCGTGGTACATGTTAGAGTTAGATGCTTGGCTTTACGTGAGATCTAACAACTTTTTGATAGTGGGAACTGTGATTTAGACTTGGCTTCATTTCATATGAAAATGTTTTTGTTGGATTAAAAAGGTACCGAACCGACTCGAGGTAGGTCATGCACCCCGTCTTACGTCATTTTACCTTTGACACAACACACTATCGTGATACCTATAGGTATATTCTTGCTACGATGACAGTGATAAGCATGCGGAAGAGAGAACAAGAAAAATAAAGCAATTAAAATAGTAGGCAGGCTTTTAACACATTTATTAACATATCAAAATAACTAATTAAAATTTTAATGTAAGTAGGTTTTAAGTTCGCATAGGTCGCATGGGTCGTATAGCACTAATGGTAGAGTTTTTAAGGCACGCGTGATATCCTTCTAATTCTAATTCGAAGTGAGGGCGATAAGTCCTGCACTGATGTCCCGCATGGGGTGTTGACAGCTTGCGGGGCTAAACCACGAAAGAGCCTTTGTGCATTTCCTCCTCAAGCGTCTACTCAAGCCAGCCCAGCTGGACGGAGCGTGGCTCTAGGCTTAGATGGTGAATGAGATGATGGCGATGTGGATGACAAAGCTGATGATAATGCAGAAGCATCATGCAATCCGTTAGCTATTCTAGTGTCTTCTGTGGCTGTACAGTGCCATAGAACATGCTCTACAGTTTCGTTTTCCTGCAAACAGCCAAGGCAGAGTGGGCTGTCAGTGGCTCCCAGTTTATACAAGTGATTATTTAAGTTGCAAGGGACTATTAAAAAGGCTGGTACTGTACAGTACAGGTCAAGAGCGAGTTGAGATTGGCTTATGAAGATTCATTTAAAGAGATGTGTGCGAGATCTACTGATCCGAGAACTACTTGTATTAGGTATAGTTAAATGTTTAAATTACGAAAAGAAGGTGCACATGCTTTTACATATAACCTTGTTTCGTAGTCACCTACGTTAACAATATAATTAAACTATGTAAATTTTAATGAGAGCTACGAAATAATAAAATATGAATACCTATCTGGCTGTTGTTTATATATGTGAAACACATTTTTTTGTTCAAAAGTGCAATTTTGTTTGTCAGTGCGTTATATCGTGATCTATAAAATTTAAGACAAATTATATTGCACGTTTAAAAGGGTGAGTGCAACACTTTAGCAATTTGTTTTTCTAATCCTGGCCGTCGTGGTCTTTTCATATTGAACGTGACGAAGTCTGCGTTTGAGCATCGACTAGCCTTGACGATACTTAAGCGACGTTGTGGTCGAATATGAAGCACGCAAACCTAGAAGATACCTAACTATTGCGATTATAGAACTTTACGAACGTAAGAAATGAAATAGTAAATAATTAATTAAGCACCTAGAGAACGAAGGCGGGACTTGTGTCACGGGTGACATATACCCTTTGCGTAGCTAGGATCTCTAGGATTAACTTCCAAACTATTTACTTGTAGTCTTGAGAGAAGCGAGGGGTTCAAGTTGCTCAAAACAAAGACAGGCTTCGTTCTAATGGTGCATACTCCTACTTTTCATACGTTCTTCAAGAAGAATTAAGTTTAAATAACTTCGCTACGCTCGGGAGTTAACTATGGACTCCCTCATTTCAGGGTCCAATATATCGTCCGTAACAGAAGACCCAACTTTGTTGTCTAGGTGCATTATCTACCTACTATTAAGTACTTACTATCCGGCTGATTTTATAGCCACTGTAGGCAGAAACAAACACAACTATAATGATAACTTTTCAAAGTCCGAGTAAATAGGTGTTTCTAAGTCTGCATGCTTCATCTACGAGTCCAACATCGCTTACCATCAGTGGTGGACTTTCGCATTTGCCGCCAGTAGCCTGTTGAATGTTTGTCCCTCCCCCCTAAAATCTACCGCTCTAATATGCGACTATCTACTCAAATGGTAGTTATAAATATTTAAGACTTTGGTTCTAAGCAGAAAAAGTTTCACTGCTAAGAATGCTGTGAAACTGATCATTATGTTTTTTCCGAAGTTTTTATAATAATTAGGTAAGTATACAAAATCTTTTATTTTTTTAATATTAAAATAAATGGTCCGAAATTTGCCGCCCCCAAAAATCTGCCTCTTTAGGCTTCAGCCTATTCAGCCTGCTGCTGAATCCGCCACTGCTTACCATCAGGCAAGGTGGTAGTAGCGCAAACTTCGCGGCAAAAAATATACACCACGATTTAATTCGAGGCTGATATCGACTTAGGCTGATCAGAGATGGCGCCTCCAAGAGTAGCAGAAGACAGGCTAACGTCGGGGCACCGGCTGTCGCACCCACCACCCGGGGACGAGGTGCTCATCACTGGCATCGCGGGATGCTTCCCCGAATCTGACTCCATCAAGGAACTGCAGGAAAATCTCTTCAATAAGGTGAGAGGACCCGTCTCCCATCAATATGGTATAAACAAAAAAAAACCAAGTCGAAGTCCTCTTCTCCCAAAAATAAATATAATGTAATAAGCAGCGTAACAAATACATTAAGTAGCTTTTCGGGAATTCGAGAACTAGTTTTTAAATTGTAAATGTAAAAATTGATCACGATGATAACCGAACGAGCAAAGCATCTGTAATATGTTTAAATTGATTAGGCTAAGCGACTTTTGAGTGTTGCGTATTAATTGACTTAGACCCAAGTTCACCAACGCTTGATTAAATTAAACGTGGGATTACAGTATTTAACCCACCGTTCATGTGTAATGCCCATGTCGTACCCACCCCAATATCTGTTGAGAGCTCGGTTCGGCTCGGCTTCGGCGTGGACTACAAGGAGGCTTCAAAAACAGGCAAAATTTAGGCATTTCAGTTTTGTATCTATAAGACCCTAATAGATAACAAGTAATTTTACTGCCTCGGTGGCTTAGTAGGTTAGTGACCTGACTTTTGGGTCAAAGAGGCTTGGGTTCGATCCCCACCCAGGGCAAACATTTTGTGTGATAAACATAGATGTTTGCTCTGTGTCTGGGTGTTATTTAGGTACTATCTCTATAAGTATGTATTTAAAATATGTATATGTAGTATATCAGTCTCTGGCAGCCATATCACAAGCTTTGCTTAGTTTGGGGTCAGAGACCGTGTGTAAGATGTCCCCTAATATTTATTTATTTATTTGTCTAATACCTATGTTAAATGAAAGTAAAGACATGTGTTTTACGACGTTGTCATTTAAAATAGGATAAATGACTTAATATATATTTTTGTACGCCTCTGAGACATGGACACTGCGAGAAATTGAAAAGAAAAAGGTAGATGCCCTAGAGATGTGGTGCTGGAGAAGAATGTTCGGGGTATCGTGTACTGAATTTCGTACCAACGTCTCGATACTACAAGAACTCGGCATCAAGCAGCGTCTATCAGCCATAGTACAGTCTCGCATACTCGCTTACTTCGGACACATCTCAAGGCGAGGTAGTCAGTCCATAGAGCGTCTTGTCGTCCAGGGCAAAGTTGAGGGCACAAGACCACGTGGAAGGTCGCCCATGAGATGGACCGATCAGATCAAGTCTGCTGTGGGTGGATCCGTGCATGAATGTACCCGATTGA
Organism: Hypomecis atomaria; assembly: GCA_964007245.1. Taxonomy (NCBI): domain Eukaryota; kingdom Metazoa; phylum Arthropoda; class Insecta; order Lepidoptera; family Geometridae; genus Hypomecis; species Hypomecis atomaria. Next base: position 4,577,392 of record OZ023301.1, on the reverse strand, counting down.
CGTCCAATAGAGAGAGATGGCGAGATATCGTGAGGCGCATTACATCTGCCCCTACTAATAGTAATACTGCGTGATGACCACGACCGCTCTGTCAAGAGCGCAACGATCAAGAAGAAGAAGAAATGACTTAAATAAAAAAATATTGTGCTTGAAAAATCCGGTGCGCGACACCACCGGGGTCACAAACGCTGTAAGTAAAATTGACGTCACAAACGGCGGGTTAAACAACGATTTTTCGTTCACTAACAGATGTTTAATTTATCAAACGTTGGTTAAATTTTAAACAGCTTTTTAACGAAATTTTGCTGTTCAGCAAGCAAAAACCGTTGGTCCAATGTACATTAATCACACGTTTAACTTAAACAAGCGTTGGTGAACTCGGGGCTAAGTCACTGCATTAAATTTCCTACAAAAGTCTTGTTAGTGCCACAAGACAATAAAAAATAAATTGTCTGCCAACTTGAATTTTTAGCCGTTTCTTGCACAAATCTTGCTGGTTGGTAGCGAGACAAAGAATAAAGTACTAAAATTGTTTTGATAGTTACCTTATTAGGTGATTTGGTTTTGTCTTTTTGTAGGTAGACGTAGTGACATACGATTATCGTCGATGGAATCTGTTAAACTCCGAGATACCTCAGAGAGCCGGCAAGATCAACAACTTGGACAAATTCGATGCTTCTTTCTTCGGCGTAGACTACAAGGAGGCGCACACTATGGACCCCGTGGCCAGAATACTGTTGGAGAAAACGTATGAAGCTATTTTTGATGCTGGTTAGTAATTTTTTCTAGAAATTTCTAATCTTATCAAAAAACATTTTTATAACAATATTGATTTTTTGCAAAAAATAGTATGACCGACTTCACCCGTTTACAGAATTCGCGAATATTTCGCACGGATCGATGTAGCATTTTTCACATTATTGTTTATTTTTCAAAAATGGCTCAGCCGATTTCGATAAAATTTAAATGCGACCAATTTCGAAGCAGATCGGATTATTATGAAAGAAGTTATGCGTGGTTATACATAATCCTTACTAATATTATAAATCCGAAAAGTTTGTTGGTTTGTTGGTTTGTTACTCTTTCACGCACCAACGGAGCAACGGATTGACTTGATTTTTGGCACGGACATAGTTTAAAAGGCGGAAGGAGCTTTAGGATACTTTTTATCCCGAAAAATTGCATAGTTCCTGTAGGACAGGACAAAAACCATCGAAAGCGAAACTGTCGCCACTATCACAAAGACGCTAAGTGATTAATTCCTCTATGACGCTAATATGGACTAACGAAACGTCACAGCCAAACGTAATTAGCTGACAGGTGACATTGTCTGCAGACTTTTATAAGTCACAAGTAGCATGGCAAGGGGACAAATTGTTTTTCCACCATTATATCCCCTTGAAGAGGAAATAAAGTATGGATTGAAAATGACAACTGACATTAAAATTGGATAAAATGTTATTTTCCCTCTGCATGCTACATGTTACTATGACGTTTAATACCAGGCCGTCATTTTGTCTGACATTAAAAATATTTATAAATCTTTTATTATTAGAGGTTTAACATGTTTCTTTATTCTACCTTTACGGTACAGAATCATCATACTTTAATATTATCAATCCGAAAAGTTTGTTGGTTTGTTCCTCTTTGACGCAGCAACGGAGCAAAAGATTGACCTGATTTTTGGTATGGATACCTATGGTTTAAAAGACAGAAAGTGATAATAGGATACTTTTTTATCTCGAGAAAATTCGTGATTCCCATGGGATAGGACAATAAGACAAACTCGGGCTTCATAACGGAGCTTGCGCTCCCGCCATTATGACGGAGTGTTTCGGAGCACAAGACACATCGTCATCCACCACTCGGGACTAACCAGTACTGAACGTCAGACAGCATTCCAACGCCCTGGTCCCAGTGCAGCGGGTCAGTCATAGTAGCCCAGCGCCTGGCTCTTCAACTGCAGAGGGCAGTGAGACCGGCCATCGCGATACCGACACCTCTCTTCCCCTGCAGCCCCACTGCGTCTGCCAGCACGTTGACGGCCTAGCGGAAGGTAGGGTAGGTGGCGGCACCCACACCACCAGTTCCATATTTCCCACCGCAGCCCCTAATCCTCGGCTGTCATATCAGAGTCCAGGAAGCAGCCTTGCTTTATGAAACTAAGAAAGGTTATTCCCAGCAAGTAACTGGAGATAGAGAGACAGAAAAGAAGCCACACCCAGCGCAGCAGGAGGAGCTGGAGTTCATATGCCTGGCAGACGGAGCAGCACTAGAGCAAAATCTTAACCGAGAAATTAACATATTTACAGACGGCAGCAAAATTAAAGGGAAAGTTGGGGCGGCATTATCCATTTGGGATGATGCCGCTGAGATCAGTACCCGCAAGCTGAAATTGGCCGATTGGTGCTCCGTGTACCAGGCCGAGTTATTGGCACTTCTTGAGGCTACCGAAAAAGCAAAAATCTTTTGTGACTCCAGGTCTGCACTGGAAACGGTAGTTGGCGTATCTTCCCTCCATCCCTTAGCAGTAAATACAAAGCTAACATAAAGTTACTACACGCACAATATAAAATAGTGAAACTTTATTGGATTAAAGCGCACGCGGGGATGAAGGGAAATGAGAGAGCGGACCAGCTAGCAAAGGAAGCAGCACTGAACTCGAAGTGCAGACCTATTTACGACAACTGATAATTCCCTTAAAAAGAGAAATCCCTTGACGAGTGGAACCGGCGGTATCAGGATGGACACACAGCGGCGGTAACCAAAACATATTTTCCGGATGCAAGGGCGGCATACAAGATCGTAAGAGAAATAGCACCAGTGGGAATCATAACTCAAGTGCTGACGGGGCATGGTGAGTTTTCCCAATACTTACATCGATTTAAGTTGAGGGAAAGCCCATCATGAATCTGTGAACCCACAAAAGAGGAGACTCCACTGCACATAATCTTGGATTGCCCAGTTTATGGAAAGCAGAGATTTGTTTTAGAACAAAAAATTGGAATTAATCTAACACGTAAAAACCTTAGAAACAATTTTATCCAATTTTTGCACAGATATTAGTTGAAAAGCAATAATTAGGAACAAGTAGGTATAAACTTTGCTGTACCATTGTAATGTTTATTATAACTGCAAACAGCCAAAAACTTGATATTTGTCGGTTAGGTTAGGTTTCGCAGCCGACATAAACATAAGCCAAAATCAAAATATAACGCGGGCGAAGCCGCGGGTAAAAGCTAGTAAAAATATATATAGGCGTCGAATTGAGTACCTCCTCCGTTTGGTTCGTTGGTCAAAAAATGTTGCCACGAGACCACCTGGCACCTGGCTACCTATGGAACATTCTTCTTCTTTGTCGTGTCAAAGGTTCAAAAAGTTATATTATTTTTTCCCAATATTTAGCCACTGCGAACCCGCAGGGTGTTGCCTGGTGTAGATCTGTATGTGACATTAAAAGTGGTTTAAATGGTTTATTTAATCCCTTTGCCATGCCAAGAGTGTATAATAGAAGTACATTACTGTGTGCAATATTGTATTACATAGGATAGTATTATTTCGTACAACCCAGGACTGAAATGATTATAATAATGGCACAGCTAATAAAAATGAAAATTGGATTGCCAGGAGAGATTTAATACGAATTTTATCTTCACAGGTGTGAATCCTACAGAGCTACGCGGCTCGAAGTTGGGCGTGTTTGGCGCAATTACAATGTCGGAGTCGGAAAAGAACTGGACTAAAGACGAAATGCAGTACAATGGATTTGGATTGACTGGGTATGAAAAAAAAAACTAGGACTAGCTGACGTTTGGGACACTTTAGAACTGAGTGTTTAAATTTGATCAATTGATTTACTGACGTTTCAGACAGTATCTTTAGAACCTTTACAAAATAAATGTTGATTAGTTTTTAATGGTATTGCGGACAATTTCAAAATTAATGTTGGTAGTAAATCAACTAAAATAAAAAGTGTCAGTCAGTTCGAAAAAAATAATTTGACTTTTGCATAGATACAAAAAAAAACAAATAAGAAAATCAGAAATCAAAATTTGTTTTTTTTTTGTCAGAATAATATTATCTTACAATGTACTCGTAGATGATATAGGAACAATAATGTTTAAAAAAAATATTCTACCTTTACAGATGTACAAATATTTAATAAAAAAATCGGTATTTGGTTTAATATTTTTACATTCAGTAGCTTTTACCCGCGGTTTTGCCTGGGTTATATTAGGAAACAATTAAAATTTGATTCTGTCAATCAGTATCACGATTTATTATGAATGAACAGTTTGCTCTACTTTCGTCCTCTATATTGGTAATGTTATGATTTATATTTTATGTCATAACTTGTGGCCATGGGGCTGTTCAAGTGTTACGTAAGCAGATATATTACAATTATTTACTGTTCTACTGTGACATTTCAACTTGATAATCCGCTGTAATCCTTACTAATATTATAAATCCGAAAAGTTTGTTGGTTTGTTGGTTTGTTACTCTTTCACGCACCAACGGAGCAACGGATTGACTTGATTTTTGGCACGGACATAGTTTAAAAGGCGGAAGGAGCTTTAGGATACTTTTTATCCCGAAAAATTGCATAGTTCCTGTAGGACAGGACAAAAACCATCGAAAGCGAAACTGTCGCCACTATCACAAAGACGCTAAGTGATTAATTCCTCTATGACGCTAATATGGACTAACGAAACGTCACAGCCAAACGTAATTAGCTGACAGGTGACATTGTCTGCAGACTTTTATAAGTCACAAGTAGCATGGCAAGGGGACAAATTGTTTTTCCACCATTATATCCCCTTGAAGAGGAAATAAAGTATGGATTGAAAATGACAACTGACATTAAAATTGGATAAAATGTTATTTTCCCTCTGCATGCTACATGTTACTATGACGTTTAATACCAGGCCGTCATTTTGTCTGACATTAAAAATATTTATAAATCTTTTATTATTAGAGGTTTAACATGTTTCTTTATTCTACCTTTACGGTACAGAATCATCATACTTTAATATTATCAATCCGAAAAGTTTGTTGGTTTGTTCCTCTTTGACGCAGCAACGGAGCAAAAGATTGACCTGATTTTTGGTATGGATACCTATGGTTTAAAAGACAGAAAGTGATAATAGGATACTTTTTTATCTCGAGAAAATTCGTGATTCCCATGGGATAGGACAATAAGACAAACTCGGGCTTCATAACGGAGCTTGCGCTCCCGCCATTATGACGGAGTGTTTCGGAGCACAAGACACATCGTCATCCACCACTCGGGACTAACCAGTACTGAACGTCAGACAGCATTCCAACGCCCTGGTCCCAGTGCAGCGGGTCAGTCATAGTAGCCCAGCGCCTGGCTCTTCAACTGCAGAGGGCAGTGAGACCGGCCATCGCGATACCGACACCTCTCTTCCCCTGCAGCCCCACTGCGTCTGCCAGCACGTTGACGGCCTAGCGGAAGGTAGGGTAGGTGGCGGCACCCACACCACCAGTTCCATATTTCCCACCGCAGCCCCTAATCCTCGGCTGTCATATCAGAGTCCAGGAAGCAGCCTTGCTTTATGAAACTAAGAAAGGTTATTCCCAGCAAGTAACTGGAGATAGAGAGACAGAAAAGAAGCCACACCCAGCGCAGCAGGAGGAGCTGGAGTTCATATGCCTGGCAGACGGAGCAGCACTAGAGCAAAATCTTAACCGAGAAATTAACATATTTACAGACGGCAGCAAAATTAAAGGGAAAGTTGGGGCGGCATTATCCATTTGGGATGATGCCGCTGAGATCAGTACCCGCAAGCTGAAATTGGCCGATTGGTGCTCCGTGTACCAGGCCGAGTTATTGGCACTTCTTGAGGCTACCGAAAAAGCAAAAATCTTTTGTGACTCCAGGTCTGCACTGGAAACGGTAGTTGGCGTATCTTCCCTCCATCCCTTAGCAGTAAATACAAAGCTAACATAAAGTTACTACACGCACAATATAAAATAGTGAAACTTTATTGGATTAAAGCGCACGCGGGGATGAAGGGAAATGAGAGAGCGGACCAGCTAGCAAAGGAAGCAGCACTGAACTCGAAGTGCAGACCTATTTACGACAACTGATAATTCCCTTAAAAAGAGAAATCCCTTGACGAGTGGAACCGGCGGTATCAGGATGGACACACAGCGGCGGTAACCAAAACATATTTTCCGGATGCAAGGGCGGCATACAAGATCGTAAGAGAAATAGCACCAGTGGGAATCATAACTCAAGTGCTGACGGGGCATGGTGAGTTTTCCCAATACTTACATCGATTTAAGTTGAGGGAAAGCCCATCATGAATCTGTGAACCCACAAAAGAGGAGACTCCACTGCACATAATCTTGGATTGCCCAGTTTATGGAAAGCAGAGATTTGTTTTAGAACAAAAAATTGGAATTAATCTAACACGTAAAAACCTTAGAAACAATTTTATCCAATTTTTGCACAGATATTAGTTGAAAAGCAATAATTAGGAACAAGTAGGTATAAACTTTGCTGTACCATTGTAATGTTTATTATAACTGCAAACAGCCAAAAACTTGATATTTGTCGGTTAGGTTAGGTTTCGCAGCCGACATAAACATAAGCCAAAATCAAAATATAACGCGGGCGAAGCCGCGGGTAAAAGCTAGTTATTGTAATAAATCTGCTTCCGTAATACTTGAACCGGCCCCCTAAGAGCGGCTCGAGTCGTGGCTATACGATGCATTCGATTCACGACATACACAATCACACATATCGATCCAATCTCGAGCATAGTTTCATAATATGATCTTTCCAGTTGCAGTTTCTATCTATTGTCAAGCCTAAGAATGTTGTTGATTGTACCTGTTCCAAAGAATTATTTTTATATGAAATGTTTAGTTGCAAAGGAATACTATTTTAATTTTGGCAATTAATCATCTTTGTTTTAGCAAGATTGCCACATAAATCATTGTATTTTAGCCGCCAAGTTATAACGGAATTCAGAGTATTATTTATGTCATTTTCTAGTTGGTTTATGTTCTTCTTATTACCTTCTATTAATATATATATATATATATATATCATCTGCATTTAATGTACATTTGTGTTTAATAATTTTTGTAATATCATTGATGTAGCCTATGAAATCAAGAGGACCCATAATACTGCCTTGCGAAACACCTCAGTTAATTGATTCACAGGGAGACTGACTGGTACACTATTTAAACGCTATTTTGTATTTCCATGAGAGAGCCGACATATCTGCGAATTGTGTTCTGTTACCTAAATAACTTTCGTGCCATTTGAATGCTGTGCCTCTGATTCCATTCTTTTCAATTTTGTCAAGGAACAGGTAATGCTCCGCTAACGCAATCAAAAGCTTTTGACATATCAAGGAATATGGCAACTACTGGTATTTTTTCGTCTAAGCAATTTCAAGCCAATATTGGTGCCTAGTTTTTTCTAAACCCAAATTGTTCTGCTATAAGTATGTTATTCTTTTCAAGAAAATTAGTCATATTTATGTACATTACCTTTTCATTTTTTTTTATATTTTTAACAAACAGCCATATCTACATGTTTAGACTCTGCTAGGCTAACATAGGTACATTAAAACCATAATTCTGACAATACTAAATTTATCCGAATCTAAAATAATTTGTATACTTACCAAAATACATGCTATAACATTTTTGCACGCTTTGGCGTAGCTGTAAGTGTGGCGAGCATCGAACATTAAATAAAATCTAATTGATTTTTTAACTTGGCCTAAAATATTAACAGCTGTGCCCGTGCCGTGACGGCTGCCCGCATATCTCGCTGGTTGGGCGTAACTGGACCCTCGTACACCATAGACACCGCTTGTTCTACCTCACTGTGTGTCATGGACCTCGCCTTCAGGGCTATCCGCGAAGGAAGCTGTGACTCCGCCATAGTGTGCGCGACTAACATCTGTCTGAATCCTCACGTCACCATGCAGTACGCAAGGTAAATCATTAAATAGGTAATATTGATAACTGTGGCCGCAGCGTGATGGCAGTCACCATATCTCACTGGCTGGTCGTACCCGGGCATGCGTGCGTACACCATACATGATGCATCATCCAATTTGCTATGTGTCATGGACCAAGCCTTCAGAGCCATCCGCAAAAGACGCTGTGACTCGGCCGTAGCATGCGAACCTAACCTCTGCCTGCATCCTCACATCAACATGCAGTTTTCAAGTTAAGTAAAATATATAATTATGTAACTGTGCCCGCAACGTGAGGACAGCCCGCATAGCCCGCATAGTTCGTTATGTATTCTGCGCGGCTAACCTTTGCTTAAAAAGGTCTCTCATCAGCATCAATTCTGGAGTCAAGCCAATAAGTCTTAGCCCTGACTCCAAAAGGTAATTTAAATTATCGTTACGTGTCAAGTTATGGGTTTTTTTTAGTAAATACAGCTCGCATCATATGACTACAACGGTATTAGCACGTTCTGCATTTTTGTTGTACAATGCAATCCAATGATTGCGTATACAAAATTCCAACTATTGGGCAGTTAAACGATCGACTCCGAGCGAGCCGTATCCGTATCTCGACATTGTCTTGTTACCTTATTGACACAAGTTTGTGTGCTTACTGTTTAGAGCTGGAGTTCTATCACATGATGGCAAATGCAAGTGTTTCGACGACGCCGCCAACGGTTACGTTCGATCTGAAGCGATCGTGGTGGTATTTCTGCAGAAAGCGAAGAATTCTAGAAGGTATAAATATGCTTTCATCCAAGGCCAGTAGGATTATGAAGGGATTCAAGAGGCCCGACTCTAAAATTGCGAAAAAAGATCGATTATTCCATACATTTTTGGAAGGTCTTTGTCGTCATCGAACACACGGTCAATATTAAATATCATATTAATCATCTTCTTGTAAAACATCCACTGCCGCATATAAGCTTCTCATATGTACAGTTGGTCTATGCATCCACGTACCTACGTAAGGCGTCTCTAGTGCCGTCTTATATCAGGTTCACTTTGTCATTAAGCATCCTATCCTGCCGTTTTGGTACGTTATTTTTAATCGGTACTTTACTGTCCTAAATACGTAGTGTCCCTCTAACTGGTACTTCAACTTGCTAAATCGCTAGGGTATTGTCGATATAGTCTAGGTAGAGCTGGGTAGAGTTTGTAATTTGTATAGCAGAGTATTATCTAAACTAAAAAAAAAACTTTTATTTTTAGGGCGTACGCGCGTGTTGTTTACACAAACAACAGCTGCGATGGTTTCAAGGAACAGGGCATCATGTTTCCGTCTGTGGATCTGCAGAAAATTTTCTTCAAAGAATTTTATGAGGAATGTTCCGTTCCACCTCAGAGCTTGGAGTATTGTGAAGTTCACGGGACAGGTAAGATGCAAATAAGACTGAAAAATTAAAATTATACAATCCATTACAGAATGGATGACTAAAAATATAAATTAGTTCGTCAAAAAGATTTTTATCAAAAAATTTATGTTACATTTTTTCATTCGTAGTTCCAGAAAAATTTGCCTGCTAAAACGCTTAGCAAAAATGGGCACTTCCGTTAAAGCAATTTGAGTCAATGTTTGAAGTCTATAAAGACCGATATTATAAAAGAAAAACGAACCTGACACCATCGTCAAAAATATGTTTTCAGGTACTGCAGCAGGCGACGCCGTAGAGTTGGCCTCTGTTGAGTCGATCTTCTGCAAGGACCGGACCGGCCCGCTCCGGATTGGTTCCATAAAATCTAATATAGGACACGCTGAACCCGCAGCTGGACTCTGCGCCATTGCCAAGGTATAGTAATATATATATTTTACACCACTGGCTTTTCGGTGAAGGAAAACATCGTGAGGAAACCTGCATATGTTCGTAGAAGAAATTCGATGGCGTATGTGAATCCACCAATCCGCACTGGGCCAGCACTCTTTTTTTCAACTTTGGCGAGCTATATCTCGCAAATGGTAAATGTAGCTAAATTATTATGGTTTAAAATACCTTACACTCATTTTAAAAACATTATTCAACGAAACCCCACAAAGGGGAGTGGGGGTTGAAAACAAAATTTCATCCCCACTTTACATGTAAGGGAGCTAATTTTGAAAATTTTTAAGTATTGAAAATTGAGATTAATACTTGAATTATCATAATGTTAAATTTCATGCAATTTGGTTTCTAAATTAGAACATATTAAGGCTTTTTAACATTCGGACGGACGGACGAACGAGATAAAAAGGTTCCTTTCTACGGAGCCCTAATAAAGTACCAGTTTATGTTTATACTACCACTTCCAATGTATACTGTCTAAGCTAAGTGCTTACGTCTATTTCAATCAATTTGTCGGAAGATTTGGCTTAAGTAGGTATCATCAATTTTTGTCTGCTAATATCGTTTCAGTCGTGTTTTCTAAGCCCGCTTACAATAAATCTGGCAAAGACACAGTTGATCAGGCAAATTAATACAGTAATTTTCGCAGTAAATATAAGTTTCTTAGTTATTAAAATTGATCACTTTGTTTCTAAACTCTAAATATTTTACAAATACAAACTGTTCCTTTGCCAACTGTAGGCCCTCTTTGTCAGAAAAATCTGTCCAAACATTTCAATGGGGGCTCCCATACAACAAACTTGAATTTTTAGAAGTATTTCGCTCGATATTTTAAACGGTGACAGGTAGATGCTTGAAATATTCACATAATATTTAGTTAAGTATTAATTTCATAAATAAATAATTAAATTAACATCAAATTAATATTTAAGGGTCCTCCCATATAAGCAACGTTATTTTTTGCTCAATATTAAATAACGAAAACAGAAAGATGCATAAAATTTTCACAGAATATTAAGTTGTACATTCTTTTCGAAAAAAATGTTTTTTATTCTATGCTATCCCGCTCCTGGGCAAAGGTCTCCCCCATTTCCTTCCAGCACGGAAAGCATGTACAGTATTGTACAGTAAAATTGTATAGTATTGTTTTTTTTTCAATAGATTTGCATAGCCTACTCCTCGGGCTACATTGCACCAAATCTGCACTATAAGACTTCTCGCAAGTTAATCAAGTCCCTGACCGAGAAGCGGCTCATAGTGGCGACAGATAAGACCCCCTGTCAACGAGGCATGGTCGGTGTCAACGGCTTTGGCTTCGGAGGATCCAACGCGCATGTGCTGCTCAGCAATTTCGCAAAAGATAAGGTTGGTTCCAGTTTCACACTCGTCCAAAAAGCTGTTAAAAACTGCAGTCATCATTGTCTGGTTTAAGATATTTATTTTCTCAAAGAATTACATACAATTCACTTATAAGAGAAAATACATGCTAGATTAGTGCTAGATTAAATAGCAAGTGTACACCACTTATTATGAGACATAGCTAAACTATTATTTAGTTTTACAAAACTACGGACTCACGAAACGTCAAAATAATTTATACAGGCATGACTAGGTACTTACGAGTAAAAGTAATCAATGTAACTGAAGAAGATACCTATTTACTATAGACTAAGGTAGGCAAATAAACTTCCATGTGTGGTGTAGTTTACTACGACAGTGAATCAATCAATCAAATCAATTATTTGCTAAAAATACATGTACGAGTATAATACAAGTCATATAAATGGTCTTAAATCTACATTGCATTCAGTCTGCAAGCAGACGTGCAAATATTAGTTCATAAATACAGTAAAACTTATTATTTAGTTAAATCATGATATTCCTTAACACTATAAAAAAAACAGTTTTTAATAGCAAGTCTGCTTAAGTTCGCGCTGGATGCAAGCCGCTACCAACCGGTTTTATTGGAGATCTATAGGGTAGGCCTATGTCCAGCAGTGGACGTCCTATGGCTGATGGATGGATGAAGAGTAAATTGAGCTGGTGTTAAGAATATTAACAATAACTCCTTCACAACCTCAGAAGGGATGTTATAGTTTATACGCAAACGCATACTATAGTAGTTTTGGTGTGATTTCCTGCATTTTTGCACTGGATCCCCAGCGGAAACGAGGAAGAATATGCGAAATTGTATAGGACACGAAAACGCTATTAGTTGTCAAACTCATACTCTGGCTAACACTGCTGAGCACTATAGTTCCAACTATCATCAACTCAGTACCTACCGTCAAATTACTTAAATTATTTTCAACAGGTAAACGAAGGTATGCCTTGCGATGACCTACCGCGACTTGTATGCGTATCTGGACGAACCGAATCTGCTGTGACCAAAATCTTCAATGAATTGGAATCTAAAACTTTGGATGTTGAAGTTGTGAGGCTGCTGCACTCTTTCTACGATTTGGACATCGAAGGTCATACTGTTAGAGGATATACGATATTAGGTGAGTGTGCTCAAAAATATAGAATAGATCTCAGACCAAATAAAAAATCAAGACAGAACGTCGTGAACAGACAAGTGACAAGCGTCGGTGTTGCGCCGCCATAGTTCGACTGACGAGCCAAGGCATAGTTTCTTTGTACGTGTACATGTGTGTGTTGTGTCTGTACACGGCGAGGCATAGTTTTGCCAGGTTCACTTGTTTGTTCATAACATTCTGTCATGATTTTTTATTTGGTCTGAGGCGTAGATGCATCGGTTCTGGCGATCCAAGTGATATTTTTAGCTACATGGGGTATTGATTGGGAAGACAATTTTATAGTTAAAATAATATTTTTTAAGAGATTTTCATAGTTATCATTCCCACAAACAATATTTTTGTATAATCTGCAACAATTTTGACCTCAAATGGTCAAAACCGGGGCAGTGACTACAACCGGTGCAACTACTATACATTGACATTACAGTATTTTTGTTATTATTTCTAAGAAGGAACGGAAGAAGATAAGGAAATAGGAACAATTCACTAAAAAGGAATTGCATATGCATATGAACTGTTGCAGCAGAAGGGGGAAAAGTATAAATGAACTCTCTGAAAAAAGATACACTAGGAGTGAACCAACCAACTCTCAACCAGTTCTGTGGCAGCCGTTTTAATATTCCACTGCAGGACGTAGGCCTACCCACTAAGGGTGATTGGGCCATATCCACCACGCTGGCCCAGTACGGGTTGGTGGATTCACACACGCCATCGAATTTCTTCTAAGGACGTATGCAGGTTGCCTCACGATGTTTTCCTTTACCGAAAAGCCAGTGGTGTGAAATTCTGTACATAAATTCAAGAACTCATTGGTACAGGATTAGGATTTGAACCCACGACCTCACGATTGTAAGGCGGATGTTACCACCTCTAGGCCACCACGGCCACTCAACCAGTTCGCCGACTGTCAATTTTACATGAGAAATTATCGGAACAAAAGTTGTTTGAAATTTGATTTCCTACAATTTTGATTCCTATCAACTTTTTCTAGGATTGACCATTGTCATGTTCAAAAAAATATCGATCCTAGTAAAATAGAAAATGTAGTCAAATTTTGGAAGAAACAAAATGGCTCAAATATGGAGCCACCAATTCCTACCTTTTAATTAACTGAATGAGCTCCCAGTTGGAGTGATGCGAAAAACTGATCAGTTAACTGACTGTGTATGCCCACCTTTACTCTTATCTTTTACGAAGAATGCAGAAAGAAATTGATGAACCCTGGCGAATCTAATCAGGATAATCGGACATTTTTATCGAATAAATGCATTGTCATCGGTCTTTGATAGGTGTGCAAAGTTAAAAGAAAATCTGATCGCTCAAAGTAGAGCAAAATTGAGCTCAAAGGCGTTGGTTACAAGCAAACAAAGATACAAACACACAAACAGGTGAATCTAATAAAAGCGTTTTAAAAATCTGCCGATTATAATGAGCTCTTTTACGAGCCTTTTTTAGTTTCACCTGTCCCGTTGTCTGCCTGTCGGTCTGTATTCAAATCTTGCAAGTTGACCCACTTCCCGGTTACCTATTGAGCTGAAATTTTGCATATATGTGTAAATCGCGTGACAATGCAATATTAAGATGACATGGTGCTGATCTGACGACGGAGCTGGAAGATAGCCAAAGGAACTTCGCAATGAAACGACACAACCTCATCGAGTTTGGGCTCATTTGAATTATCTTGGCGAGTAGTTTTTTTTTTCAGTGATAACCAGGGTCTGATGATGGAGCTGGAAAGTGGTCATGGGAACTCTGTAATGAAACGATGCAACCCCTTCGAGTTTCGGCTCGTTTGTTTCGTCTTGGCTAGCACTTGTTCAGTAAAAGCTTGTTTAGAAAAAATATAATTCTAAATATAAGCATCTGTCAATAGGTTCCACGCCTGCTAAAAGTGTCTCCCTGGCCCGTGACGTGCAGTACTACTCAGGAGTCCGGCGGCCGGTGTGGTTCGTGTACTCCGGGATGGATTCCATGTGGGCCAGCATGGCTTCTAGTCTCATGAAGATCCCCATCTTTGCTGAAGCTATCATTAAGTACGTAAAATTAATTTTCATCTCTGTACAGGGGCCTTATTGTGTAAGAGCTCTGACGTTCTGCTTCGCTTGTCCTCTCGCTCGCTCTCGTGGCGCCAGTAACTGGCGCGAGCAGGAGAAAAAGCGAAGCCGAACGTCAGACCGCGTACACAATAAGGCCTCTGGTCTTTGTTTGACAAGAAAATTGCATCTATAATAAATACTAGCTGCCCGTCCCGGCTTCGCAAGGGTACGATTGGCTGAAGAAAAAAATAGCAAGGATCCTTAAATTCTTTGAAAATTTAATATAGTCTATGTTCATCTGGGATAGTGTAGGTTTCCGACAGTGAAATAATTTTTCAAATCGGTTCAGTACTTTCGGAGCCTATTCGATGCAAACAAACAATCAATTCTATCCTCTTAGACTACTATTTTTTAACAAATAGTACGATTTTACGCAAAAAAAAAAAAAACCTACAGAAAACGTAGATGTACATTTTTTAAATATTTTCAGGTGCCACAAAGTATTAGAACCTAAAGGCATCAATTTGACTGCAATACTAACAGAGCATGACCCCAAAGTTTATGACAGTATCTTGAATTCGTTTATTGGAATCGCAGCTATACAAATCGGGCTAACTGATATACTGAAGTCTGTTGGCATCAAGCCTGACAATATTACAGGTAAGCTATACTTTGTTTTACATAAAAATTATGATACGAATCACGATGTCGCGCGGTGACCCAAAATTTGAGAGACACACGTTTATGTTTTGGGCAGAAGGTCCCAACATGTCCGCGATACGCGGAGCCAAATTCAAAAAAAGAATGCTTAGTGCATACCTACGCCAAAAAAATTAGTGCGGTACCTTATTGCTTGGTGTCGTCGGTTACCCTACCGTGAAAGTGGCAAGTCCGTCTCCGTCGCAGTGGTCCCAGGCAAGGCTTGAAACCTGTTCAAAATTAAACAGAATTAAAACTGAAGAAACCGGTTTCTTTGATTTTTCGTTAGGAGCGTAACCGTAAAAAGAGTTTTTAACCGGTTTATTCCGCGAGAGACGCCAACTTGCTCATTGGCCTGGCTTCACGTTGCTCATTGAAGGTGTGAAGAAAAGAGTGAAAAGTGGAAAGAACTGTTCTAAACCGGTATATTCCGTTCAAACGATATGCAAACTTTATTGAACAAAATCCCTTAAAATTAAGCTCAATTATAACGAAACCGAAAAATAAAGTTATTACGTACTTTAGGTACGTAGTATTATTATATTTTCTTTGCCAATACTGAAATCAAAGTTATTCTGATCTATTCTATTACGCTCTTTCCTTAACTGAAGATCTCGTTTCAGCACACTTTCACAGAACAAGTACGAGTGTCCAAAATAATTGTAATCTCGCGCGGGCTGCTTATACGAGTAGATACCCCACTACACTTCTATAAATATTTGTTATAATAACATCGAACTTATCTTTCCAAGGTCATGGAATAGGCGAGCTCGGCTGCGCTTATGCTCAGGGCTCCTCGACGATAGACGAGACCATCCGCTCAGCGTACAGTAGAGGCGTGGCCGGCATGACCACTTTTGCTAAAGATTCAATACCTAAAGAAAACACAGGAAGTCACCAGGCAAGTATACTTCTAAAATAGATGTACCTAACTACTGTTTTACTGCGGTTTCGCCCGCGTTAAATTTTTATTTTTGTACTATCCCATAGGAATTTTCTTATTTTCTCTTGTTCATGCAAAAACATTTTCTATGCATATTCAACGCCATTTTGCGGCGATCGTGTTGTGTTTTCTCTTTTTTTCCTTCTTCTATGTAAGAAAGTCTCCCAGTCAATGTCAACTGCCATCTAATTGCGCTTCGTCTATCTATAATAGAAACCTACGGATTTTTTGCGACCTAAACGGCTGTAATTTTTTTTTTTCATAAGTGCAAGAGACTACACCGTCGTCCTCGAGGGCATAACGCCAGAAGCATGGAACAGAAGCGTGGTGGTGCTATTCTTTAAAAAAGGTAACAACACCTTATTGAAGAATTACAGACCCATCTCGCTTCTGAGCCATGTTTATAAGTTGTTTTCAAGAGTCATTACGAATCGTCTCGAACGCAGGCTTGATGACTTCCAACCTTCCGAACAAGCCGGATTCCGAAAAGGCTTTAGTACCATGGACCACATACATACGCTGCGGCAGGTTATACAGAAGACTGAGGAGTATAACCAGCCACTTTGCTTAGCGTTTGTGGACTATGAGAAAGCCTTTGATTCGGTCGAGACATGGGCTGTGCTTGAGTCTCTTCAACGATGCCGTATTGACTATCGGTATATCGAAGTGTTGAAGTGTTTGTATAATAACGCCACTATGTCGGTCCGAGTACAGGAAGAGAGCTCCAAGGCGATCCCTTTGAAGAGAGGCGTAAGACAGGGAGATGTTATATCTCCGAAACTGTTTACTGCTACTCTGGAGAACGCCTTTAAGCTCCTGGAATGGAAAGGATTCGGCATCAACATCAATGGCGAATACCTCACTCACCTTCGGTTTGCCGACGATATCGTAGTCATGGCAAAGTCGATGGAGGAACTCAGTACGATGCTCGAAGGCCTCAATCGAGTATCTCAACAGGTGGGTCTTAAAATGAACATGGACAAGACAAAGGTCATGTGTAATTCCCATGTTGTACCCACCCCCATTTCAGTTGGGAACTCGGTTCTTGAAGTCGTTGACTCGTACGTCTACCTAGGACAAGTAGTCTAGTTAGGTAGGTCCGACTTCAAGAAAGAGGCCAATCGCCGAATCCAACTCGGCTGGGCAGCGTTCGGAAAATTGCGTAACGTCTTCTCGTCCGACATACCTCAGTGCCTCAAGTCGAAAGTTTTCGACCAGTGTGTGTTGCCAGTGATGACTTACGGCACAGAAACGTGGTCTCTCACTATGGGCCTTATTAGTAAGCTTCAAGTAGCCCAACGAGCCATGGAGAGGGCTATGCTCGGAGTTTCTCTACGCGATCGAATCAGAAATGAGGAGATCCGTAGAAGAACCAAGGTTACCGACATAGCCCAGCGGATTGGCAGGTTGAAGTGGCAATGGGCAGGGCACATAGCGCGGAGGACTGATGACCGATGGGGTCGAAAAGTCCTCGAGTGGAGACCACGTACCGGCAAGCGCAGCGTAGGACGTCCACCCACAAGGTGGACGGACGACCTCATTAAGACCGCAGGTTCGCGCTGGATGCAAGCCGCTACCACCCGGTCTTATTGGAGATCTTTAGGGGAGGCCTATGTTCAGCAGTGGACGTCCTATGGCTGAAAGGAAGGAAGGAAGGAAGGAAGAGACTACATATTGAATACCTTTACTCGATACCATTTTCGAGCTAGAATTTCACACAGATTAGGTCGGGGGGCACGCGGACGGATGGACAGACCGCCCGACAGACAGAAAAGTGGCAAGAAAATTATATAAAGACTAAATATGATATAGAATCTTTTATACCTATAAAAACCTAAGTCCTGACTGACTGACAGACAACGCAGAGCCTAAACCACTGGTCGACCTTTGAAATTTGGAGGATGTATTTATCTTGAAGCGTAGGGGTGTACTAAGAAAGGATTTTTTGAAATTCAAACCCTGAGGGGGTAAAAAGGCGTGAAAACTTTTGTATGAAAGTCCTTTGTTTTTCAACTTACGCTTTTTAAAATTTGTAATTAAATAGTTTATTTAAAACGGTAGAGTTCAATGTTTTTTGAAAATAATGTTTTAAGGGGGTTAAATTTGGAATGAAACTTTCTATGGAGATATCTTTGTTTTTAATGATTTTGTAATGAAAATTGGTATTTAAATAGTTCATTTAAAATTAAAAATCGGCCAATTACGAGTCGGACTCGCGCACGGAGGGTTCCGTACTGTATGGAAGCCCCCCTTAAATAATTATTTTATTTTAATTTTATTATTTACTATTAAAGTGAATATAAAACTAAATATTCTGTGAAAATTTCAAGCATCTACCTGTTACCATTATTAATATAGAGCGAAAAACGTCTAAAAATTCAGGTTTGTTGTATGGGAGCCCCCCCTCAAATATTAATTTTATTTTGTTTTTAGTATTTGTTGTTATAGCGGCAACAGAAATACATCATCTTTGAAAATTTCAGCCTCCTAGCTATCATGGTTCATGAGATACAGCCCGGTGAAAGACAGACAGACAAACAGACGGACATCGAAGTCTTAGTAATAGGGTCCCGTTTTTCCCTTTGGGTACGGAACCCTAAAAATGACGTGATCAATGTTTTTTTGAAAATAATGTCTTAAAGGGGTGAGATTGGTGATGAAACTTTCTATGGAAATGTCTTAGTTTTTAAAGATGTTGTGATGAAATTTGGTATTTTTATACTAATAGATTATGCCACAAAAGGAGATGATTTAAATTAAAACAGGCTGGGCACGGGACGTGTCCAGTCCGAAAATCAATTAAATAGACAGAAATTGTCCTGATGTTTATGATATAATATATCACCGATGCTGCTTACACGGTATTGCTTTATCCCCGATGACATAACTCATCATAGGTACCTACTACCTAACTACTTACCTAAGACCGGTAAAGTACAGTACAGTATACTAGTTACTCAAAACAAGTTACTTTTTTGACATAAATTAGTAAAATTGTACTAAAATGTATACTTATAATGATTATGAGTCATATTTGTTTATGTTAATTATATCCTGGAAAAATAGTAGTCCATGCGGGCGAAGACGCGGGCAAAAGCTAGTATAAAATAAGACCCGAAAAAACGGAGACCATGTGTGAACCAGCCTTACGTTACTTTATAATTTGACTGGACTAACAATGATTTTATTTTAACAGAATACAGTCCAGTACGAGTATGATGAAACTTCCAGCCAAGATCATCGCGATGTCATCATGGTAGAAATCATGCCACACGGAAGTCAGCAAACCAACCACAGAAATTTCGTAAAAGATGCCTTCGGCATTTCATTGGTGGAAAACGACAGCAAAGACAATGTTCTAGTGCTTTTTAATGCTTTGGGAAAGTTAGTACCTATCATATTGAAGAATGAATGATGAAATTGAACTTTTACACTAACTGTTATAATTATTACACCATTATCTATGTATGTATGTCATCAGTCAACCATCATCATAAAGATTTTGAAATGAAATCAACAAACTAAGTAAAGCGGTTGACTAATTTTGGTTGAATATTTATTTTATTACATTCATACAGGGGGAAGCATCACGTTTTACTGTAGAATGCTCGAGTTGTTGTACTTTATACATGTCATGCATGTTTTTGTTGGGATACATGTTACTAGAAATCACTCACGTGTTTTTTAGTCACTAGCCCGATTCAGCTATAGTTAGTCTCACAAAACAAAGATTTTTTATCAGAAAATGACCTGGTTAAACTGAAATGGCTAACTTTGTAATTGTTCTTTATCAGAATGTACGAGGCGGGTTTGAACCCACACCTGGCCAACCTGTACCCTCATGTGTCCTTCCCCGTGTCAAATGAAACAGCCATGCTCTCACACCTAGTAGAGTGGGACCACAGAGACAACTGGTATGATTTTAATGTAGAAGTTGCTAGAAAGTATTTTTAATGCTCACATAAAATAAGAACAGGTATTTAACCGAGCTTTGCTTAGTTTTGTACCTATTTGCTGTTCAAAGCAAATACAGCATAACAATATCAAACCGAAATTAAATCGGCAGTATAAAATCGTTGGTTCTAGGTCAGTGGCCTTATTTAAAAAAGAAACAGATGGAAAATATGGAGAAAGAATTGTGAAAATACCTCTCACGGACTCACGTTACGAATACTTGGCTTTTCATAATCTTGATGGTAAGTCAGTTATGGTAAATTAGATCCAACAAAAACATTTTCATGTGAAATGTAGCCAAGACTAAATCACAGTTCCCACTATCAAAAAGTTGTCGATCTCACGTAAAGCCAAGCTTCTAACTCTACACGCCTTACTCTACAAGTCCTTACTTCATAAACTCTACTTCTTAGTCAATAAATGTGACTTTCTTTCTTTTGAGATATGGTAAAAGTCGTTGAACATAAGTTGTTAGTTTTGATATACAGAATAAGCCCCTAAAATGATGCTAATTGATTATATTACCAATGACCCTTTAAGTATATTATATTTTGTCTATTTTATAAGCACTAATTTCTGAGACACAAGCTATAAGCTTAGTTCAGAAACACGAAGCTCATATATTTATGAGCATCAGTATAGTAGCAAATTATTTCTTGTTATTCTATATAATATGTCTTATTAACCCCCGACGAAAAAGAGGGGTGTTATAAGTTTGACGTGTCTGTTTGTCTGTGTGTCTGTCTGTCTGTCTGTGGCATCATAGCGCCCGAACAACTGAACCGATTTCAGTTTAATTTTTTTTGGATGAAAGGAGACTTAATCGAGAGTGTTCTTAGCTATGTTTTATAAAAATCGATAGAGCCGTTTAAAAGTTATGGTGGGTTAAAGTGGGGATGGAAGAAGCAAAATTCTACAAATGTGCCCAAAATTGTTGTCAATTGAAAGTTTGTTGTCAAGTATTTTTGTGTCGGGGGTTTTTTAATTAGGTATATTATTTCATTATCTGCTGAGACTCTGTAAACTACAATGTATGTATTTTATTTATTGTCAACAAAATAGTTTTGAATATTTGAATTTCTAGGCCGCATTTTATGCCCTGCAACTGGCTACCTGGTCCTCGTCTGGGAATCCCTCGGTCAGATGATGGGCAGGATCCACACGGAGCTTTCCGTAGTATTTGAAAACGTACGCTTCCTAAGAGCCAGTTATATTACCTCTAACGGAAGCGATTTGGAGTTCACTATTACGATTCATAAGGAAAGCGGAGATTTCGAGGTAAGTACGTCTAAAAAAATAAGGAAATCTAAAAAAATGTAGCTGAGTAAAAAAATGGTCAGTTAGTTTACTGTAGTACTACTGTACTGTAGCAGCCTTTTTCAGAAAAGCCAGTGGTGTGAAACTCCGACCATAAATTCCAAAGAACTCATTGGTACAGGATTAGGATTTGAATCCACGACCTCACGATTGTAAGGTGGATGTTACTACCTCTAGGCCACCACAGTTAGTTTAACAAAAAATGTTTGTAACATTTTTTGTTTGTGAATAATAGCTTGACGTCAAAATATTTACTTGGCTATATTTTTTACATAGTAGTGATGTCAAAAGCCTCTCTATTCCCTGACTTGCATTGGTCTTTGTAATTTTTAAAATAATTGAGAAAAGAAAAAAAATGCGCCCAATATTTGTTGATGGTGTAACCAACGGAAAAATTGTAATAGTTTTATTACCTACTTTCATCCAGTCGTTGTGCATAAAAACCTAAAAAAAAAGCTAATCACTTTATAAGTATACTTATCAACAAATGCACAATTTAATGAGGGATCTACATTTTTCAGGTCATGGAAAGTGGTGCTACTGTTGTAACTGGCAAAATTTATGCGGAAGAAAATGTTTCCCGATATTATATGAAAATCCCGTCGTCAGAAAATGTCACCATTCCAAATGGACAACCTACTAGCATACTAATGAAAGACTTGTACGGGAAAGAGATGACATTTAAAGGATTTCTGCATAGGTAATAATAACTTAAATCCACAATTGTGATACAATTTAATCTAGAACATTATTTTACTTGATTACAAGCCCCATATATTATCTTTCGATTCTACACAATATAATTTCTGTAGTTATACGCTGAGTCAAAGTTATTTGTATCTGCGAACACGAGTGGTCATTTGCGCAGAATGCAGCTTCCTTCACTGACGCCATTAAGTTTGGTTCGGTCTATGATGATTATGATGTTAATACCAATTTTTAACTATTATGCCATTAGATGGTTGATGGTTCAAAAACATAGTTATAAAAAAATATGTTTCCAAGGTGACCTCTGCTATGTAAAAGTTATTTAACGGACACAGGGGTTCTTTGTGTCCGTTAAATACTTAATATTTATGTGTGCTACTACGGAACCTTAAAAAATGTTGGCTTTTACAGCGGCGTGTTCAAAAATATTCAAGAGTGGGACTTCAACAATGGAACCGCACGCATTAGCTGGGATAACAATTGGGTCGCTTTCTTGGATGGATTGTTTCAACTCTGGTGTGTGTCGTGGGGTAGTCGCGCCCTGGGCATTCCCACCCGAATTGAGAAGTTCTCCATCGACGTACACAAACATTACAGCTTCACCTCTAAACTTGATTCAAATGCCACTGATGCTGGGTGGATAGACACAAAATTATATCGAGACAGTGATATTATTCAGTAAGTCTGCAATAATTTGTAACTGTATTTTTACTTATTGCTGAACCTTTTTTTCTCTTTCGCCCTATATATCCTACATGGTGATCAGCTTTCGTTACTTTTCCCCTCCACTTTGCTTGATTTTCTAAATCGCCTTTGTAAACACTGCATCTGTAATGTTATTTTGCATTATTCTTTGTTTATCCTTCCGCTTTTTCTTCGGTCTGCCTTTAATTTTTTGGCTGGACATGGGCAGTGGTAGAACTAGGTTGCTTACGTAGTGAAGTGGTATTTTTCTTGATATTATTTTGTTCTATTAAATTTGTAAAGAAGTTGAAAGTAGCGCCAGTGACTAAGAAATTAAAAAGAGGCAGGCTAACTTGATATGGACATATCATGAGACGGAAAGAGAGTCGTGTCAATAAGATAACCCATGGAGAAGGGAATAAGCCCAAAAAATGTGAGGGGACGGCTTCGGAAACGGCCAAAAAAACTGTGGATGTGATATGCAAAAAAGAAGTTAATGATGAGATGACGTATGATAGAGTGAAGTAGCAAAGGGAAACGTGCTGTTTTCCGACCCCATCTAGTGGAATAAGGGCAGGATGACCCTGAAAATTAAGATTTTTTCTATTCAATATACATGTCATATAATGTTAAAGCTTGCTTTATCGTTCCGCACGGTCAATATTTGGATGAGTGACAGCGGGTGGCATTTTCCAACAGACCGCCACCGTGGCTCGGATGACACGTAAAATTGTAGGTCCCGGTTTTTTTTACCGTTTAGTCATGTCAGAGGCCTTCAGGCGCCTTAAAAACTCTGACACCAGGGCTAGCAACCCGGCCTACACGAAATTACTTGCTTTATGTCAAAACTTCATCCAGAATGATTGTTTTTCAATGTCCTTTACGTTTTTAGATCTGGTGGCGTGGAAATACGTGGTGTTCATGAAAACTACATTAGTAAGCGACCGGTACCTGGTGTTCCAGTACTCGAAAAAAGGGAGTTTGTTTTTAATTTTGGACAAAAGATTCGAAAGGTAAACGAAAATATAGTTAAAATAATATGTATACCTAAATTATATAACATGGAATTACTAATGAAAAATTCATTCCAATTCAACTGTTTTAAGTATAATGTCTGTTAAATCTTAATCAATGGTCAAAATTGTGATGTTACAATACATTTTGGTGTACCTACAACATTTCACCTACAATAGTGCAAATTTCTCAAACAGGGAAGAGATAATCAATTAGCATTCTGTACATCAAAACAAACAACTATTGTTTTACAACCAAAATCTCAACATACCCAAAAAAAAAAAACAAAAGTGGAATCAGCATAAATAAGTGCTAATAATTGTTTTTTTACTTACTTCACTAAAACTTCGCCAACCGGTTTTTTCCGATCACGACGAGCTGTCGTGTTTCAATTTCCTAGAATTTTCATTAAAATTTTGACGCTGTCTCTGATCGGCGTTTATTTCAAAGTGTAGCTTTATTATTTAGCTACATAAACATAGGCGATTCATTTACAAAGCGATGAAGTGGGTGCGAGGGAGAGGAGACTCGGCGATCCGCGGCTGATCGGCGATCCCTTACCTTACGCAGTGCGCGGTTATGTAAGTCTGACCGTTTAACTGAGTCCTCGCCTGCGCGGTACAGAGGCGCGGGGGTAGACGACAAAGGGGACTGAGACAGGTGCGAGCGGCGGGGAAGACAGGTGCGAGGGGCGGGTCCCCGCCGCCTTGCGCCTCTGTACCGCGCAGGCGAGGTCTCAGTTAAACGGTCAGACTATAGTAGTTTTTATTTTTTGAAAGGTGCCTTTTTGATTTAAATTTTCTAAATAAATAAGACATGAATATTTTTTGGTTTTTTTTTATAATAATTGTAATATTTATATTACTCTAACATTTGCAATTTTTTTTAATCAATATTTATGTAATCTAATACCACAGAGTTACAAAGAATAATGCACATAATATATAAAATTATAAAAAAACACATACAGGTATTTCTGTTTTACGAGATCCATCCAGACTGTCAGTAGGTAAAGTATTCCTGCTCCATCTTCTCATTGAAAGGCCTTGACATATTTACGTGTCCCTCTTACTCTCATTGAAACTGCTCATATAACAAAAATAATTAAATGCATTAGTATTATAGTTACTTTTCTATAGAATTTACAATAACGACAAAAATGGCCGGCGCACTGGTTGATACGGATTATCAAATGCCCGGCTGGCAAAGTGCTAATATTTACACTTGTTTGCATATTTACACAGTAGGCCCAATTACAGAGGCGCCATCCTAGCTAAAATAGCTAATTAGCGTACTTCTGTTTCTTTTTCACTTTACGTATTCGATAGAGAGAACACTTTTTACGTTGCTATTAAATTTACGCTGGCGCCTAGTATCTTATCGAAGGTCCAATTCTCGAGGGTGGCGCATGGCGCTAGTGCTTTTTACATAGAATTAATTGTGTTTATATTTTTTTTTTTAATTTTGTATGGAAAATAAATATGAATTTTTAGAAGTCGTAGAACAACACGTGTATGTTTTTATGTACAGCATATGTCCTTAAAATGCTAATTGATTACTACTAGTAACCCTGTTTATATTTATGTATTAAAAAATATGTAAAATGTATTAAAATTATTACAATGATCTGTTCATGTGTTATATGGATAATATACATATGTAAAAAAATAAAATATGGAAAAAAAGTGTATTTAAATTTTTTTTTATGTTTTTTTTTTTTGATGACAATATTATTTACTATTGTTACTATTTTTCTCCTCAGGTTGAAGATGTTTTAAGAATTTACATCCAACTGATAACAGAAGACATCTTAATTTCCAAAGTCAAATGTATTGAATTTGCTGATGATGAGTACAAAAAGAACAAGTTCAAGCCTCTCATTAAAATAGCAAAGGATATTCTCGGAGACATGCCGTTGGTACAAGCTGAGCTGCAAATAATATCGAAAGATAAATTAAAAATGCCTTCAAGTATCACTGTTGCCAATAAAACACTAGATGGAGAGAAAAACTGCGCAGTGTTCATTGGTGCTAATTTACTTAGTAGACCAGAAGTAAGTTAAATTCGACTAACCCCCTTCGCACACGTACGTATAGCGTAGTAAGCGTATCGTAATACGCGCGCAGGACAAGAGCAATACGCGCGCAGGACGAGAGCAATACGCGCGCAGGACGAGAGCAATACGCGCGCAGGACGAGAGCAATACGAGTGCATACATGTTCAAACAAGTCCGCACACGGAATGCTGCAGCGCATCGTATCGTAGGAGGCATTTACCCCCTTCGCACATGTAGGCGCGTATTACGATACCCTTACGATACGACTACGCTACGCCTACGTGTGCGAAGGGCCTAATGATGTCTAAAATAGTTTTTAAATAGAAGACAATCAAAGTATGTCGTCTAGAATGTAATTATCTAATATCACGGTAATGATATCCAACCGTATTCCGTCTTCACACAAACGGTCGGAACGCGAATCATACCTACGCGCCTCGAGCTTAGTAGTACTTATAACAGTCAGTCGCGGCGCAGCCGTAGTTACGAACGAACGTGTGGGTTTGCAACTAGTAAGCATGCGATTTACGTACTTTTCAATATGGGAAAATGTAAACTATATTGTGCTGTTTATGGTTGCTTGAATTCTTCAAAAGCGAATCCAGAGATTGCATTTTTTAAATTGCCTGGAATCACCCTGGATACAGATCCAGGGTGAGAGATGAGGTGAGAGATTTTGTGATTTTACACTCAGTAGGTAAGTGATCCTAAATCTTATAAAAGAAAAGAAAAAATGAAATTTAGTGCAAAATTGATTTAAAAAACGTATTTTTTTCCTGAAGTAAAATATTATAATAAAAATAAGTTATCAAGTCTGTGTCGAGACGAGACACACATATAATAATAGGCTTCCATAAAATAAATCAATTTTTAGAGAGAGATAGTTAAGTGCTAGAAAAACAAAATTGGCTAGTAAATATGTTTGTACATAGTTGACCTCTGAGCTACACACATAGATCGGAGGTCGTTGACCGCTGAGCTATGTGCAATTAATTTAAATTTTCATGTTTCATCCAATTTGGTTCGTAAATGTGTAGGCTTTTTTAATATTCGGCCGGACGGACAGACTGACGGACGGACACAGCTAAGTTATAAGTACCTCGTTTAACTACGGAACCCTAAAACATCAAATAACACAAAATGATTTTTTATTGAATGCTTCCTTTTTCATTCACAACGAATTTATTTTCTGTAATAAATATAATAATTTTGCATCATTATAGGTAGGTACAATAGGATAGTATAATAAATGTAACAGACAAAACTAGAAAGAAACTCAAGTAGGTAATGAGTAAGTGCACCGGTGCGTTCCTTTTGGGAGATCCCGGAGCTCCTAAGAAGGCACAAAGGCTGGCCACTGAGGAGGTTTTAGTGGGTACAATCCCACATAACCCTACTGCACCCCAATGCAGTTAGGGCATCTTTAAAAGATTTCCCCCTCGTAAAAAAAAGGTAATGAGTAAGTAGTAGTAGTAGTAGAGTAAGTAAGTAGTATGAAATTAAAATACTGAAGGAGGGCAGCCCTAGCGCGTGGTTCGCTCTACGAGGCCACGTGACTCTGTAGATACATATCTCAAGGACAGGGTCGAGTCCACACTACTGTTAGATATCATTACCGCGCTAATATGGTAATCTAACCATTGGATTCCAAAATTCAATGGGTCATTAAAGTCACGGCAATTGGTTTATACGTACTTACTAGTACTTCCAACAAGTTATTATTAACTCACCATGTCCTAAAAAGTATATTATTATCTTTATCTACTCTAATGTTGTAACATTCTACTTATGTTTCCAATACTTGACTTTATAATGACTACTGTTATAGCGCAGACAACAAAACACTCAATTTAAGCAATTTCACATGATGTTATAATATCCACATCGATATCGTAAAATCTCATTATAACATCGCGCGCTCGCTCCTGATTGGCCCTGCGCGCGCAGCTGCGCTCTCATTGGTAAGATTTTAATGGCGCCAAGTTCACTGTGACAATACACGTACGCGTGAATTTAATGTTTCGCAATATGTTTATTTTTTGTTTTTATTTTTATTAGTGAAGATAAAGTAGTGTATGCAACTGCATATAACACGGGTATTAAAACACTCGTTACTATTATGAAACTCGCTGCGCTCGTTTCATAAACTCAACACTCGTGTTTTAATACCCTTCATTATATGACAGTTGCATAAACTACTATAACGTTATAAACTAATTTCACTCTGAAGTCGAGAACAAAAATTTATTTTCCTCCTATACATACTTTCTTTCAGTTCCGTCTACAAATAACTCCAACTCCTTCATATCTTTTTTTATATCCTCTTGTCACAAGACAGCTAACCATAAACAGAGCCGATTATCGAAAACAAAAATCAACTAAAAATTAAGAAGTTACAAGCATATTTATTTTCTTGCTAGACAGAGAGCGCACTATAGCAGGCTATGACATCACTGCCTGCAAGTTTCATACATTCACCATACATATGCTTTGTGGGAAGTGGACTAGACTTCCCCTCTTTATCCCTACCAAAATCTTTACTAGCTTATTATCTCTGAACTTGATAAGCCAATTTCAATTATTTTATCAGTTTACGAATCACATTTAAGTGCAAAATTCACGAATTCTAATTATATTAACTATTTTATAGAGTCTGGCCAACGAAAGCTGTCCAAGAAAAAAGGCGGAAATTTTAAAAAATCAAGAGCTGTTCGCTTGTTATCTAGTACCGCTCAGCTGATCTCCATGAAATTTAGCATGCACGCAGAGAACTGCGTGCATGTGCGTTTTTTTATACAGGTAATAGAGTAGTTGGCTGGTAGAGTCTGGCCAACGAAAGCTGTCCAAGAGAAAAGGCGGAAATTTTAAAAAATCAAGAGCTGTTCGCTTGTTTTCTAGTACCGCTCAGCTGATCTCCATGAAATTTAGCATGCACGCAGAAAACAAGCGAACAGCTCTTGATTTTTTAAAATTCCCGCCTTTTTTCTTGGACAGCTTTCGTTGGCCAGACTCTACCAGTCAACTACTCTATTACCTGTATAAAAAAAACCTTATCAGTAATGAGATACCAAAGGGATAATGTGGTCGATCGAGAAAAGAAAGAAAGAGATGCAATGATTTTAAATGGCATGAGTTAGAAAGAGACATGAAAAATATCTCGATTCAGTGGCTAGTTGCCGTCTTTTTCTCTCAGTAGTGTTAAATTCCAATTCATATTTTACAGTTTTGACAGCTCTGGGCAAGATTTTCCATACATTTTTGTGGTTGAGAATTGCCTCAAGCGACAACAGCGCTATCTCTCTAGTGTTGGACAGTTACTCTAACTTGAGTAAAGTCTTACTAAATTGAGTAGGTAACTGAAAATTTTTTTTATTACAATCAGATTCTACAACAAGCATTGTCTACTCTCCGAGATAAGTGCTTCATAATCAGCCGAGAAAAAAGTCTTCCAGATCTACAAAAGCTAACTGACGAATACAACATCGTGTGTGTATACAACACAGGTGCTGAGTACCTCGTACTCTTTAGACGACGGATTGAACCTAGGCCTACCAAGTTTATCAAGATCGTCTCTTCTGACCAGTCCTACGCTTGGATTGATGAAGTAAGTTCACGAGAAGAGAGAGCTAATAAGAACAACGTTTTTTGTTTCTTTTAGAGTTTTTTTAGGATACTTAATATTGTATACCTACAATCTGTATATTCTCTAGTTTGTCAATTTTGGGACGAGGTCCTTTGTATTTTTTCTAAGTTCTTCTGCCACACTGTCAAGTTTTTTATTAATTTCATTGTGCCGGGGGGTGACCTGAGATTTCCATAATGTTTATTGGGTCTCATATTTTACTGATGTGACGTTTGTCTATAAAATATGTATCTGCATGCCATAATTAATGTATGGCTCGCACACTCCCGTACCTGAACTTCACGGATGTTTTACCAGGCCTTTTCGAATAGGGTTATAGATAGATACAGTACTGAGAGGAGGTAATAGAGACCATAATGAAGGATGTCGGCAGCTCATACATACGAATACCTGTTGTATACGAATACACTCAGTCTCTCCCAAGTGCATTGCTAAAAATGTTATGTTCACCAGAGTAATTTATGACGCTTCTAATACTGTTCTGATATGTACAAATTCGTTTTTAATGCAGTTAAAATAAGAAAACCCGAAAACAATTTTCAAGCTATATGTACTATACTTAGGTATATGTTATAGGCCAAAGATTAAGGATTGCCAGGTTTGGTATGTATAGAGTGTTAAAATGGTACTAGATATTTGAAAACTTGAAGCCATATATTGTCTCAATGATTTTTATATTGATTTTTTAATCAGTGTATATCATTTTGTAAAAAAAAAAAGGTTATCTGTAATATCGGATTACGTTTTGGAGTGCATCGATTTATAAGACGTTATCACGTCAAAAAAGCTCAATGCTTAGGACCGATATTAAAAGTAAACGAAAACATGAATAAATCAATAAAAATCTATTTCGGTATTCATCCATTTCATTCGCAATAGTAGGTACAAGAACCGCAACTATAAGATAGGAATATAAGTTAAACAGCTAATCGAACCTCGGCTGCAGCTTGCGGATGCAGGCCGCGAATGCAGGCAGCACACGCATGACATGCAGCCGCTGCCAGTATCCGCAGTCGGGAGTGATTCCGATGCTGGCTGCACGTGCTGCGACAGGCAGCACGTCGGACTTGTCTAAACAGGTGAACAACACTCGCAGCTGAGGCTTGGTAGCACGTGCTGTCGCAGCCGCATTCGGAATCTCTTTTGCAGAAATTCATATTACCACATAGATAACCAGAGGCCTTAGGCCAGTCTTTGCGTAGTTTACTTATTTACTTTCTTGTTCTCGTATGGCTCCATAAATTTTGGTTAGTTCTTCCTCGTTTCTGACAGGGGCGCTGTACAAAAATGTATAGGGCCATACCGAAACAGCTGTAGTTTCAATTTACGTGTGAACCTGGATTAACCCCTCAGTTGTACAGCCACAGCCGGCTTCGTATAGCTGCTGCAAGTGCTGTTTACAGCTGTACCCTGCTGCCAAGATTCGAATAGCACCTTTAAGGATTATTACGAGTAATATCAAAATAATCAAAAATATCTCTGATAACTTCAACTGCAGCTTTTTGTTAGTAGTAAAGTGAGTGAACCCTAAAAATATAAGTATTCTTTCTTTTTGATAATCTTTTAGTATACAAAAATGTATGTTTCTATAAAATATGTAAAAAGACACCTCAGTTCGTAAAATTACTAGTTAAGCACTTAAAACGAGTTAAGGATATATACCAATTGTTGAAAAAGAAAATAATTATTTCAATACCTCCATAACATAGCTAAGTCCGAATACCGAAATCGAAACCTTTTTTTTTTTTTTTTACCTGGGGAAATCTTTTAAAGATACCATCGCACCTCAGGGCAGGCGGGTGGTTATGTGGGAGTCCCCGCCCATTGCTGGACGGTATACCCACCAAAACCCCAGGGTGTTCCGCCACTGCGCTATGTGTCGGGGCTACGGGCACGCTTGCGCACTCCTCCGCGGCACCCGACAGCGCTGGCCCAACTCGGGCCCCACCACGGAGCTTCGGCTCCCGCCAGAATGACGATGTGCCGAACACCAGACACATCGTCATCCACCACCTGGGACCAACCGGCACTGGGCGTCAGACAGCACCCGTATCCGACAGCCCTGGTCCCGATGCAACGGGTCAATTAAAGTGGCCCCCCGCCTGCCACTACGGCTGCAGAGGATAGGAAGAACGGCCGTCGCGATACCGACACTCCTCTTCCCCTGCAGCCCCACCGCCTCCGCCAACACGTTGGCGGCACCCGTTAGGGCCGCTGGCAGGACGGATAGGCAGCGGCCTTCTCGCCGCCCGTCCATCCCGTCGCCGCCCCGCCTCGATGGGCTCGGCCGCGGCATCGCGACAAGCGCGACACCGCAGTCCGCCTCAGTCGGCAAGCCGACCTACTGCCCAGACTCCGCACGGACTTGTCTGGGCCCAAGACCCGGAGAGGCCGGCCCCACCTCGGGTTCCTCTTCGTTCACCAGGCTGGGAAGACCTGGCTACTAAGCCCCCCCGCCACGACAAGGCGGGAACCCACTCAGGGGGGACCGAAATCGAAACCTGCCAATACTGAATACATCATCTGATCGACTGAATTTGACATTTCCTTTTTTTTTGACAGCAACAGTAAAAAAAGATAGATTTTTTTTTTAAATGCGCCCATTTTTGGGCAGTCTAAAGCCTTTAAGGTTATACCGCCACTTCTTATGTTTGTAATCTATAATGTAAAAATCATTGTAATTTTTCTGGTGGTCTAATATTAATTTTAACTAGTGATATGAAAACAGCAAAAAATCACAATATTTTTGAAGCACATATCATTTTTAGAAAAGATGTTTTGTTTAATACCTACCTACTTGCAAAAAAAAACGACAGGTCCATTCGTTGCATCCTTCTTTCTAACTTGTTCCTGTTTGACTTACTCGGAATTCGAGGTCAGCTGTTTCTTACGTTTAGTCGATTCTGAGTTGTAATTTGTGACCAACGAAACGGAGGAGGTACTCAATTCGAAGCGCATATATATATTTAATATTTAATGTTTAACCACGCATAACATTTTACATAGTGGTCCGATTTTGATAGTTATTTTTTTATTGGAAAGGGTATACTTCGAGATTGGTACCATTTAAACTTCATCAAAATCGGCAAAGCCATTTTTGATAAATCAACAAGAATGTGAAAAATGCTACATCGATCCGTGCGAACTATTCGTGAATTCGGTACACGGTTAAAGTCGGTCGTGCCATTTTTTGCAAAAAATAATTATGTAAGATGATTTTTTTCTCGAACACTGGATTGGCTCTATATTAAAAGTTGTCCATAGTAATGGTCTTAATCACCTCCTTGCGGCTTTGTATAGTTTAGTGCAAAAACCTCTGTATTAAGTCGTGAATCTAACATTGCATGATTAATTTTTCAGGTTAAAAATGGCCTAAAAGATAGCCAAAAAGTGGTTCTGTACAGCCAAGGTGAACCCAGCAATGGTTTGCTGGGGTTGATTAGCTGCCTACGCAAGGAGCTGGGTAGTGGGACTGTATACGCATTATTTATCGCTGATTTGTCAGCGCCCGCCTTCGATCCTGACCTCGATTTCTACAAGAAACAGATGGACAAAGATCTGGCTATTAATATTTACCAAGATGTTAGTATAATATTTTAAATTGTTTAATAAATTTCGGTAATTCATAATGTCAGTATAAATGAATGGACTGTTACTTTTCAGGGACAATGGGGAACGTACAGGAATTTTCTCTTGGATGACTCGGAGACAGTTCTTGCTTACCACGCGTACGTAAATACAGTGACCAGCGGAGACCTGACTTCACTGAGGTGGATGGAGGGGCATTTGAGAGAAGACCATGTATTTACCAACCCAAATGATGTTCTTGTTCACGTAAGTTCATATTTTGCAGCAAGACGCTGTATTTCAAGAAAATATGGACTGGAAATTAAAGCCTACGAAGACGTATCCTTACATGGTCACAAGGCCGAGTAAAATCAGGAGCAAGCATTAATAGTACATTGTTCCCGATCTCGGGTGTTTTAAAGCCCTCGCCTACGGCTCGGGCTTCAAACGACACCCTCGACGGTAATCGGTCACTTTCTCTCGAGTGATACATAGTGCTTTATACTACACCTACGAGGAAAATAAAAAACTAAATCTTTACTAATTGAAATTTATATTGAAATTGTTGCAGTTAGTGAAGCTTAATGTAACACTTGAAAATGGCGCCAATGGCGTCTACAATTTTCACATGTTCTTTTTTCAAATTGTTTGACAACACACAGCTAGTGGCCAGTGTCATTTTGCGAACTTGGAGATAAAAACTCACTGTAAAAACTTTTTGGCTTTTGATATTTAGGTTACCAGCGCATAGTCTTACCCAAAATTAAAAAAGAAAAACCACGTAAGAAATGGATTTTCATACACTTTTCTCTCCCGCTCAGATGCGTTTTCTCCCCGCATATTAGTTCGATATGCAATGATGTACTTTCTACCGTAAATTTGATAAAGTATCAAAGTACTTTCCGAGCAGGTGTAGTATAAAATCTATGTTACTCTTAGTGCGAGCGGAAATGCATAAATAGCGTCCAATCCTTACTAATATTATAAATCCGAAAAGTTTGTTGGTTTGTTACTCTTTCACGCACCAACGGGGCAACGGATTGACTTGATTTTTGGCATGAATATAGTTTAATAGGCGGAAGAAGCTTAAGGATACTTTTTATCCCGAAAAATTGCATAGTTCCTGTAGGATAGGACAAAAACCATCGAAAGCGAAACTGTCGCCACTATCACAAAGACGCTAAGTGATTGATTCCTCTATGACGCCAATATGGATTAATGAAACGTCACAGTGAAACGTAATTAAATGACAGGTGACATTGTCTGCAGACTTTTATAAATCACAGGTAGCATGGCAAGGGGACAAATTGTTTGTCCACCATTATATCCCCTTGAAGTGGAAATAGAGTATGGACTGAAAATGACAACTGACATTAAAATTGGATAAAATGTTTTTTTCCCTCTGCATGCTACATGTTACTATGACGTTTAATACCAGGCCGTCATTTTGTCTGACATTAAAAATATTTTTAAATCTTCTATCATTAGAGGTTTAACATGTTTCTTTATTCTACCTTTATGGTACAGAATCCTTACTAATATTATAAATCCGAAAAGTTTGCTGGTTTGTTCCTCTTTGACGCAGCAACGGAGCTAAAGATTGACTTGATTTTTGGGGTGGGCATAGTTTGGAAGACGGAAAGTGACAAAGGATACTTTCCATTCCGAAAAAATTGTGGTTCCCGTAGGATAAGACAATAACTTTTTCTCAGCAACGGAGCCACGGATTGAAAGACGAAAAGTGACAAAGCCACTTTTTATCCCAAAAATTTTAACAGTTCCCGTAGGATAGGATAAGAACTAAGTGAGCGGGCCACGGTAGCACCCGTCTAAGTGCCAGAAAAAACCTGTCGTGGCAAATTTAGGACGTTCCTACATTTTTCGCACTCCTTCGCGGCACTCCACAGCGCTAGCCCAGACTCGGGCTCCATAACGGGGCTTGCAATCCCGCCATAATGACGGAGTGTTTCGGAGCACAAGACACATCGTCATCCACCACTCGGGACTAACCAGCACTGAGCGTCGGACAGCATTCCAACGCCCTGGTCCCAGTGCAACGGGTTAGTCATAGTAGCCCAGCGCCTGCCTCTTCAACTACAGAGGGCAGTGAGAACGGCCATCGCGATACCGACACTTCTCTTCCCCTGCAGCCCCACTGCGTCTGCCAACACGTTGACGGCCTGGCGGAAGGTAGGGTAGTTGGCGGCACCCACATCACCAGTTCCATCCTACCGCGGCCCCTAATCCTCGGCTGCAGCGTCGCAAGAGCGGCACTGCAGCCCGAAAAGTGACATAGGCCACTTTTTATTCCAAAAACTTTAACAGTTCCCGTAGGATAGGATAAACATAAGTGAGCGGGCTGCGGTAGCAGCCGTCTAAGCGCCAGATATAACCTGTCATGGCAAGTTTAGGCCATTCCTACATGTTTCGCACTCCTTCGCGCCACTCAACAGCGCTAGCCCAGACTCGGGCTCCATAACGGAGCTTGCGCTCCCGCCATAATGACGGAGTGTTTCGGAGCACAAGACACATTGTCATCCACCACTCGGGACTAACCAGCACTGAGCGTCGGACAGCATTCCAAAACCCTGGTCCCAGTGCAACGGGTCAGTCATAGTAGCCCAGCGCCTGCCTCTTCAACTGCAGAGGGCAGTGAGAACGGCCATCGCGATTCCGACACTTCTCTTCCCCTGCAGCCCCACTGCGTCTGCCAACACGTTGACGGCCTAGCGGAAGGTAGGGTAGGTGACGTTACCCTTACCACCAGTTCCATCCCACCGCGGCCCGTAATCCTCGGCTGCAGCGTCGCGAGAGCCTCTAAGCTGCCTTGGGGGCAAAGACCCAAAGAAGAGGGAGATTTCGAGCGCCGCCTTTTCAGCTGCCTCAGACCTCCCCGCCACGACAAGGCGGGAATACACAGGGGGTTGTATACACACTCCAACCGTAACTTAACCAACAAAAGAATTCCTCTAAGGTATTTTGATGTTTGTCGGTTAGTTTAGCTTTCGCAGCCGACATAAACATAAGCCTAAATCAAAATAAAATGCGGGCGAAGCCGCGGGTAAAAGCTAGTAAAGTATAAAAGTCATTTTCAAACGATTCAAAAATATATCTCCAAACAATTCGAAAATGAATTTCCAGGCCTATCAGTTTGTATGCTTTCGAAGCTGGAGTTTTAATTCCGGATCAGGCAGAAACTTCAATGATGAATGGAAATTAAAATAAAATCTTTTATCGTTGGTTCTGAAGGTTAACAAAAGGTTTTGTGTTTCATTAGTTTTTCTTTCTTAATTTTGTGTGTGTTCCATGTTATCACCAACAAGACTCTTTTTTTACTTGTGTTTTACACTTTACAGACTCCGGGGCCTGTACTTTTTATTAACAATGTTTCGACTTTTTTTTTCTGAGAAGACAATATTTATTTTATATTTTACTAAAAAAGCCAATTGCTTAGACTCTAAAAATAACTCTCAGCACTGTAATGGTATGTAAAAGTATTCAGTCTCTATACAAGCAGTCGGAACGTATACGCGCCTCGGAGTTCGGTACACACTCGGTACACAATAGTCGCCAGGGCGCGCCCCGTAGTGACGAACGAACGTGAGGTTTTGTAATCGGTAAGCGTGCGATTTACCTACCAGGCGGACAGCCCTAGCGCGCGTTACGTCCTGCGTGATCACGTGGGGCTGTAGGTGTTTATTTCAAGGACAGAATCGCAATACTGCATAGATACCATTACCGTGCTCTTAGAGAAAAGTCTTCGTAACGTTATTTATTTGTCAGTAATGATTTTACAATGCATTAGGTGTACTGCGCAGCACTTAACTTCCGTGACGTCATGATTGCGACGGGCCGTCTCCCCGTGGAGGCTATAGCACGGGGCCGTATTGCACAGGAATGTGTGCAAGGGATCGAAATCGCCGGGAAAACGGACGAGTGAGTTTTTTCATAAAATTATGTTATCAGAGAACTTCTAACCGACTTTAAAAAAAGGAGGACGTTCTCAATGCGAGAATAGGCCCAATTATGAAGGCGCCATCATAGTTATATTAGCAATTTAGAATAGTTCTGTTTCTTTTTCACTTTAGGCATTCGATGGAGATAACACTTTTTACGTTGCTTTTAAATTTACTATGGCGATTTCATAATTGGGCCTAATATGTTTTTACATTTGTATGTATGTTACCCGGATCATTCCGCCAATAACGAATCGATTTCGATAACTTTTTTAGGGTTCCGTACTCAAAGGGTAAAAACTGGACCCTATTACTATGACTTCGCTGTCCGTCTTTCTGTCACCAGGCTGTATCTCATGAACTGTAATAGCTAAAACGTTGAAATTTTCACAGATAATGTATTACTGTTGCCGGTATAACAATACTAGAAACAGAAGAAAAAAAATTAAGTTGAAATGGCTCCCATACAAAAAACCTGATTTTTTTCCGCTCGATGTTTATAACGATGACATGTACCTAGATAGGTTCTTCAAATATTCACAGAATATTTAGTGAAATTATTACATCAAAAATAAATATTTAAAGGGATATACAAAGAAATGTGATTTTTTGCTCGATATTAATAACGGCAACTTAATTTTTATTTTATTTATTTTCAAAGTGAACATTTAACTTGATTCAATTCTATGAATAGCACTACCTGCCACCGTTATTATAATTGAGCGAAAAACGGCTAAAAATTCAGGTTTGTTGTATAGCCCCCTTAAAGAAAATTCTGGTTCTAGTATTTGTTGTTATAGCAGAAACAGCAATACGCCATCTATGAATCCGTTCATGAGATACAGCCTGGTGGCAGACAGACGGACGGACAGCGGAGTCTTAGTAATAGGGTCCCGTTTACCCTTTGGGTACCTTTCTTTTCTCTTTTCAACATAATATATTATACGTATAACTATTATATTATATCTTAAGCTAAATGTTATTGTGTGCTCATGTCATATTTATGCTCACACATTATAAAACTTGCATGAGGCAATCTAATTGGCCTATTATTAATAAAACAGAAAACTGCGTAAGCAAATGTTCAGCTTAACAATGTCTCCGACTTATGTCGGGGGAAGTAGGTACAAGAGGAACAACCAAAAAAAACCCTTTGGGTACGGAACCGTAAAAATTGTGTGTGTACCATAGGAGCACATAAGTGTCCTGTGTTCTTTACGTACGAAATCTACTGTTTCTTCCAACAGTGGTGCTCGAGTAATGGGCATGATCCCTCACTCCGGCTTGGCGAACTTGGCTGTTGGATTCAAACCGTTCCTTATGGCTGTTCCTGACCAGTGGACTTTTGAAGAAGCTGCTACCGTGCCCGTCGCTTACGGCACAGCGTTTTATGCTATGGTGAGTTTAAAATCATTTGTAACGTTAAAACATAATGAAAAAAATATTCTACGTCAATTTTTGACCGACAAAACAGGTACTCAATTCGACGCGTATACAATTTATTTTTTTATGTATAACAACGCATAAATTTTTACGTAGTAGTCTGATTTCGATAATTATTTTTTTATTGGAAAGAGTATACTTCTAAATTGGTCCCATTTAAATTTTAACGAAATCGGCTCAGCCATTTTTGATAAATCAACAATAATGTGAAAAATGCTACATCGATCCTTGCGAAATATTCGCGAATCCTGTACACAGTTGATGTCGGTCGTGCTATTTTATGTAAAAAATAATTATTAGGGCAATTAACCGCTTCCGCTTCCATCAATGTACATCTTTGAAATGTGTATGTTCGTTAAAAACATCCTGAACTCTTTAATAAATCGTATACTAGCACAAGATATCCAAACAGGCTTCCAGATTCACTTCGTTTACTTCCTTATTCTAAACTAAAACTCCAACTTTTCAAATGGTTAGCCAAATGCAACTTTTCCAAAATCAAAAATTTTTTTGAAAAGACTACAGATTCAGTCCATTATAAAATAGATTAATCACAAGCATATATGTGAATAATAGTATAACTTGTATAATTATATATTTAGTCATTTTCATTAGATTATTTGTTTCATTTTTGTAAATTATCCATACATTATTTTAGAATATCCGATTTCGTTATAGCTTTAGAAATTGTTTATCTTGTAAATTGCCTAGTACTCAGCCTTTGTAAATTTTTAAGCAATAATTTGTTGTAGTCTATCGAAAATATATTAATATACAGGTATATAGGTAATTTAACCCTTGTAATCTTTGCTAGAATACTACAATATCCTTAAAGTAAATTGTTTACTGTGCTCTACCAACCTTTTTAATGGTCCACTGCATGACGTAGGCCTACCCACGAAGGGTGAAAATTTAAATTGATTTTAATTCTAACTAAAGACTAACTAGAAAATACAAGGACTTAATCTAATTTTAAGAAATTTCAAACTTATTTTTTTCCTGTTTTGTTTCTGTAATAATTACAGAGACAAAATGAGGAAATTTCTATAAAAATGATAATATGTTGTTTTTATAAACATAATAATATTTAGTTAGTAAAAGCACTAATTTTTAACTAAAATTATTTTAACCAAATTGTCACTATTACTACGAATAAATACTTTTGTCTTTGGCTTGTCGGGCAACGGACTAACCACCAAGACACCAAAATCATTAACGCTAAGGGCAACAATAATAAAAATAACAATTATTTCAGGCCGTTGACCCATAACAATAATTTAACATACAATTTTACAATTATTAAAAAGTTCACTTTACAAACTATAAAACATAATGTCAAGATAAACATGAAATGAAGACTAGTTTAGTATCTTCTCTTCGGCA
Source organism: Hypomecis atomaria (assembly GCA_964007245.1). Taxonomy (NCBI): domain Eukaryota; kingdom Metazoa; phylum Arthropoda; class Insecta; order Lepidoptera; family Geometridae; genus Hypomecis; species Hypomecis atomaria. Next base: position 4,537,623 of record OZ023301.1, on the reverse strand, counting down.
TCGGTACAGACACATGTCTATCGCAACAATGCCAAAGAAAAGTACAGTCCACCACAGAAACCATTCAATATTTCATATTTCAAACATATTCAGGTAATGGTAGGACGGATGCAACGCGGCGAGTCGATCCTGATCCACGCGGGCTCGGGCGGCGTGGGGCAGGCCGCCATCAACGTGGCGCTGCACTACGGCTGCGAGGTCTTCACCACCGTCGGTACGCAAGAGAAGAGAGCCTTCATCAAGAAACGTTTCCCACAACTTAAAGGTAAATATATCCAAGAAGCAGTAAGCTGAGAACCAGCCAGATCAGTGATTGTGCCATATCCGCCACGCTGTCACAGTGCAGGTTGGTGTTTTCACATACGACATCGAATTTCTTCTACGGACGTACGAAGGTTACCTCACGGCATCGACTTGGCATTTTTTCTGTTTCCTCGCGATGATGTCCTTCACGGAAAAGCCAGCGGTGTGAAATTCCGTACATAAGGGTCCCGATATTTATAACATACTCCCCGACGACATAAGAAATGCTGCGTATATCTCGATATTAAAAAACAGGCTTAAAAGGTTTCTGATCGGTAAAGCTCACTACTCCTTGAAAGAGTATGATAGTACCCACAACATAAATTAAATTAGTACATATTATATTAAATGTATCGTACAATAATAGGCCAAGTGCGAGTTGGACTCGCGCACGAAGGGTTCCGTACCCTATCGGAACCCCTTAGCCCCATTTAAAGCGTCTGTTGCCGTTATTATTATGGATCAAAAAAACGGCAAAAAAATTACGTTTGTTGTATGGGAGCCCCCCTTGAATATTTATTTTATTCTGTTTTTAGTATTTGTTGTTACAGCGGCAACAGAAATACATCATCTGTGAAAAATTTCAGCTGCCTAACTATCACGGTTCATGAGATACAGCCTGGTGACAGACAGACGGACAGCGGGGTCCTAATAATAGGGTCCCGTTTTTACCCTTTGGGTACGGAACCCTAAAAAATAGTTATTACTCTTGTGACTTGTGTTTTATGTATTTTAGCACCAATAAAGATCTGTACTTATCTGTAAGTTCCAAAGAACTTATTGGTACGGGACCAGGTTTTGACTTCACGATTGTGAATCGGGTATTACTACCACTAGACCACCACGGATTCGATTCCACGGTAGGCTAAGTGTAGGCGGTGAAGATATGTTCAGTTAAGGATAAACCAGATGCAGCACCCTGAATATTCGGTATGGTGAAGCTTCAATTTCACTTCTGAATTTTTGTTTGCAGTTAGCCACATCGGCAACTCTCGGGATACGTCGTTCGAAGAAATGATCAAGAGAGAAACTAACGGGAAGGGAGTTGACCTCGTCCTCAACTCATTGTCTGACGATATGCTACAAGTAATTACACCCTTTAAAACAGCTTGCTGGCCACGCTCGCGCTGCCAACTGAGCATTTTTATTATCTTTAGACCTTCAAGGGTCTGTGGATGATCCAATTGCTTTCTATGTCGTTGTGTAGGTAGTTTTAGCATATAAAGTAATATTGTATCTTATTGTAGTTAATAAATGCATTTTTGCCCACTTAAAAAAATTAAAACTGAATAATAAAAGAAGTTTTCAAATGATCTCTAAAAACGGAGAAGATTTAGTTCTATTTGTGTATATTTTTTTTGTTCTGATGTAACCTTATTTCTCCGTTATTTTTGGAGTGATTATCGTAAATTAGTTTTTTTTAATCTGTATTATGAGCTTTGCAAAATGTTCCCATAAAAATTCAATTAACATTGATTCAACAGTGTTGAAATATTCGAGAAGTTAATAAAATTTGTAGAGCCTGTAGATATTCAATCTTAAATCGTTACTAGAACATAGATATTTGCTATGATTCTGGATGTTACTACATATACAAGTATATAATTATGTATTTAAAAAAGTAGTGTATCAGTCTCTGGGAGCTATATTATAAGCTTGGCGTAGTTTGGGGTCAGAGACCGTGCGTAAGATGTCCTTTACACATTTTAATTTTATTGGTTTCGCTCTCTACTTTCGAATTGTTTAAAGTCAGTTATTACACATGTTACATAATTGTTTATTTCCTACACACATGGGTGATATTAACTTTCTTGCAGGCGTCAATCCGCTGCCTCGGAAGCTTGGGACGTTTTCTCGAAATCGGCAAGTTTGACATCAGCAACAACACGCCTATTGACATGGAATACTTCAATAAGGAAATATCCTTCCATAGCATAATGTTGGACTATTTGTTCGACGACTTTGATGTCAAAGAAGTAAGTGTCGAAAAGTAATTATTGACGCTAAAAGTAACATTCTAAAATTGTACTATTCCGTCCCCTTTACTTAAACGACATTTTATTCATTATTTATTTAATGGAGCAATTGCTATTTTTGACACAACGACATTCTATTAATTATTTATTATAACAATTGCTATTTTTGACACTTGTTCACTTTAGACTGATTATTTCATTGCTTCTTTTAATGTTTAGTATTGACTTTTTATCCGACTGCGCGACGCAAAGGAGTGGTAATGTGTTTATCAGCCTATGTTTGTATGTTCCTTTGAAGCACTGTACAGACCAAACGCCTGAGCCTATTTTTATGATTCACACTTCAATCGATACCTCCTGGTCCGGCGAGTGTCACTAAAGACATGACGTTAGTGAAAAGTCAAAATGGCGACTACTGGACGCCATCTTGTTAAAATGAAAAAATGAAAGTCAACAAACTATGTCGAGTGGGGTATCGTTGAATAGGTATTTAAAAGTGATTTTTAGTTTTTTCTCAACATTTTTCGATTTGACTGACCGTTTAGGATCTATACCGATTTAAAGTTGCGTAACAACCATAATAATCATCCCTTGAGCCTTACATTACGACAACATAAATTCCAGTGCAATTGTAATGTAGTACTGATGCTAATAGGAAATCCAGTCTGTACTTAAAGTTCTTGCTAAAAAACTTCTTCGTTTTCCCACCACTGACTTGTACGCGTTGTGAAGTACTTACTGTGAGGCAACTCTTCATACTACAAACTGTTATGAAAAAACATTCGCAAATGCATTACGATCCCGACCTCACTGCCAATAAACGTAGATCTGATAAGGTTTGTGGCTCCAAGCAGTGTCGCACAGCAATAGCAAGTCGACACTACCAAATTATCAGCTCCCTGTTGTATAATAGGCTAAATAAAGAAATTTGTATCTACCCACTCGCCTCTTATAAAATGTAAAGTAAAATGTACTAAGTGGCTTTTGTCTTTGACCTACAAGGACACTGAGGACTTGATTACGGTTATTACATGATGTATATGGTAACACAGACCCACTCATACCTTTCACACGCGCAAATGAATGCACACTTTCTTATGAGTAACACTGCGAACCTTGACTCTTATGAGATCTCGTGTATCGCAGTGTTACTCACATGTGCTCACGCTACTAGTCGCGCACACGATCATATTCATATTCATATTCATATTTATTTATTGCTACTAAGTGTTACATTCGAGGTCTTAATTAAGATATTATGTGCTTACAACTTAGTCGCCCTTGTCGGGCATTGCAAACTTATAGTTGGCTAGGGCGCTCTCTAACAGTATTTATCAATCAGCTATCAAGCAATCAGCTATTAAGAGATCGTCGATATACTCGTATATGCACTCGCGTACACACACACACACACACACACACACAAGCGCGCATGTTCAATTGACTCTTCAAATGGTTTCTGTCATACTAACTTAATTAAGTACTATGGATATACTTATTTTGTAAAATTCTTTGCTGGAGGTGGGCGTTGCTATCTGCGACACAGTCTTAGTGACTACTGCGGGTAGCATCGTTTCTTTGTTTATGTAACATTATGTTGTTGTACAAAATAAAGAATTTTGAATTTTGAATAACCATATCCATCATCCATCCATCCATCAGCCAAAGGACGTCCACTGCTGGACATAGGCCTCCCCTATGGATCTCCAATAAGACCGGTTGAAAGCGGCTTGCATCCAGCGCGATCCTGCGGTCTTAATGAGGTCATCCGTCCACCTTGTGGGAGGACGTCCAACGCTGCGCTTGCCGGTACGTGGTCTTCACTCGAGAACTTTTCGACTCCACCGGTCATCAGTCCTCCGCGCTATGTGCCCTGCCCATTGCCATTTCAACTTGCTAATCCGTTGGGCTATGTCGGTAACCTTGGTTCTTCTACGGATCTCCTCATTTCTGATTCGATCCCGTAGAGAAACTCCGAGCATAGCCCTCTCCATAGCTCGTTGGGCTACTTGGAGTTTATTAATAAGGCCCATGGTAAGAGACCACGTTTCAGTGCCATAAGTCATCACTGGTAACACACACTGATCGAACACTTTCGTCTTGAGGCACTGAGGTATGTCGGACGAGAAGACATTACGCAATTTTCCGAACGCTGCCCAACCGAGTTGGATTCGGCGATTGGCCTCTTTCTTGAAGTCGGACCTACCTAACTGGACTACTTGTCCTAGGTAGACGTACGAGTCAACGACTTCAAGAACCGAGTTCCCAACAGAGATCGGGGTGGGTACAACATGGGAATTACATATGACTTTCGTCTTCTCCATGTTCATCTTAAGACCCACCTGTTGAGAAACCCGATTGAGGCCTTCGAGCATCGTGCTGAGTTCCTCCATCGACTTTGCCATGACTACGATATCGTCGGCAAACCGAAGGTGAGTGATGTATTCCCCATTGATATTGATGCCGAATTCTTTCCATTCCAGGAGCTTGAAGGCGTTCTCCAAAGTGGCAGTAAACAGTTTCGGAGATATTACGTCTACGCCTCTTTTTAAAGGGATCGCCTTGGAGCTCTCTTCCTGTACTCGGACCGACATAGTGGCGTTATTATAAAAGCACTTCAACACTTCGATATACCGATAGTCAATCCGGCATCGCTGGAGAGACTCAAGCACCGCCCAAGTTTCGACCGAATCAAAGGCTTTCTCATAGTCCACAAACGCTAAGCAAAGAGGCAAGTTATACTCTTCGGTCTTCTGTATGACTTGCCGCAGCGTATGTATGTGGTCCATGGTACTAAAACCTTTTCGGAAACCGGCTTGTTCGGAAGGCTGGAAGTCATCAAGCCTGCGTTCGAGACGGTTCGTAATGACCCTTGAAAACAGCTTATAAACATGGCTCAGAAGCGAGATGGGTCTGTAGTTCTTCAATAAAGCGTTGTCACCTTTCTTGAAAAACAACACCACCACGCTTCTGTTCCATGCTTCTGGCGTTATGCCATCGAGGACGACAGTATTGAAAAGCTTCTGAAGGACTTTAAGTACCGGTGTTCCACCCGCTTTCAGAAGCTCTGATGTGATACCGTCATCACCCGGCGCCTTGTTGTTCTTGAGCTGATTTAGGGCCATTCTAATCTCGTACAGGCTGATGTCCGGGATATCTTCGGTGAAGTGTCGGGTCAGCTTGGCTCTTGGGTCTTTGGCCGCGCTGTTGACAGGATTAGCGACCGAAGCGCATAGCTGTCCATAGAACCTTTCGATCTCCTCCAATACCTCTGCCTTGGTCGACGCTACACTGCCATCTTCTCTCTTCAGCTTTGTCAGCTGGCTTTGCCCAATAGACAAATTCCTCGCGAACACTTTGGAGCCTTTGTTCTGCTCTATTGTCTCCTTAATATGTTTAGTATTAAAGAGACGAATGTCGCGCCTCACGGATTTCGAAATTTGTCTATTGATCTGCCTATATGACTTTGCATCATCGGAAGACTGCAGTCTCTGTAAGCGTCGTTCGGCCATGAGATTTAGAGTTTGATCGGAAAATTTTTGAGATCTATTTGTACGACGGGGTCTAAAGAATTTAGCACCCACCGTCTGGACAGTTTCTACGAGCCCGTTGTTGATCTCGTCCACCGACGCAAAGTTCTCCAGGCAAGCAAAGCGATTTGAGAGCTCGAGCTGAAAGCCCTCGGGGTTTTGGATATGGGCACGAGTAGGTCGGAGCGTGGACTTCATCAAGCGTGACCTTTCGAGTTTAACGTTAGTATCCAATGTGCCTCTTACGATTCTGTGATCGCTACCGGTTTTCACTCTGTGGATCACGGAGACATCATTAAATATCCGTTTCTCAGTGGTCATGATAAAGTCAATCTCATTTTTGGTGGAACCATCGGGGCTCATCCAGGTCCACTTCCTGTGAGGCGGCTTCTGAAAGAAAGAGTTCATCATGAAGAGTTCCTCTCTCTCCAGAAAGTCAGCCAGCCTCTGGCCCCTAGGGTTCCGTTGTCCATATCCAAATTGCCCCACTCTCAGCTCATCATCGCTTCTTTTGCCCAACTTTGCGTTGAAGTCCCCCATAACAACAGTAAAGTGGGTCTTAGACGTATGTATGGCCCGACTTACGTCTTCATACATAGTCTCCACTTCGTCATCTGGGTGTGACGAGGTCGGTGCGTATACCTGAATGACCTTCAGCGAATACCTTTTGGATATTCTGAGTATTAGATATACAACCCTGCTCGACACACTTTCGATGGTGATAACGTTGTTAGCAAGGGACTTGTGAACGAGAAAGCCGACACCACCTTGGGACCGCTGGTCACCTTCCCGGTAGTAGAGCAGGTTGCCGGACTTTAGAGTTATCGTGTCCTCGCCCTCTCTACGGACTTCAGACAACCCCACGATATCCCAACGCAACCTACTCAACTCTTCTTCCAGCTCAGCAATCCTCTCATCGGTCCTCATTGTGCTTACGTTGTGTGTTACCAGGGCCAGTCGTCGTTTGCGGGAGTGGTAGCCGGGCGTCTGCCAGGGATTCTTAGCACCCCCTTCTCCGCCGTTAGCTAGCGGAGCTGCTGGGGACTGGGGGCCTGGTCTTTTTCTAAGTTCCATACTGAGGGTATTTGCCCATAATCGCCGCGCTGGGCAGGCGTGGTGGCGATCGCAGAAACGTAGCTTCGCGACAGGGATGCTGCTGCCCATCCCTGCCCTGTGCCATTTTAGCTACGTTTTAGTCGAATGGTTATACCGCCATTAGTCGGTTCCGTTGTACCTCAGAATAACCATAAACCATAGCTAATAAGGCTGCATTTAAATGTGTCGAGTCTTAGGTAAGAAAAGCCTTTCTCTACAGCGCCGGTATATTATAATTTAATTTTATAGACGGGACAAGGCATTTCAGTACAAGATATTCATCTCTTCATCATCATCATACATTTCCTTCTTTATACCACTGCTGGGTTTAGGCCTCCCTTTTATAGTGCCACTTGCCTCCGTCCTTTACCAATTATGTCAGGTTCGATCCGCGATATTGACGATATCATCCTTAAATTAACAGATACTAATCAATATTAGCAAGCGTAGCCAATAAAAAAAAAAGATTAATAATTCTTGACGGGTGCAAATTTCAGATCCAGAAACTGCAAGAGCTAATTACAGACGGTATCAAGAGCAGAGCTGTGAGACCTCTCACGTATTCTACTTATAAGAAGAATGAAATTGAAACTGCCTACCGGTACATGGGCGCAGGGAAACATACAGGCAAGGTAAATAGTTACCGTTTCCATATGCAAGGAATAATAATAAGCCCGATTACAGAGGCGCCAGCGTAAATTAAATAGCAACGTAAAAAGCGTTCTCTCTATCGAATGCCTAAATTGAAAAAGAAACAGAAATATACTATTTAGCTAATATAATTACGCTGGCGCCTCTGTAATCGGGCTTAATGTAATACTTAAATCGACTAGCAGCTATTTCTCGACTCCAACTAAGCTGAAAGAGTTCTTTCTGCGATAAACAATGCAATAATTTCATTCTTTTCCGAACCACTTCACACTTAACCTAATTTAATTTACGAGTAAGTATGTATTTAGAAATATGTTTGTGTATGGCGTGGGTTCGATCCCCACCCAGGGCAAGTATTTATATGATGAACATAGGTGTTTGTCCTGTGTCTAGGTGCTATTTAGTTACTATGTATGTATGTATGTATTTAAAAATATGTATAAGTAGTACCTATATCATCTATATCTCTGGCAACCATTTCAGAAGCTTTACTTAGTTTGGTGTCAGAGTCCGTGTGTATGATGTACCCCAATATTTTTATTATATTATTGTTATTGTCGTTTGTTTATCGTAAAAAAACTCTTTGAGATAAACCAAATTTGATTGGAATCACTATAAATGAAATAGTTTTGTCCTACTAAACTTTTGATCTACAGTATAATTTCATTATATTTTCCAGGTTATTATCAAAATTCGAGATGAAGACCGCAAAAATCTGTCTGCCAAGCCCACGTACTTGCCTATTCAAGCCATGCCAAGGTAGGCCTATTAATTTATTATTAATGCCTATTAATTTATTATTAATGCCTGTTAATTTATTTTGGTTATGCCCGCGGCTTCGCCCGCATGATATTTCGAGGCCTTATCTTACCACCCTTAATAAAGGAGGTGAAAAATAAAAAACAAAAAATTCTATTTGACATTTGAGAACTGTCAAATCGATTCGACAGTTCTTTTTTGACATTTCTTGGAGCGCATGCTACTCGTAGAATAGCTCGCAGATGGCAGAATTTTTCCTACTTCCTTAACACTTATTGTTATAATATGGAAAATTTACGCAATATCATTACAATTTATAGCCTATGCGTTATTCTGATATACAAGCTATATAATTGCAAAGCTTCATATCAATCCGTTCAGTAGTTTTTGCGTGAAAGAGTTACAAACATCCATCCATCCATCCATCCTTACAAACTTTCACGTTTATAATATTAGTAGGATTATGTAAAGGGCTGCCAAGAAACTGGCTCAGCCGAGTTTAGAGCCCGTTGATAAATAACCACACTATAGTTTTGCTAATGACTTGCTTCTTTATACGTTACCGTAATCTTTCAGATAAAAACTTTTTTATGTATTATAGTATTATTATATATTCTTTGGTATTATTAAGTCAAGAGACGAGTAGTATAATACAGTGTATACTCCTGATGTTATGCGTTATGCATGCCTATGATAGGCCACACAGATTTTTTAACTATACTTCCTCATTACTCCGAGATATGAAAAGATATCTATATATTCTAAAGCATGCTGTCCCGAAATTTTGCTGGAATAATTATTTTTCGCAAAAAATTACACCACCGACTTCCACCGTGTACAGAATTCTAAGAGTTTGCACGAATCGATGTGACATCCATGTACATCATTGTTGATTTATCAAAAACGGCTCTGCCGATTTCGATAATATTTGAATAGGACTAACCTCAGGAAGTACCTCCTTTTGTTTTTTTTTTAATTGGTTCACGATTGTCAAAAAATATCAATGAACATACATAAAAAAAACATGCAGACCACTAACATAGTACTTCCTCCTTTTTGGAAGTCAGTAAAAATAGGATCTACATTGCAGACTTAAAATGACGAGTTTTTGACATGTTTATTGTTACTACAGGTACACTTGCTACGAAAACCACGTATATGTATTGGTCGGAGGTCTCGGAGGCGTTGGCCTCGAGTTCGCGGACTGGCTGATCCTTCGTGGCGCCAAGAAGATCTTGCTATCATCTCGGCACGGCGTCGTCAATGGCTACCAAGCGTTGAGGATCAAGTAAATTGCATTTGATATTTTGTACATCATTTTTAACTCATCTCATTCTCTCTCATCATCAAATACGTTATAAGACATCAATTTCATTCATCCGTCTAATAGCCGTAAGACTGCTGCCTGCCTCGGTGGCTCAGTGGTTAGTGACCCTGACTTCTGGATCATAGAGGGGTGGGTTCGATCCCCACCCAAGGCAAGCATTTATGTGATGAACATAGGTGTTTGCTCTGTGTCTGGGTGTTATTTAGGTACTATCTATACAGGGCTATTTCTAATCAATTAGCATCCTTTTATGGGCTTATTGTATACATCAAAACTAACAACTTTTGTTCTGCAACTTTTGTCAGAACCCAAAAAAATCAGCTGTTCCATTTACATTTTGTCGCGGGTGAACGATATTTTTCTATAGAACACGATATACCTACCAATTCTTCTTTGTGGCGACTTCAACACAAATGTGAAAAATGACGAAACATTCATCAAATTCATGAAAGACGTGTTTAATGTCGATTGTGCATCAGACGTTAATAACTCAACAACACTAGGAGGCACCACCATCGATTTGACTTTTTCAAGACACATTAAACTCGAAACATTCCCTTTCATTTCCTACTTTTCCTACCATCGTCCTATTCTCAACAGAATAACACAGATTGTAAGAAATTAAATATTTCACATGTTTAAAAGTTGTAAAACAATTGCTCAACGCACATTTATACTTGTAAAAACTATTAAATTGTAAAAAAAAAAATGACAATTGTATTTATGCGTACAAATAAATTTCCAATTACCTCCTTCTCTATATACATACGAATCTATTAAACAAATGAAATTAAAATTTTCTTTTGAAAAATGCTACCATTCCATCAGTTTTTTTTTAAGACGTTGTCACGTTCAACTATCGTCAGTAAACCGACTTTTAAAAAAAAAAAATTAAAATTCATTTATTTCAGGCCATTGACCCATAAAATTAATTACAATACACTTAATTCAATTTTTGTCACAATTATCATAAATTCCAAAATCAATAAGAATGTCAATTTCAACATAATTATTAAACTATTTTTAAATGCAGATTATTTTAGTATCTTCTCTTCGGCATCGGTACAGAGACATGTCTATCACAACAATGCCGAAGAAAAGTACAGTCCACCCTCTCCGCTATCATCATCAGGACAGCGTTGGAGCTGGCCCGCACCCTGCGCACCAGGGACGCGCTCCGCTTGCGCATGCACGTGTGAAAGCAATCCGTGCGCGCGTCCGCAAACATGCCTGACGCGCTACAGAATCGGGGCAGCCCCAGCACCATCCTGAATGCATTATTGTACAGGACGCGGAGGTCACTGTACTTTCTTTTTGTATAGTTAGCCCACAAGTTGCACGTGTAGAGGGATGTACAGTATGCCCTAAACAGCGTAATCTTGACCTCCACTGAGCAGCGTGCGAACCTGCGGGCTATCATGTTCGCTCTTATTGACAGCGCCCTCCGCTCCCGCTCAATGTCATCATCGTCTTTTAAATCGTCAGTCACCACATGTCCCAGATATTTAAAATGGCCCACCATGTTGAGGGGAGCCCCAGAAAGAAGAACAGGTGGTATTTCCTGAGGACATATTTTGGTGGCTGACGTCGCCTGAAAAACCATGCATTGGCTTTTCTTCACATTGTATATTAGACCGTGGCCACCTGCGTAATCCTCACAAACTCGTATCAGCTTCCTCAAGCCACAGATCGACGCGCTCAGCAGCACCATGTCGTCAGCATAACTTAAGTTATTGACACAGACATCGTCAATATGGCAGCCGACATGAAGACTGCTGAGCGCCACGATAAGCTGGTTCATATAAAAGTTAAACAGGGTTGGAGATGTCAATCCGCCCTGTCTTACACCGCATTCAAGCTGATACGGGTCCGACATCGCCCCCGCCCATCGGACGCTGTTGAACTGGTGTGCATACCAATACTGGAACATGTTGACAAGTTCTTTAGGCATTGTCGTTTTCCTCAACTTAGTCCAGAGGAGGTCGTAGGACACCAAGTCAAATGCCCTGGATAAGTCGAGGAAGCAGGCATACACCGGAGTTTTACGACTTTACAGACAACCAATTTTTTGAGTTTTGACAAAAGTCTCAGAACAAAAGTTGTTAGTTTGATGTACAGAATAAGGATGCTAAAAAAGATGATAAAAGGATGCTAGTTGATTAGAAATAACCCTGTATAAGTGTGTATTTAAAATATGTACCTAAATGTATATAGTAAATCAGTCTCTAGTAGCCATATCACAAGCTTTGCTTAGTTTGGGGTCAGAGACCGTGTGTAAGATGTCCCCTAACATTTATTTATTTATTTAAATTTACTGCTGGACATAGGCTTCCCCTATGGATTTCCAATTGGACCGGTTGGTAGCGGCTTGCATCCAGCGCGTGTGTATATGATAATCTCTAAGTTTTTTTATAAATGTTTTTTTGAATTTAATTTAATTGTCTATCCGAGATTTTATATGAATTTAATTATTACTTAAATATAATTTAACAATAGTCTATATAATTACTTACCTGTTTGATCTAATTATGTTAAATTTTGGGAGAAGCCACCGGTTTCCGAAACAAAGTTTCTAACTAGTTCGGAATTGGTAGGTTGAATCAATTGCATGTAAATGCATTTGTATTTATGCATTGTTGTTTTTTTTATTTTGACTTATTGGTGACTACGATATAAACTCTGCAACTTTTTTAGGATATGGAAATCCTACGGTGTCATGGTGCAGATCTCAACAGATGACATCACTACAGAAGCAGGGTGCGAGGCCATGCTCAATACAGCCAACGCCATGGGTCCCGTGGAAGCCATCTTTAATCTGGCCGCCGTCTTAAAAGATGCACTCTTCCAAAATCAGACTCCTGAAACTTTTAGGACCTCTTTTGGGCCAAAGGCTAGATCAACAATGCATTTGGATAAACTTTCGCAGAATATGTGCCCTAAGTTGAAGTAAGTTTGATACTTGTGAAGATTAACCAACCACTAAAAAGAATATGGTGCTTGATCATTGAGTTTGTAGGAGTCTAAGTATGTAAGAGGATTTATCGTCGATCCCCAAATCACTCCATGTGTTCGTCTAACTACGAGCAGCGAGGGGCGAAATGAAAGACTGGGTTCCTGGTGATCACCATATTATGATTAACAAAATGTAATTAGTGAATCAGTTAGCTTTATGAAAAAAAGTATTTTTTTAAATTTAAAAATAAAAATCTTTTTCTTTAAAAAGAAACAAGTCTTTACTGCACAAGTTCTCGCCAAGACGAATCAAATGAGCCGAAACTCGATAGAGTTGCGTCGTTACATTACAATATTACATTACAAAGTAAATAAAAGCTTGTTTATTACAAAAGCTTGTTTATCACCTATCCTATTGTCTGTTATCAAATCTTGCAAGTTAAATTTGATCCACTTCCCTGTTACCGATTGAGCTGAAATTTTGCATACATGTGTAAATCGCGTGACAATGCAATATTTTGATAACATGGTGCTGATCTGATGATGGACCTGGAAGGTGGCCAATGGAACTTAGCAATGAAACGACACAACCTCATCGAGTGTGAGTTCATTTGAATGGTCTTGGCGAGTCGTTTATCTTTCAATGGTAACCAGGGTCTGTAATGTAACGACGCAACTCTATCGAGTTTCGGCTCGTTTGATTCGTCTTGGCGAGAACTTGTGCAGTAAAGACTTGTTTCTTTTTAAAGAAAAAGATTTTTATTTTTAAATTTAAAAAATACTTTTTTCAAAAATCTAACTGATTCACTAATTACATTTTGTTAATCATAATATGGTGATCACCAGGAACCCAGTCTTTCATTTCGGCCCTCGCTACTCGTAGTTAGACGAACACATGGAGTGATTTGGGGATCGACGATAAATCCTCTTACATACTTAGACTCCTACAAACTCAATGATCAAGCACCATATTCTTTTTAGTTTTTGGTCTTCTAATACGTACGTGTTTACTTACTCTGTACAATATATGTAAGTAGCGTAGAACTTAACACTACGACAAACGTTTGCAAGGTTTTTAGTGTTAGGTACTTGAATTTTTCCAAAAAGTATTGTATGATAATTTGCCAAGTTCGAGTCGGACTTGCGCACGATGTGTTTCGCATCGTATGGAAACCCCCCTTAATAAATTTTATTTTAATTGATAACATTTTTTCACAGGTCTATACCACTTAATATTTCAAGCATCTTCCTGTTGCCGTTATTAATATCCAGCAAAAAAAACACGTTTCTTGTACTTTATGTTATTCTTAAACTTCGTGTATGTTATTACCCCTAAAATATTACTTTTTTTCTATTTTTAGTACCAATTTGTTGTTATAGCGGCATCATAAATACGTTATCAGTGAAAATTTTAACGTTCTAGCTATTACGGTTTATGAGATGCAGCCTGGTGACAGATAGATGGACAGCGGAGTCTTAGTAATAGGGTTGCCTTTAGATCCAGAACCCCAAAAAGCAATTAAACTCATTAATGATCATATTTTGTTAATATATTTATTTATTCAACAGAGAATTTGTAGTATTTTCGTCAGTGTCATGCAACATCGGTATCGCCGGTCAGACCAACTACGGCTTCTCGAACTCTACTATAGAGAAGATTTGTGAAGAGAGGAAGAAACTTGGTCTTCCGGGTCGAGCTCTGCAGTGGGGTGCTATTGGTGATGTAAGTGTAAACGTATCTCATAATGAGTTATTATTGTGATAAATATATCAAACATTTGTCGTGAATGCAAGACTCGAACCTGCGTTGAAATTCGACGCAAAGTCAGGACTGCGAATTAGCTCAGTTGGAAGGGCGTCGGGCTAGTGTTCCGAAGACGCAGGTTCGAGTCCTGCATTCGCGATGATTTTTTGAAATGCTTATCACAAAAATAACTCTTTGAGATAAACCTAGTATGGGATGCACTATAAAATTAAAAAATTGTATCTCACTAATACTAATCGTAATGAACTAGTAGTTCTTCAAACAGCAGACCTCGCGGCACATCTCTTTATCTGAATTTTCACACAGATAATTAGGTATATGTCTACTAGCTGCCCAACCCGGCTTCGCCCCGTCGTTTTATCGAAATCGGTTGAGCTATTTTTGATAAATCAACAATAGTGTGAAAAATGCTACATCGATCCGAGCGAAATATTCGCGAATTCTGTACACGGTTGAAGTCGGTCATTACCATTTTTTGCACAAAAAAAATATTATTTGGAAGGTATGTACTCGTATTGTAGACCATGCTATTTTATTGAAATTATTTATAACGCTTGTAATAATTGCCAATTTTACACCACAGGTGGGAATAGTAGAAAACATGCAAGGACAAAACATCGAAGGCACGTTTCCACAGAAGATTTCATCCTGTCTGTTGGTTTTAGACCAGCTCATGAATGAGGACGCTGCTGTCGTATGTTCTGTTGTAGTAGCTGAGAAGAAAGCAGGTGAATCGACTCAAAGAAATGTATCAGAAGCAGTTGCTCAGATTATGGGTTAGTATTTTCTGAACGGTCTTTTACAACAATAACAATATTTCTATTATCTTACAGTATAGTTAGTTGGCCTACGTGAAATAGGAACAAATCAATAAACACACTTTTGTATTTATAATATTAGTAAGGGTAAGACTAAGTAGTCCATTTAGGTAGGTCCGATTTCAAGAAAGAGGCCAATCGCCGAATCCAACTCGGTTGGGCAGCGTTCGGAAAGTTGCGTAATGTCTTCTCGTCCGACATACCTCAGTGCCTCAAGACGAAAGTGTTCGATCAGTGAGTGTTACCAGTGATGACTTATGGCACTGAAACGTGGTCTCTTACCATGGGCCTTATTAATAAACTCCAAGTAGCCCAACGAGCTATGGAGAGGGCTATGCTCGGAGTCTCTCTACGGGACCGAATCAGAAATGAGGAGATCCGTAGAAGAACCAAAGTTACCGACATAGCCCAACGGATTGGCAAGTTGAAATGGCAATGTTCAGGGCACATAGCGCGGAGGACTGATGACCGGTGGAGTCGAAAAGTTCTCGAGTGGAGACCACGTACCGGCAAACGCAGCGTATGACGTTCACCCACAAGGTGGACGGATGACCTCATTAAGACCGCAGGATTGCGCTGGATGCAAGCCGCTTCCAACCGGTCTTATTGGAGATCCATAGGGGAGGCCTATGTCCAGCAGTGGACGTCCTTTGGCTGATGGATAGACGGAAGGATAAGAATAAAGTAAAATCTTTAAATTTTACCTTTTAGAAGCCTATTTCTTTGCCATATTTGTACTCTTAAATGCTAAAGGTACAAAGTCTGAGCCTAATCCTTACATAGTATAAAATAAAGTCGCTATTTTCGTTTGTTTGTTTGTTTGTCTGTATGCTTAAATCTTTAAAACTACGCAACGGATTTTGATGCGGTTTTTTTTTAATGGATAGAGTGATTCAAGAGGAAGGTTTATATGTAAAAATTCCCGAAATTCCCACGGGAACGGGCACAACGCGGGTAAAACCGCGGGGGGCTGCTAGTGTGATATAAATATCTTCTCATTATGTTATTTCTTTTGTAGGCATAAAAGATCTTAAAACAGTATCTCAACATGTTTCACTCGCCGAGCTGGGCATGGACAGTATAACTGCAGTCGAAATCAAAAAGACGCTGGAGCGGGAATTCGAAGTCTTCCTCACTTCTAAAGATATACGGACCATTACTTTCCCAAAGTAAGTAACAACTCAATAACTCTATAGATTATGACACACTTTATTTTATCTAACCTTAGCAAATATCTATAGAGCCACAGTCCTTAAGTGAAAGTAAAAAAAAAATGTCCGAGCGCCGTCTTACATACCGACTTAGATATTTGCATTGAATAATTCTCTCTATTTTCTCGAATCTCGACGTTATGTCACCTAATTTGTGCTTGTAACCGAGCACTTTTTCATCACGCGGCGTTGTAGTCGGCTTGTAATCGCCTACCGTCTAACTAAAAAGCCTGCCCACTACGTAGTTTTAGCTCGGACACCAGAGCTAGGCCGGGTGGCCTAAACTCTGACACCAGGGCTATAGATACTTGCTCGAAGTATCTACCGTAAATTATTACATTACAGTCCTTTCCTTTTAATTTAACCTTTTAACCACCAAAGCTATTGTGACCTGAATTGCCCAGCACTTCGGGGCCCAAACGATGTCTATAGTTAAAGAAAAACCGGGCCCAATATGAAGCAAAAAAACTAAATTATGCGTAGCAATCAAAAGTGTTCAAAAGCTGAACACAGACTTACGCATTCGGGGAGAATAGGCCACGCTGACCCAGTACGAGTAGGTTGATATCCATCCATATGCAATAGAATTTCTTCAGTGGAGCTTTGCAGGCTGTCTTACGATGTTTTCTTTCGGAAATCCCATAGTGTGTACTCGTAAATTCATACCTGCGTAGATTATACTAAAGAACTCATTGGTACAGCTGCCGTATTGTGTACGCGTTCCGACGTGCGGCTTCACTTTTTCTCCCGCTTGCTCTCGTGGCGCGAGTAACTGGCGCGAGCTGGAGAAAAAGCGAAGCCGAATGTCGTAACGCGTACACAATACGGCCCAAAATTCAGGTTTAAACCTGTGGGTTACGGAACCCACCCTCTCGGAAAATACAGGCTTTTGTAAAGCCAGCTTTCCCATAATAAGCTTCAAAGCCACATTTTCCCTATTTTCCTTCGAGTAAATATCTACAGAGCCACAGTCTAAGCCTAAGTAAAAGTAGTAAAAAAATTGGTTGCCTGTAAAGTCGGTATACGGGCGAAAGTTTTACGTGACAAAGACTTATGTCTGTCTCTCTCGCTCTTAGGCGGGCTAACCATGCCCGAGTGGAAGGGACGCGTGCCTCTCACTCGCTCTCATTGTGAGCGCATAACGTGAGCGGAGCGTAACGCAGTTTCTTGAAGTGTCACCCGGCAAACCAATTTATAAGACGTTGTCACGTCAAAAATTTTCGGGCGCCGTCTTACATACCGACTTACTCGTACATTATATTATTGCATTATATTTACATTAGACCCGTCTTCTCGAATCTTTACGTTATGTTACTTAATTAGTCTTTGTAACCGAGCACTTGGGAATCACGAGGCGTTGTAGTCGGCTTGCAATCGCCTTACGACTTACTAAAAAGCCTGCCCACTACGTAGCTTGGGCCTGGGGATTTGGCTCGGACACTCTTTTGCGCGATGATATATATATAGAGTCACAACTCTATAGATATTCGCTCGAAGCTATTTTCCCACTAACCAAGGCTTCATATATGACGTGTTTTAACATAATTTTGTGTTATTTAGACTTTCAGGGTTAAAAGCAAAAAAGGAAGCTGTTACAGTCCCAAATGGCCGTCTTTTGAATGAATCTAAAAAGTAATCGGAGAAGAAATAAAGAATAATAGACAAGAAATAGGGGGTAAGAACATTTTCACTAAACCAATGTAAAATGGAATTTAAGTCTAATTTACTCTGTGTTATTAATGCCCGAATAATAATATACCTAATTAAAAAACCCCCGACACAAAAATATTTGACAACAAACTTTCAATTAACAACCATTTTGGGCACATTTTGTAGAATTTTGGTTCTTCCATCCCCACTTTAACCCACCATAACTCTTAAACGGCTCAATCGATTTTTATAAAACATAGCTAAGAACACTCTCGATAAAGTCTCCTTTCATCCAAAAAAAAACTAAACTGAAATCGGTTCTGTGGTTCGGTCGCTATGATGCCACAGACAGACAGACAGACAGACAAACAGACAGACAGACACACAGACAGACAGACACACAGACAAACAGACACGTCAAACTTATAACACGCCGTCATTTTGAAGCTATAAGCACTCGCTTATACAACGCTGTTAGCGTATATTTATGTCTATACCCGCTCTGTTATAGAGAATGTAAAAAAATCTTAACTTCTTGGCTGAAAAGTCTTACTTACGATGAAACTGAAAACCTATTTAAAATCTTGCAGTAATTTGACCTATTTTCATTATTATCGATACTTAAAATAAGGTTTTATTATACCGAACTCTAAGCTTACCTCTGTATCTATTCATTAGTGTGTGGAAAACACTAAACAAAATAATTATCTCCATTGTTTTTGTTACAGTTCAATAAATTATATACCTTATGCATTATGTTATATCTTAAAATAATTTACTTAATGTCAAATCTGTACTACATATTTCTTATTCAATTTCTTCTTATTTTCTAATTCTAATGTTCAAAATAAAAGCAAAAACCTAAATAAATAGGTACACAACAAAATACTGTTCCTTGAGTAGGAACTAGTTTCCAAAACACGGGTTCCCTACACCCAGTTTGGCAGCTAGAGCCTCCGAAAACTTGATGTGCTTTCGTAAATAAATACTTTTTGAATTTGAAAATTTTGAACTCTCTTTTTCGTCGGGGGTTAAAAAAGAAGTAAACGTGGTATTTGGTGAGGTAGAATTTGGGAGGTTTTCTAATCGTGTTAATTTGAAATTCTTTTACAGGACTAAAAAATTGTTTTCAAACAACACTGAACGTCAAAAACAAGCAGTACAGCTTCAAACGGTCTTCTCCTCTGTAAACATTGACGTAATTTATATATTATTATAATTAAATTTTATATACTTACGTTTATCCATTTCCTGTAAAATAATAATTTAATCTCACTAAGTGGCTTTCATTGTAATTATTTTTTTACAAACGTAATATAATACCTAAACAATAATAAAATAACTATGTGATGATCTAAGTACATATTTGTGATATTGTTTTATTTTTTACCCCAGAATTATTCAATTAATTATAAGTGTAGTCGCGTAGGTATTAAACAAATAAAACAAGGCGTTATTTTGGATTCAAGTAAGTACTTAGTTTGAAAGCTTCTCAATTGGCACAGCTGTCTCAGTAACACAATATTATTATGCAAATTTTTAAAATCTTGATTTTTTTTTCACGAGTTGGGCTCGCGCAGGAAGGGTTCCGTACCATTTTTGGAGCCCCTTAGCACCATTTCAAGAGTCTGCCTGTTGCCCTTATTAATATTGAGCAAAAAGCGGCTGAAAAATCACGTTTGTTGTATGGGAGCTCCACTCTAATATTTGTTTTAGTCTGTTTTTAGTATTTGTTGTTATAGCGGCAACAAAAATACATCATCTGTGAAAATTTCAACTTTCTAGCTATCATGGTTCATGAGATACAACCTGGTGACAGACAGACTGACACACGGACTGACGGACGAACGGGCAGCGGGGTCTTAATATAGTAATAGTAGTAGTTTCGTTTTTACCCTTTGGGTTCGGAACCCTAAAAGCGATAATACAAATAATATTTTCGAGTTTCTAGTTTTCCTCACAAAGCTTTCACTTCAACACACTCAAAATACTGCTTATAAAATGTTTATAGGCGTCTAACTGAGGGGTTAGTACAGGTGTACACGTAAATTGAAACTACAGCTGTTCCCGTTTGGCCCTATACATTTTTGTACAGCGCCCCGAACGTGGAACGGCGTTTGGCGGAAACGGTTCTGAGGGCTAAATGGGAGTTTCTCGCTCGAACTCGATCGCGTTAACGTTTGATGTGATTTCTATGGAAATGGCACAGCGCCGTCTTGTGTCACGTACTGAAAACTGACTAGCTATTGTGAGTATTTTTTACGGTAATGCAACGAGCGCCAAACCGGTCCAACACAAGCGCGGCAACGTCAGTGATTGGCTAACTCAAGCGTGTGTGTCAATGTGCTCCTGTGGGTGCTCGGTGCGCTCGGTCAACGCGACGTAAAAGTAATTCGATTTTATTTGCAAAACTCCAACTTAGCCCTCTGAACAAACCATGATTTTACAGATGTCCATGATATATGTCCGAAGGCGTATCATGCGGTCTACGTGACCGAAATAAACGATTTAAAAAACAATAATTTTATTGTTACGCAGGTGTCCTCTATGTTTTATTACCGTATTTATGACCGAAAGGCCTGTAATAAATTTCTTTTTTCTGCGCTACCGTCGCGTCGTATGCAGAAAAGCCGTAACTTTAGTTTGTTGTTAAAAAATACACACCTAGGTACCTATTATGAAGTCAGTAGAATGAAAGAATGATTATTTCTTTACCTTTGTAACATCATTGTTATAGTTTCAGCCGTAGGACGTCCACTTTCGGTCATAGGCCTTTGATATTGATATCTAATTAGACCGATTGAGAGCTCGATTCTTCAAGCTGTCTACCTAGAACAAATAGTCCAATTAGGTAGGTCCGACTTCAAGAAAGAGGTTAATCGCCGAATCCAACTCGGTTGGGCAGCGTTCGGAAAATTGCGAAACGTCTTCTCGACCGACTTACCTCAGTGCCTGAAGTCGAAAGTTTTCGACCAGTGTGTGTTGCCAGTGATGACTTATGGCACAGAAACATGGTCTCTCACTATGGGCTATGGCTCACTATTGTTAGTAAGCTCCAAATAGCCCAACGAGCTATGGAGAGGGCTATGCCCGGAGTCTCTCTGCGAGATAGAATCAGGAATGAGGAGGTCCGTAGAAGAACCAAAGTTACCGACATAGCCCAGCGGATTGGCAAGTTGAAATGGCAGTGGGCAGGGCACGTAGCACGGAGGACTGATGACCGATGGGGTCGTCAACCATGTACCGGCAAGCGCAGCGTAGGACGTCACTCACAAGGTGGACGGATGACCTCATCAAGACCGTAGGATCGCGCTGGATGCAAGCCGCTACCAACCGGTCTTATTGGAGATCGTTAGGGGATGTCCAGCAGTGGACGTCCTATGGCTGAAAAGAAGAAGAAGAAGACCGATGTCATTATCATTATCGACGGCTTACATCCAGCGCGCCCTTGTGGTATCTATCAGATCCTTCCTCTTCGTTGTCGGTGGAAGTCCTACGTTCGGTTGAATTTGTATGATGGTATACTAATGTATTTTAGTCACAATGTTCACAAATAAATTAGCATGGGTCACAACTTTATTACTATACTTGCACGAAAATGAAGAAAATACCGGTCAATTGCGAGTCAGGTTCGCAACCGAGGGTTCCGTACAAATCCTGAAAATTTCACAAATTTGGAAGTACATGGAGAGGTATCTCTCTCTCTCTTCTTGGTCATATATCCCATAATTATGGGAAGTACAGACCTAAGTTGTCTCCACAGATACCTAATATAATCATTAACAACAGGTTTTTTTTTTCACTTTTCGCGTAATATATCGAAATTAGCACATTGTAAAAATAATTAAATACCTGTTTTAGCAAGTACTATTGAAGTTTTTTCATATGATACCACATGAAATGATTTACTAGCTCTGTTTTTTTTGTGATTTAATTAAAAATCTACAGTTTTCATATTTATTCCTAAATAGGTCTTCTAACAATGCTGCTTGCCAAATTTCGTAGTTCTAGTTCTAGGTCAACGGGAAGTCCCTATAGGTTTTGATTCCTTGGTGGTAATATGCGGTTTATTAGTACATAAACGGCTTTAAATTTTTGTCGAAATATGCGGTTTTTTAGTACATAAACGGCTTTAAATTTTTTCTACGATAACTGAGAAGTTTGATTTTTGCACAACTGTAAGCGAATATAGATTTACATATATGGTTTAAACTTCAACTCGATATCTTTACGCGTTTCCGAGATAAAACGTCTTGACTCACGGACAAACAGACGAATAACAAAGTGATCCTATAAGAGTTCCGTTTTTTCGTTTTGAGGTACGGAACCCTAAAAACTTTTTATTATTCACGTCGGGTTAAAAGTCAAACAAAGCACATACCTACTAAGGTTAGTGTATACTTAGTAAAAATTAAAGACCGCACTTGTATAACAAGACTTAATAGTACTCGAACTACTTACTTTTTATAATGATGAGTATACCTAAGTACACCTCTTTAAGAAAGACCACTGCATTTATAAAAGCACCCGGTACAAAGTAAAAAGTAGAGATAGTCAGTTAAAGCGCGCTCATATAAACCAACAAAATCATAGCTTACAGCGTCATAAATACAAGTAGTTCAGGAATTTTTCAATATAAATAGCAAGCCTACCCGTTGCAGATCAGGTTTATGGCGTCATAAACAGAGCAAGCCTCGTTCTACTATGTTATATGGTTCCCACAGACCACGCGAGATAGGACATGGCTTAGCGATTTAGCGGGGTCCAAATTTCGCAACAAAGAAGATCTTCCAAAGTCGGCCCAGCCTTTGTACAGTAGCCCAAAAAAAACGTTAAAATATAAATAAATAAATATTAGGAGGGACATCTTACACACGGTCTCTGACCCCAAACTAAGCAAAGCTTGTGATATGGCTGCTAGAGACAGATATACTACATATACATATTTTTGAATACATACTGATATAGATAGTAAACAACACCCAGACACAGAGCACATCTCCAATTTTCATCACATAAATGCTTGCCCTGGGTGGGGATCGAATCCACGCCTCTTTGATCCAGAAATCAGGTTCACTAACTACTGAGCCACCGAGGCAGTAAAATATGGCAAACAAGTTTGTAGAAAAAAACAACGGTAAAAACGGGACTCTATTACTAAGATTCCGCTGTCCGTCACCAGGCTTTATCTCATGAACCGTAATAGCTAGAACGTTGAAATAGCCGCTATAACAACAAATAATAAAATAATAGAAGGTAAAAAATTAAGCGGCCTCCTACGAGTACCGTTCTTATACGATCGTTAATTTGACATTTAAATCGCTAAAATTCGCTAAAAATCGGTATTTTCCATCACTGCAAGTACGGAACTATCTATATCGATCGGTTGTCAAATTTCGCTAAGGATCGTAAAAATTTAACGAATTATCACGAATTTCCAAGTATGAAATCGCTAAAGCGACATTTGAAATTGGCAAGGGGTGTCATTATAACGATTGCTTTATCGGGTTTTAAAACGAGCTCGGCATAACGCGCTGGCGAAATAAAAAGTGGCAAAAATGGATTTTGGCTCAGTTTTGTTGCTCGAAGAAGTCGAAGAAGAGCGAAGAGCAAATAGGCATGACCTTTTGCTGCTTCGCTGTAACATGACGGACGCCAATAATCCTATGGAACTAGCGGAAGATCGCTTCAGAACGCTTAATCGAATACAGGAAGCTTCTATGGAGTTTTGGAAGCAGACCATGACTTTGACTAGACCGTGACTGATTGTTTAATGGAACGCATATAACACTATCCGTCTTACCACAAAAGTTTTACGCACGCTTTAAACAATGTTTAACAGTACAAATTGCACGGTAAACAGTGTTTAAATCTTTTGTGGTAAGGCGGTATAAGTTTATGACTACACAACTTCCGCGTTTCCACAAAAGTTTTACGCACGCTTTAGACATTGTTTAACAGAACAAAATGCACTGTTAAACAGTGTTCAAAGCGTGTTTAAATATTTTGTGGTAAGGCGTTAAACGTTTCTGACTAAATAACTTCCTCCTTACCACAAAAGTTTTAAACAAGCTTTAGACAATGTTTAACAGTACAAATTTCACGGTAAACAGTGTTTAAATCTTTTGTGGTAAGGCGGTATAAGTTTATGACTACACAACTTCCGCGTTTCCACAAAAGTTTTACGCACGCTTTAGACATTGTTTAACAGAACAAAATGCACTGTTAAACAGTGTTCAAAGCGTGTTTAAATATTTTGTGGTAAGGCGTTAAACGTTTCTGACTAAATAACTTCCTCCTTACCACAAAAGTTTTAAACAAGCTTTAGACAATGTTTAACAGTACAAATTTCACGGTAAACAGTGTTTAAATCTTTTGTGGTAAGGCGGTATAAGTTTATGACTACACAACTTCCGCGTTTCCACAAAAGTTTTACGCACGCTTTAGACATTGTTTAACAGAACAAAATGCACTGTTAAACAGTGTTCAAAGCGTGTTTAAATATTTTGTGGTAAGGCGTTAAACGTTTCTGACTAAATAACTTCCTCCTTACCACAAAAGTTTTAAACAAGCTTTAGACAATGTTTAACAGTACACAGTAGACAATGTTTTCACGGTAAACAGTGTTTAAATCTTTTGTGGTAAGGCGGTATAAGTTTATGACTACACAACTTCCGCGTTTCCACAAAAGTTTTACGCACGCTTTAGACATTGTTTAACAGAACAAAATGCACTGTTAAACAGTGTTCAAAGCGTGTTTAAATATTTTGTGGTAAGGCGTTAAACGTTTCTGACTAAATAACTTCCTCCTTACCACAAAAGTTTTAAACAAGCTTTAGACAATGTTTAACAGTACAAATTTCACGGTAAACAGTGTTTAAATCTTTTGTGGTAAGGCGGTATAAGTTTATGACTACACAACTTCCGCGTTTCCACAAAAGTTTTACGCACGCTTTAGACATTGTTTAACAGAACAAAATGCACTGTTAAACAGTGTTCAAAGCGTGTTTAAATATTTTGTGGTAAGGCGGCTTGTATCTAATATCGTTTACAAATCATAAAAAAGACGCTCAAAACGAACGAACGAATAATCGATATGTTTAGTCTGTAGTAGCGATCGCTAGCCGTCGATAACTATATCGATGCCAGTTCCGTACTTACAAAAGCTATAGCGATTCGATAAATAAATCAGCTATATCGACACGACATTTAAGCGATCGCTAAGAACGGTACTTGCGCTGCTGCATTTTTAGACGTTTTTTGCTCGATAGTAAATATTTTAAGCATCTAGGTAGATGCTTCAAATATTTACAGAATATAAAGTTTAATATGCACTTAAAAAACAAATATATAAATTAAAATAAAATAGATATTTAAGGGCTCCTATAACGTGTTTTTTTATTGATATTAATAACAGCAACAGGAAGATATTTGAAATATGTTATAATAATTAAGTGATATTTTCCTTTCAAAATTAATTACTAAATTAAATTAAATATATTAAGGGTGGCTTCCATACGGTGCGCAACTCGCACTTAGCCAATTATTGGGAATAATAATTATATTCGTTATATTATATCCTATAATATAGGTACCATGTGTATTCATGTCGAGAAACGCTCGGTATTTAAAGTTTTAAGCAAACCAGCAGGCTTGTAAATTCGCCGTACTCACCCATTTTAGCCTAAAGCCGGGTTAAAGTGTAATTTTTTACCAAAACGCCTCGACTCAACCCCACAGGGCCTTATTAATGGCCTAACTGCTGAAAAATTGCAGGGAAAACCAAAGAACCAAGAGATTTCCTATGTTTTTTCCATGTAAACGAAATATTTTACACAGCACAACTTTAACTTTAAGGGCTTTAATATGCTAACCTCGGTGTTACATATTTGAGCCATTTGGAGTTGAGACATTGGGTCCGTGGGGGCCGGGAGCTCATATCATTTTCAAAAGTCTTTCTGGGCGTCTGGTGGACGCGACGCGTGACCAAAATGCTGGTGTTTATTTGGCTCAACGCATAAGCATTGCCATTCAGCGTGGCAATGCAGCCAGCATGCTGGGCACGCTGCCAACTGGCAGTGGGCTTGACCATTTGGATTATCTTTAGACCTTCAAAGGTCTGAGGATGATCCAATGCTTTTTGTGTAATAGTAGTGTAGTTTTGTTGTAGTTAATAAAAGTATTGCTACTAACTAGTATTAATATTAACTATTTACAAGCTTTTATTTAGTTTCACCTGTCCCGTTGTACTCGTATGTCTGTCGTAGTGTAATGAAATCTTGCAAGTTAAATTTGATCCACCTCCCGGTTTCCGATTGAGCTGAAATTTTGCACACATGTGTAAATTGTGTGATAGTACAATATTATGATGACATGGTGCTGATCTGATGACGGAGCTGGAAGGTGGCCAAAGGAACTTCGCAATGAAACGACACAACCTCATCGAGCTTGGGTTCATTTGAATGGTATTGGCGAGTAGTTTGTCTTTCAATGGTAACCAGGGTCTAATGATGGAGCTTGATGATGGATGGATTTCGGCTCGTTTGATTCGTTTTGGCGAGACCTTGTTCAGTAAAAGCTTGTTTTAAAAAAAGTTTATTTAATAGGTATAATACTTGCTACCATAAGACCCTTATTTATTACCCTAGTCATAAGTTTCAATTTTTTGCCCTTTGTTTTAAGTACCTAGTTGAAGTGCACAATAAAGTTATTTAACACTAAAGTGTTGCCTCTTTTTCACTCTAAATGACCTAAAATTAGGTATGTTATCATGTATGCCTTTATTAGTTCACTGCTGAACATATAAACACCCACCTTGCTGACATACATTTTCTGCTATACACAGAAAGTATAAGCTTAAATTGTAAAATATATTGAGCTTTATAATCGTAGTTACAGTACTGATATAATTATTTTTCGCATAAATGGCAAAACCAACTTCTATCGTGTACACAATTCAAATAGTTTGCTCGAATTTTTGTATACAAGTTTTACATTTTTGTTGATTGTTCAAAAACGGCCTAGCTGATTTCGATAAAATTTAAATGCGACCACCTCAAGTGTATACCATTTTGAACTAAAAATGTTTTTTTGATTCGGTTCAAAATTAGTGATAATTTCGATGAACATACACAAAAACAAAAAATAAAACGTATAACTAACATTCTCCTCCTTTTTGAAAGTCGGTTAAAAAGCTTGAATTCAAAAAGGAATATCTTATTTGGTCTGTGAAATCTATAAATTGCGATTTGAGCGTAACTTAGCCTGGCTCAAGCATAGCTCAAGCTCAAGCCGTGTCTCGCGAAGATAAGCTTCATGAGCTGTCAAAACGCAAATTGGTGGAGATATCGAGCCCGCCTCAAACGGCTGGTAGATGACAAATTACTCCCTAGTGACGTCACTACATTGGAATCTGTCTACGTGGAAAATGCTATCAGCGTTAAGGGTTGTGCACAGTGCTGCAGGGTCGCAGCGGGACGGCTCACAGTGGCAATCATTGGCAAATGTGTGACAATGTGCCGCTCAGTAGTCAGTTTCTGCGAAGATCTTAGACTAGACTTTTTGAATGTCACTTTTCGCCCCGCTCAAGACTATGCGGGGCGAATGGGGGCCTTAAAAAAACTTGCGCGATTGTAACGATGTATCGTTACATTTTATAAATGACTTCATATGTGACGGGTTCAACGTGCCCAATATGCCCCGGCCTTAATCCTTACCCATGTCTCCCCACATTCCTGCAGCTGGCCCTGCACTATTTTCATTTTACATTTGTGAACACCTGAGCTACATTACAAATCTATGTATTGGTACAGGTATATATCCGGAAGCGCTTAAGATGTCTATTATAAAGCCAGTATTCAAAAAAAAAATCGAGAAAACATAAGTACCTAATTATAGGCCCATCTCACTCATACCTATCAAAAATACTCAAAAATACTGGAAAAATACATGTACTCGCAAATTTACAATAACTTAGAGAAGAAAGGTATATTGTGTGATGAATAGAAGGGATTTCGTGAAAAATAGCATAGACATGGCCATTTATGATTTTTTAGATAATGTTATGAGTAATGTTGATATAACTACGCCTGTTTGCGCAATATTTTGCGATATGACCCAAGCCTTCGACTATGTCCAGCACAACACACTTTTAAGTAAATTCGAATCATACGGTGTAAAAGGAAATAGCAATGATCCAGACAAAAGTCGCAGAACAAAAGTTGTTAGTTTTGAAATACAGAATAAGCCCCTAAAAGGATGCTAATTGATTAGAAATAACCCTGTATAATCTAAAGCTTTTCAAGGTCAGAGTGAAATCTTAATTCATAATTCATAATTCATAAACATTTATTTGCGCATATGGGTACAGAAAAAACAGGATGGTAAAAATACAACAAAATGAACGCCATATTCGACCTTTCGGTATGCAAAAATGAGAAAAACAAGGGAATATAAGTACAGGTGATAACAACTTTTGCAGTAAATGAAGTCATAACACTAAAATAAAACAAGAAATGAGATCTGAAATTTCAACAACCAAACACAGCAAACACACAAGAGCAACAATCATGTCTGAATAATAATTACCATTGTTACAAAATATATTAAGCCATCAAAATGCATCAAATGTCAAGAATACCTACTATGTCGATGATAAATGTCAAGAATACTATGTCAATGATAAATGTCAAGAATACTATGTCCATGATAAATGTCAAAATATAATTAAGTCAAAAATAAAATAATACTGCAAATCAAATTAAAATTTTTCATTCAGACATTCACTTATGTCATAGTACGCTTTTTCCTGAATAATTAATACAATGTCAAAAAAGAAATGTCAATTATACTAAACTTGTGAATGTCAGATAATAATAATCAAGATATTTAATCTTCTAGGTCTGCGTGCTTCATCTTCAACCACAACGTCGCTTACCATCAGGCAAGTTGGTGGTCAAGCGCGGACTTATTCGTGATAAAAAAAAACGCTGTCTCGTTCTGAAACGTCCAAAGAAATATTACTTCGTGCGCATTCTAGTCCGGCTGGACGAGACTGACGCAAGACATGGATTACGCGAAAAGGTGTGAAAGCTTGCATGGCCTGGGTGAAGCTTGGCCCACTTGGTGTACTTGGTGGCTTGGCTTGGCTACATATAATATGAATTTGGTTTTGTGCTACAGGGAGTGAACCACAACTACATCTGTGGCGGGACGCTGGTGTCGCGGCGTGACGTCGTCACGGCCGTCCCCTGCACCACCGTCAGAAACAGCCGGCCAGCACAGAAGGTCGACGAGACCTCCCTCACTGTCTACCTCGGGAAACACGACCTCGTCACTTCGGTAGAGGGTGTGCAAGTCAGATTTGTAAGATCTTCAGAATTTTTATTTATGTTCCGCGGCGAATACTCGTCGCTGGTGTCGTATACGTATTTACTACCCTAGCGATCTAAGTAGGATATTTTAAAAGAGGCAATCTACTTGATAAACACCATATTTTCTAAATAACCAGTAGAATCTCGGCAGCCGACTCTCTCTCTTTCAACGAAATGAATCTCGACTCCAATGGGCTCAATAAATCGGTCTAATGCACTCCTACTAACTCGCAATTAGAAATAGGTACAAACTTGGATACGTCATGTCTAAAATGCTTGAGCCCTCACTTGAATATAACTTCCATTTCGATCAGGCCTCCAGTATTGTTATTGTGACAAATAGCTGCAAGTTTTCACTTTCAAAATAGAGGTAAAGTAAGTTCGTATAGGCCGGGCCGGCCAGCCCCAGTATCAGAGTTTTAAAGCCGCCTGAAGACTTCTGATTTCGCAAAATGGCTAAATCAACCGGGGGCCTACAATTTAACGTATCATCCGAGCCACGATAGCGCTCAGTTGTAAATGTCACCCGCGGTCACCCATCCAAAGACTGACCGTGCTGAACGTTGCTTAACTTCGATGATCACTAACGAACACCTAGTCAAACTATGCTATAAGCACTACAAATATAAGTGCTCAAACTTAAATCTCCCATGCTTCAGGTGGAGAAGATCACAATCTTTCCAGAGTATGACACGCGGACCTTGACTCGGGACCTGAGCGTGCTGCTTCTCCACAAACCAGTGCAGTACACCAGCTGGGTGCAGCCCGCGTGCCTGTGGCCAGACAACATGACCAAGATTGACCATGTCCTTGATGAAAAAGGATCGGTAATAATTTATAAATAAGCTTGGCGGCAAGCATTTAGATTTTTGCTCGTGCTAAGCATGAGTCCACAATATCGGCTTGATGCAGTTTGAACGGTTAACATGCTTCAATCAAGCAAAAATCTACGTGCCTTCCGTTGAGCTGCTTCACTGCTTCTGATTCCTTTTGCAAAAATAGAAACACATGCGCGCACAGTGAATACATAGTATAAACTATCAATATACCAAAATCTCAGAAGATCTTTAACCAGGTCTACGGCAGCTTATTACACAGATCTTATTCTAATTAAAAATGTGGATAATATCTCCCGAATTCTCGGTTAAAGTGTTTTGTACATTTCTTCTCTATAATCAGTGAGGAGCCACGCCAGCCCAATTTCTTTTGGGCAACTGGAACACCTGCGTGTTCCTGCTTCAAAAGCTTGGATAGTGTTAATGACAGGGGAGCAGCGGTAATTGAGCGCTATATATTGGAGGTTTCTGTGGAATGAATAAAAATATGCGACTATCTACTAACTACTGTAGCGACTAACTTCGCCACATTCGCTACAAGATGGCGCTAACTAAACTACGAGCTCTTCCACCTGCCAATCACAGGGCGTATCGCCGCGCCTCAGCTAATTAGAAGCCGGAGTCTGCATCGCGCAAACGAGATTTACAGCGTCGGCCGAACCATAATCAAGAGCTATAGAATTAGAACAAAAGAATTCTATGTCAAGACCTAATGATTTACTATCGGATAGCTATCTCCGAGCATAACACCTCGCCCGGTGGAGTACTCATTTGCGAAATGTCATCTCGACGTCAACGACCACTCAATCCATAGTACAATACTATGCATCAAGCTGTTACAAATGCAACATTCTATGAAATTATTAGGCTCGTCACTACAGCAGGTCAGAAAAAAAAAGTCATCAGTGGCACGAAAGTAACTACTGTACTGGTACCGAGTATTACAATAGTCAAAATAAAGTTTAATTTCTTAGGTGGTTGGCTGGGGAAACGATGGTTCAACAAGCTGAAGCTGGCGCAGATGCCCGTGGTGAGCCAGGAGACCTGCTTGCGCGCCAAACCCGATTTCTACTCTAGAGTCACTTCGGATTACACCTTTTGCGCTGGACAGAGAAATGGTGAGTGACTATGAGCTTATTTTGGGTTAGTTCGCATAGCTAATGCAGTTTTCCAAAGATCTGTGCAGACTGCGAACTATGCACAGAGCTATGAAATACTGCGTCAGCTTTGTGAGCTACTCCAAACTAATTCAGCTCTTTTGTCGTATTTTTAAGTGAAGGACAGAACAGCTTGTATCTGTTCTGTCTTTGACTTAAAAATACGACAAGAAATATATACCCTGTTGTTAGTGATTGCACACAAAGAGCTACGAGTAAATAAGTTTGGAGTAACTCACAAAGCTGACGC
Organism: Hypomecis atomaria; assembly: GCA_964007245.1. Classification (NCBI taxonomy): domain Eukaryota; kingdom Metazoa; phylum Arthropoda; class Insecta; order Lepidoptera; family Geometridae; genus Hypomecis; species Hypomecis atomaria. The sequence continues at coordinate 4,505,971 of OZ023301.1, read as the reverse complement.
TGTATTCCTTAGCTTAGATTGTGGATGGTATTACGGGCATAAGTTTGGGGGAATTTTAGTTCTGAATCTCTACTACACACTACTTACACGCTCTGGGCAGGCACTTCTGTCTTTCAAAAATAACGTATTTACCGATTGCTTCAAACAGTGATCAAAGAAATCAATCTGAAAATCTTCCAAGTCTGAAATATTTCCAATCTACCTACATTTGGCCAACGTGGGATCGTAAATTTTTTGTTTGAATACTGATGTGTGGCGTGATCGAGGTTGTTCGTAACTACTTTTCAATACTTTGTCTTCTTAGTAAAATAAATTAGTCTTATTGTACCTAAATGAAGAAGGGAAATAAAGAAACAGTAAAACCCCCAGATTTACAGGTTTAAAAAAAATACTATGTCCTCGGCGGTTGTTTATACGAGTATGTTTTGATTAAGTTTTCTTATTCATCGTGCAGGTCCGTCTACGTGTAACGGCGACAGCGGAGGCGGCATGGTGTTTCCTATAAACAACGTGTGGCACCTCCGCGGGGTAGTCTCGCTGGCCATCTCTAAGCAACTGTGACCCGCGCTACTACGTCGTCTTTACCGACGTCGCCAAGTACCTGCCTTGGATCCAGGAGAATATAGAACCTTATTAGACTAGTTAATCTAAATCTGTTTATTTTTAGCCGACAGAAAAACAAACCACAACCAAAAATATCGTACTAAAGTGCCGAATATTCGAATGACTATCTATCATATTAAAATAAGTGAAAAATCATAAAAGCATTGATTCTTTTCATTACCATCCCAAATAAAACTTTCCATACATTGTAACTATAATTTTCTTTGACATATGTGTGTAACATCGGCTTGGCATTATTTTATTTTTTTGGTGTGGAAGTACATAGATGTATTCATGTTTTTTTGTATGATCAGAGGCCGTTATATGTTGCTAATTTTGATATTTCGAAGGAAATGCGGTATTTTCTAAACTAAGACCAGTTTTGTTTACTTTTTTTGCCCGCTGAAAATGAACGGACCCTTGTTTCAAATACGTAAAAGAGCACTGCGAAGGCGTACCTATCCACAAGCTATAATTATTTTATAAATGTAGGTCGTAAGAGCGGTGTAAATCATCACTAATATCGTAAATAAAAGTCATTTTATAGATATTAGTATAAAATTTAAAAAAAAATTGATTCTGTTTTAATAAAAGCCCACCTAGACCTAGAGAATAAACCCACCAGTTTAGTGTTTTTTTTTTCCTTTTTGAACGAGTTGTCTCTACATAGATCCCAAACGAATAGACTGATTTTGATACGGGTTTTTAATTTGCCAGCTGATATCATTGAGATGATTTTTAACTAAAAGTATTTTGAAAAATATTTATCAGCTTTCCAAATTTTTAATTTTACTCTTGCATATCTGCAAGAGTCTGGATTCCATCTGGAGGAACACGACGAAAGAGTGACATAATGAAGTAAAGCTACATGTCTGACTTGTAACTGCATTCGTAGGCAGAAGTTTTGGTTAAGGACGTTAGGGATTTTCCAAATTTTTAAATTTAATATTAGGTACAAAAATAACTTCATTTTTTTAAAGAAGTTGGTAGGAGGTATAGTAATATTATGAATAGAATTGTTTTTGTTATCATTTATAGCCAAATTGTGGTCAAACTATAAAAGCGATTCGATTTTCCTGTTTCAAGTATTTTTATACTAAAGTGGTTTCTTTAGCTCAATCGTGACGTGATCGTCGGAGCGGCTACTCGTTTTTAATCAAAGTTCAAATCCAAATGTTCGACATCTTTGTGTGATTGCTGCGTGACGAAATCAATGAAGTAGGAAACCACTAGGAAACTGACGAAATGAATATGGTGAGTGAGTAGGTACCTATTTTCATTCACTCTTGTCGGTGGAGTAAAATTCCACGCCTTGCTGTCTTCTGCTACTTAGTGTTTTCACCAGCAGCATTTTGCATTGGTATTATAGTTCAAAATTCTGGGTCGTGCAGACCTGCCCTGGGCATGAGTAAGAAACGCCTACATAATTGTGTTTTTTTTGTTGATGGTTGTGCAAAGCTGCAACTAACTATTTTTTCGATATTACTTTAGTTCTGAGGAGATGGTAAAAACCGAAGAACATTTAAATTTCTTGCAAGAACTACCAACCAGGCATTTGGAACACTTATTGTGCAATTGTAATGATATAAAAAATGTTCATTGGTCATAATTATATCAAATAATTTACGTATAATATGCGTGATAGACATACATATCTGCCACCCTTATAATTATTATTTTCTTGTTCAATGCGCAAACGAGATAGGCACATGACACGATTCACGGTTTCTGCTCGTTTCATTAAAAGTTTTGGTAGAAATTAATGTATGTTTATTACACCTGGTTTTTGTAACCCATATTTTATGGGTCATTGCACTCATCGCTATGTGCTTTTATAAAGGAAACAAACCTGAAATCGTGAAAAGTAAATGATATTTAAGATCCTAGCACTGCCATTATAATTATGTACGATGTACTGGGCAAAAACCTCGGAAATCGACTTGTATTTATATTGTAGAGGTCACTCTAGAGTGGGATCTAGCTAGAGTATGACTAATTCAGGAGGAGTTTTTTTTTGTGCAAATAAACGCAATTAGAATTTCACTTAAAGTAGAGTCATTTTAATAGGTAACATTTGACAGTTCATTTATGCAGTTAAAAATATACCTTACACTAAAGGAATAAAACTCCAAGCCGTCTTCGAGAACACTTATTGGTCGTCGTCAATATTGTTTTATTCCTTTAGTGTAAGGTATATTTTTCTTTGCATAAATGAACGGTCAAATGTTACCTATTAAAATGCCTCCACATTAGTAGAGATGTACCATCTTTCAGATATTTCTAGCTACACTTCTCCTAGGACTGGCAGAGTGTCAGGCCCAGGCTCTCCAGTCTCCTTGCCCCGAAGTTCTGACGTATGATGCAAAGGACCCACGCCTGCCATCTCAGTGGCGCGCCCAGCTCAAATTCCCTCCTGGCACTTCCGATTGGCAGCAATTGATAATCGACTTGAATAAGAAGGCACATTTACTTGGGGTAAGCTTATTTTGATATTCTTTCTATATACTAGATAAGTGAGTTTGACTACATCATGTCTGATGGTAGAAGTTGCTTTCTATCCGTAGGGGGTAGATACATACAACAGAAAGGTAGAAATTATGCCTAAGACTCGAATGCATAGTCGTAACTAGAATGAGGCACGTGTAATCCTGCAAATTTTATACTATGTAAAACCTACTTCCCGCCCCAGGAAACCTCAAACGTCAATGTATATCATTTTTGTCGGGTGGGAAAAAGTAAGCAACTGCCCAACTCTCGCATCTACTTTAGAAAATCTTAAGCTACATCAACTCTCAAGTGCTGAAAGAGGGAAAGAAAGAGAGATGATCGAGCGACTTGACCAGTAGCTTACATGCTGAAACTTTTATTTTCAGACCTCGATAGGCGATGTGTCCTCAAATAACAACATGAGGTTTATTATTGACAACGACAAGACTGGCCAAGGCGAGCCCTTTAAGTTATTCGTGAAATACGACCCTGACGACCTGGCGCCTCCCACAGTGCAACAGATCACGCTGGATGGACGATCAATTTGCAGCACTGAGAAACCAGTCAGGTAAGTTACTCATTGAGGTAAAAAAGTGAGGATCTAAGGTTGGTAAAGTTAAATATCCTGCGCTCCAAAACACAAGTCGTTGACTTTGGTCATAAGGGCGCCGAACTTAAATGGAATCGGACTGGGCATACGTGCCACGTTTCAGACGGCTTGTGGGTCAAATTCAATACACAGTAGGTTTCCCATTTCGTCAAGCCAACTGCCACACCAAGGCGACGATGACGAGACGAACTGTGTTATACTCCTGTAAACCGAAACCAATGTGAACATAAAGTTTGATTGTTGATGATAACAACACATACATTTTATCGCGAATAAGTCCACGTTTGACCACCAACTCACCTGATGGTAAGTGAAATTGTGGTCGTAGATAAAGCACGCAGACTTAGAAAATACTTATTCACTCTGACTTCGAAACAAAACAAAACAAAAATGATGTCACAGGCTTGATCGGAATTCAGAAACAGGTTTACTGGTGTAGTTGTTTTGATTAGAAAACTGTAAACCTGCCCGGCCAAAACCTGACTCAGCGTCCTTCGATTCGGCACATGCATTATGTTAAATCTTATACCTATTCTTGAATGTTATATTTTTGTGTGATTTCGGAAACGGCTCTAACAGATTTTGATGAAATTTGGATAGAGCTTTTTTTATGTTTACCGGTGAAAACGTGATTTTTTTTTTCTTTGAACTGAGCAAAGCTTTTTAATGGGTAAGAGTACGAACTTTCTGATTATAAAGAGAACCTAATTTCATACACATTTCTTACTTTTAACTTTAGATATTTTTCCCAGACCTACTCCGGTCCAGTTGCCATCCAGTGTACCCGCAATGAGGTGAATATTGCTTTTTACCAACTTCCGAAAAGGAGGAGGTACTATGTTCGTATGTGGTTTTTTGTGTATGTTATATATGTGTGTATTGATATTTGCAGCAATTGTGAACCGATTAAGATAAATCGTTTTTATTTCAAAAGGGTGTACTCCCGATTCGAGGTAGTCCCATTTTTATTTTGACGAAATCAGCTGACCCGTTGTTGAAAAATCAACAAATACCTATGTGATAATACGTCACTACCGTTTTTGAAAAATCAACAATATTGTAAGAAATTTGAGCGAAATATCCGAATTTTGTACACGATTAACATCGATAATTTCGCCAATTGTAAACCGAATCGAAAAAATATTTTTTTAGGTCGAAACTCACTATACTCCCGAGATGGTCATATTTAAATTTTACAGAAATCGACTGAACCGTTATTGAAAAATCTAGAATAATGACAGAAAAAAGAAAAGAATGAGTAGTTAATTTAAATTCTAGCGAAATATTCGAATTTTGTACACGATGGAAGACGGTTTTGCCATTTTTTAAATAAAATAATTACTAATGACTTAGATGATTTTAAAAAAATATATCTGTCGCAATATTCAAGTTAGTTTTGGGTGTTTTGCTTAAATATTATTGTTGTTGAGATACTAATATTATATGTATGTTAGAAGTTAAAAGTATTTTAGGATAAATTGTTTATGTTATGTGTATGTTAGAAGTTAAAAGCATTTATTTGTTTATTTTATTATATTATTTATTCATGTATTAGTAGGTATGTACAATATTTGTATGTATGTGTATTTTATAAACCGTATTTTTGTACTATTTGCGTGTGAATCAATAAAGCGTATATCTATCTATCTTTCATGTAGCTATATTTTGTTGCAATTAATCTAGAAAATACTTTCCCAGACCAACTCCGGTTCAGCAGCCATACTCCATACCTTCGGAGAGGTAGGTAAATATGTTTTTTTCTATGCCTACTTTTAGTTGTACCTCTAGACAAACATGAAAAAGATAGAATTACCGACTGTCAATTTTCAGAGGGCTAACGTAGTTCAGAGCCATTAATTAAGAAACGCTTGGCATGGTCAGGCTACGGACCGCGAGTGGCATTTACTCGTTAAATTGTAACGTCCTCTACGTACTGCTGAATTAACCAGATTAAGAATGGTCTTAAAATCTTCGAGCAGACATCTATAGAGTCACAATCGTGCGAAAAAAGTGTCCGAGCCCTGCCCTGCCCAAGCTACGTAGTGGGCAGACATTTCATTTAGCCGTAAGTCGGTGAACGCCGGCTATACGCACGGAAAAGTGTCACGTTTCGTCTGAGCCGAGCGTGCAAGCGAGAGTGCGGAACAAGCTATAGAAGAGGCATGATCGGCCTAAGCGTTCGGCTTGTTTCAGTTGTTGATTCAACAATGTTTTCTTATGACGTGATCACGTAAAATTATCGTCCGAGAACTGACTATAGAGACAACCAATTTTACTTTTTCAGACCTATTACCGTTGATCTACCCCCACATCTAATACCGGTCATCGGTGATGAGGTAGGTTGTTTAAATGTTAATGGCAAAAGATATTTTACAATCCGACTTGCTTTGCTATGCCAAATTTTGTAATTGAATTGTTTTGGATAACTAGTTCAGCCTTTCAACTCAAAATGAAAGAAAAATATCAAATTTTTGAAAATTTTATGACTTTGTTTATATTCTCTACTTTTATAAAATATACCTTAAACTATATGATGATGACTTACATAAAATATAAACATTAAAACTATCTTTTACAGGAACCGCAATGTGGAATAGTGAAGTTGGACAATCCTGTGGCCCTGGTGGTGGACGGGAGCCCGACCTTGGAGGGCCAGTGGCCCTGGCATGTCGCGCTGTATAGAGTTAAGGTTTGTATTCTGACTGCTGATTCAACTTGTGCCATATAATGAAAAGGCGAGAGGCGTGCGCAGCCACTTCTGCAGTGTAGTTTCAACTCTTTTACTTGACTCTTTTTTTTGACTTGATTTTTAGGTTTCAATGGAGGTCCATTGAAACATAATAAAATTGGCCAAGTGCGAGTCGGACTTGCGCACGAAGGGTTCCGTACCGCATGAGAGCCCCATTCCTCTTGCCGTTAAAATAGAGAGCAAAAACCTCATAAAAATCACGTTTCTTGTATGGGAGCCCCCCTTAAATATTAATTTTATTCTATTTCTAGTATTTGTTGTTGTAGCAGCAACAGAAATACATCATCTGTTAAAGTTTCAGCTGTCTAGCTATTACGGTTCATGAGATACAGCCCGGTGACAGACAGACAGACAGACAGACAGACGGACAGACGGACAGACGGACGTCGAAGTCTTAGTAATAGGGTCCCGTTTTTACCCTTTGGGTACGGAACCCTAAAAATCAAGTCTTCACTTTCTGAAGTATGTGATACGTGTTGTGAAGCGGGCAGCGCAGTATCGCGCAGCTCCGTGCAAATTGTGTTATCAATTATTGAATGCTTAAGCATACGCGTATGCTTACAACACAGGCACAGCCTAGTGCAGGGTCTAGGTAATAACAGCTGCTTACATTTATATAACTAGTACTACTGCTATTATAATGTTAAGAAATTTGCTTAACTTAGTTTTAGATGGAATGTTTAAGAAATTCTACATTGTATTATCGATGCTGAATAAAGTCATTCAATAGAACAAATTGTTGCGGCTGGCATCCAGAGCGAATTCATTCTAAACAAATCGTCTATAGTATGGGTGGATGATTTCTACACTGCTTGCCAATGCTTGGTTTCCGTTGAGAAGTTTACGATCCAATTAACTATCAACTCTGCATGATATGGTCTGCCCACTACCACTTCAATTTTTTATATGCAATAAAGTGGCACAAACGAGCTAACGGGCTTCCTGATAGTAAACACTCATCGTCTCCAATGGACACCTGCAACGACGGATAAGTTTCCAGTGCGTTTTCTACTCTTCAAGGAGAGGATCTTATCCACATTTATTTCCTTGTCTTAGAACCTGCTTTTCAATTATACTTATTTTTGTTTTAGGGAGTGACCCACAACTACATCTGTGGCGGGACGCTGGTGTCCCACCGGCACGTGGTCACAGCCGCCCACTGCACCACCGTCAGGAACAGCCGGCCAGCGCAGAAGGTCGACGAGGCGTCTCTCATCGTCTACCTCGGGAAACATGACCTCATTACATCGATAGAGGGCGTACAAATCAGACTTGTAAGAAATTGAACTATTTTTGAAGTGAAACTTCTAATGCGACTTCCAACAAGGTTGCGTTAAACGTTTAACGCTACCATGGAGAGGGTAGGAAAGCATTGTTGCGTCGAAGTTTCACTTCTTCCGCGCGGAGAGACTCCACTTGCATTTTTTTTATTATCGTTTGCATTCAACTCTACCAAATCTTGCTGATGCCGGAACTGTTGGCATAAATATTTCTATAGCAATGACAGGATCTACTAAACTACTACCGAACGAGCAGCAACAGTGTTGCCACTGTCATGAGTGGCATCAGCACAATTATCCATTAACATCTTACAGATTACTATCTATTCGAGTTGCTTACTTTTATATAGCTGAATGTTAAATGAAATCGCTATTTGCGTGTCTTCTATCCATCCAGTTCTTTCAAACTTCCAGTGTTTGCTAAATTAATAGCATGTGTAGTAGGACTTTTTTGCAAAAACTGTCTAGGGAAGAACTTACCACGCTTTACTCGTGATTCTAGAGCGGTAGCGCGCAAACATTACTGCGTTCCTCAAACCTTGATTCCTTACGCATTACTCTGTGCGTCAGTGAAACTTTCAATAAACTAATGTACTCGTGTCAAAGGTGGCCAAGGTCACCATCTTCCCAGAATACGACGCATCGTCCTCGGCCCGGGATTTGAGCGTACTGCTGCTACGCGACCCGGTGCAGTACACCAGCTGGGTGCAGCCCGCGTGCCTGTGGCCAGACAACATGACCGATATTGCCCATATCGTTGAAAAGAAAGGATCGGTAAGAACAATTGAAATATAAGCTGCTTCGTTTTTGGATGCTTCAAAAGGATGGAAATATAAAAATTTAAAATTTAAAAAACCCCGACACAAAAATATTTGACAACAAACTTTCAATTGACAACCATTTTGGGCACATTTGTAGAATTTTGGTTCTTCCATCCCCACTTTAACCCACCATAACTCTTAAATGGCTCAATCGATTTTTATAAAACATAGATAGGAACACTCTCGATTAAGTCTCCTTTCATCGAAAAAAAACTAAACTGAAATCGGTTCAGTGGTTCGGGCGCTATGATGCCACAGACAAACAGACAGACAGACACACAGACAGACACACAGACAAACAGACACGTCAAACTTATAACACCCCTCTTTTGCGTCGGGGGTTAAAAAGTGAGATGGATCTGATACTACTAGGTGAAGTTTGTAAGCACTCTAACATGACATGTTGAAAATACTTTGGGATTTGAAGGTACACCCAACCCACCCCAACGCACAGACTTTCTTCCGTTACCCATATCGATGTCTTAGCCAAATTGGAAAGTTTTCACTTCAAAGTTTGCTCTCCGCGTCTCTGTTACTTTGAGGGTAGGTAAGCGACGCTCGCGCTGGTGTGATTCTAATCAGTTTTTTTTTTGTAAGGCAATTGCATCTTCATCTTTTCAGTGAAGGAAAAAACATAACGTATAAGAATGATAGTGTAAGTGCATTCAACTGAATCCAACTAGATCCGCGTAAGGTAGTTCACAGTCGCTTTTAAGGGCAAGCTTATCTTCAATAATGTTAGATTAAAAACAGATGAGTACGATACGGCTACTGAATTCTACCAAAAGTCATGGTTACCCGTACCCGTGGTGGCTGTAGGCGAATGCTGCATCATCGCATCTATATAAACGTACTAAAGATACTAAGGCTTAATTCCAGGTGGTGGGCTGGGGCAGCGACGGGTCGGGTCAGCTGAAGCTGGCTGAAATGTATGTGGTGAGCCAGGAGACCTGCCTGTGGGCCAAGCCAGACTTCTTTCTTCGAGTCGCTTCGAATTACACCTTCTGCGCTGGCCAGGGAAATGGTAAGTGTGAGGTGTATCAACTGACGCATCAGGGTGCATGGAAGGAGCCTCCCCGAGCGGCGAATATGTTACAAAGTTTATCCGAAACACTGCTCGGCGCACCCTGGACACGCAATAGCGTGACTAATCCTTCCACCACAATGGCTAACCCAATAGCCCTTTTCAGGGCCAACCAAATCCAAAACGGTCTTTCTCAGGACCTAAACGGTCCTTCTCATGACCCAATACTAAACTGTCAACATCAGGACCAACCTTTTCACAATCCAGCTGGCATTCCTCAGAATGCGCCTAAACTCAACCATGAAGTGCTTCACAAACCTGCTCTCACAGTAGTTTCTATTAACATTGAAGGTTATTCTGACAGTAAATCAGAACTACTTGCTGATTTATGTTTAAAAACAGGATGCCACGTTCTCTGTATCCAAGAGCCCCACAGGGACGAAGAACAACAAAGACCCAAGATCTCAGGGATGAAGCTCATCGCTGAAATACCACACGCAAAGTATGGCAGTGTTGTTTTTGTAAAACCTGACCTACGCATTAAATCAGTATCCTCTTGCTCCTATGATTCCATCGAAATAATCACGATAGATACAGGAAGTTGTACAATATCCTCAATCTATAAACCTCCCGACCAACCATTCAGCTTTCAGAAACCTGAAAACTTTAATAAAACGGCATCAAAAATCGTCATTGGTGATTTCAATAGCCATAACACAGAATGGGAACACAACGAACCCGGATGGCGACGCTGTAGTAGAATGGGCAGAAGCCGAAAACCTTCAGCTACTACATAATGCTAAGCTCCCCCCTTCTTTCAATAGCGGTCGTTGGAGGCGCGGCTCTAACCCTGATTTATTATTTGTCAGTAATAGCATTAGCTCTATGTGCCGAAAAAGCGTCAGCCTCCATTCCCCACACTCAACATAGAGCAATCATATGATACGTTCAAGCTGCAGTTCAGCCTCAGAAAGTACCCCATAGACGACGTTTTAACTTTTCCAAAGCTAGGACAAATACTCGGAACTTGTAGATGCTAGCCTATGCAATATCGACCCTTCACCACAAAATTACGATAAATTTGTCGAATCTGTAAGTTCTGCTTCCCGAAAATCTACACACAATCTACATGTCGCACTGAGTACGTACAGGGACTCAGTAAAGACTCATCAAATTCAAATCCTCGAGCAATACAAAATATTTTACGATATTGATCCTTTCTCCGAAGAAACCATTCAGGCTGGCGAACAACTAATCGAAACCATTAGTGAAAATAGAAAAGAAAGGTGGGTGGATATGGTATCAAATACAGACATGACTCGTAATAGTAAAAAGGCTTGGACCACCATAAAAAAGCCCACCGGAGACCCTCCAGAAGCTACAAAACCCGGTATCGTAACGGCAAACCAGATTGCACATCAACTTCTCATGAATGGAAAGCCCCCACACCGACTTCCTAAGCCTCCAAAACACACATCACTACATAAAAACCACAACAACATCAGCAAACCATTCTCGGTGTCTGATATTGTAAATGGCATTAAAGACATGAAAAACGGTTAAGCCGCTGGAGTAGACGATATAACATTTGAGCAAATTAAGCACTTACGACCTTATACAGTGTCATGGCTTTTAGCCCTTTTTAATAACTGTCTCGAGAAAACACTCATACCCAAACTCTGGCGAAGAGCTAAAGTAATCGCACTTCTTAAACCCGGAAAATGCCCCAATGATCCAAAAAGCCACCGTCCTATATCTCTGCTATGCCACACGTTCAAACTTTTCGAGAAAATGCTGCTAAACCGACTTATCCCCGTAATTGAACCATGTCTTATTCCTGAACAAGCAGGCAAATCTTGCACTACACAAACCCTAAAGCTTACTCAATTCATTGAGGACGGCTACGAGTCAAAAAATGTAACAGGTGTCGTATTTGTTGACCTGTCCGCTGCACATGACACAGTCAATTTCAAATTCTTGTTTTGAATAAATATTTAGTGTATTTCCGCTCTTAATCTTAATTTTTCTTTTTGAATAGTACCCTTAACTTATATGACTACGACAGAGCGGAAATACACTAAATATTTATTCAAAACAAGAATTTGAAGATGAACTTCCGCAAAGTAACGCCTGATTCAATAAACTAAACAGTCAATATCAGGAAACTACTACTTAAAGTCCACGTCTTGACCAAAGATTGCGGTTTCGTCCAAATTCTGCGTGAGATACTCCATAACCGCCGTTTTCAAGTTCATCTACACCACGGAAAAATCAGGTGGCGCTGCCAAAGAAACGGACTACCGCAAGGAAGTGTGCTAGCGCCAGCTCTTTTTAATATATATGCTAAAGACCTGCCTTGTACTCCCTACGCCGAACGTTTCATATATGCAAATGATCTTGCGTTAGCAGCCCAAGCAACTCGCTTTGAGGAAGTGGAAGAAAAGCTCACGGCAGCATTAGAAATACCGGGTAAGTTCTATGACAACAACGCACTTAGGCCTAACCCGTCTAAAACACAATCTTGTGCGTTCCACCTCCGTAACCATGACGCTGATCGACCACTTCATATCTCTTGGCGGGGTGAAAATATAGAACATTGCGCCTACCCACGCTACCTTGGAATAACACTAGACAGATCTTCGACGTACAAGAACCATTGCATCAAAACCAGACAGAAAGTTTGCAGCAGAAACAACATCTTAAGGCGTCTGGTTTCATCAACTTGGGGAGCCTCACCAGTAGTCTTGCGGCTTATTGGATTATCTCTCTCCTTCAGTGCCGGTGAGTTCGCATGTCCGGTTTGGTGTCGCTCTACCCACAGCAAGGAAGTTGATGTGGCACTTAATGAAACCTGCCGGATCATAACCGGATGCCTGAAGCCCACACCTCTAAACCAACTGTACCCTCTGGCCGGCATAGCCCCACCTAGTGTACGTAGAGAAGTATCCAGTGCCTTGGAGAAGTTAAAACAAGAAACAGACACCAGACACACCTTATACAACTACCAAACAATAGAAAGCCGAAGAAGCTTCCTGAAGCACACGAAACTATTAAGTTCACACCCCCATGAACAAAGATGTGAGCTATGGCAGACCATGTACCCATCCCCTCCAGATTTCATATCACCATCTGAAAGCCTACCACCTAAACATGAAATACCGTGGCCAGTCTGGAAGTCCCTTAATCGGCTACGTGTTGGTATTGGCCGCAGCAAAAATAACATGGTGAGGTGGGGCTTTTCAGATCATGAACAGTGTGCATGTGATGCTGCCGTTCAAACCATGGCACACCTTTTAGCCTGCCCGCTTTGTCCAAATCCATGCACACAAAACGACTTGAACCTGGCTACCGAGGACGTGGTAGAGGTCGCCAGATTCTGGTCCCAATGTCAGAATTACCTTAATACAATATGTAAAAAAAAATGTCTAGCCATTGACACGAAATGAATGAAACTGACGCATCGCAATTCATCCCACTTCTGCTATTTCCAAAAGAGTCACAAAGATGACACACACGGTTGAGAAGCTCCTTTGCATTTAGCCCTCTGCCTCGGTCTCTTTAAAATAGAAAAAATGCCAGGTCGCACTACTCCCGCGACATGTGTAGTCTCAGAACAGACTAGCGTTGGTGGCGTAGGGCGACCAGCTCAGTCTGAATCTACCTCAGCACAATATATACTTTTTCTGTTAAATTTTTAAATAAAACAAAGAAAAAAAGAATTCATGAAATGAAAGATGATAAAGGCTGGATGGTGGCAAAGTATGATTACATTAGAAGGTACGTCGACGAGACAATTAAAATATTATGCAAATAAATTCTGTCAACTTCATGTTATCGAATATCAAAAATCTATAAAGACTGCGGACGGCGGTGCTATTTGAAAGCTGAAGTAATCAAGATTCATCATACAAGGCTAGGGTAGACGATAGAAGTGGAAATGCACAAAACACCACATGCAGAACGTCAGTGCAGGAATTATAGCTACCCCATCGAATAAGAGTAAAGTGCATTTTCAAGATGATTCTTAGCCTGCAATAAAATATGCTCTTAGAATTTACACAATTTTTAAATTCGATGTTTTTGATTGTTTAGGCCAGTCAGCGTGTAACGGCGACAGCGGGGGCGGCATGGTATTCCCTATAAACAACGTGTGGTACCTCCGCGGGGTGGTCTCGCTGGCCAAAAACAAGGAGAACGAAGGCGTCTGCGACCCGCGCTACTACGTCGTCTTCACCGACGTCGCCAAGTACCTGCCTTGGATCCGGGAGAATATAGAACCTTATTAGAATGCTTTAGGTACGAAGTTAATTCTATAGTTAGTACAAGTAACAGTTGCCAGCTACTGAGCAAAGCTTGTGTAAATCGATCTCACCTATTTTAGAACCATCGACACGAAGAAGAGGAATTAGGTGGGTAAATAGATAATTAAAAGGTGCCTTTTAGGGGTAAATAAAAAAAATATTTTTGGTAGAGTTCTTTAATCTTATGTAACTAATTTTCATAATTTATAAAGTCAATTCACATCCAATCACAGTTAAATAAAATAAATATGTAAATGAATTAAATTGAATGTGTAATAATGATATTCTGTTTTCTTGCAAGTGACATTTTGGTATTAAGTATTTCCATTTTATTTATCATTTAGTTTGATTCACGAGGTTGCTGCTGGAGTAGGTCCCCTAGCTCCCTTTACTCCCTTCTTTCTGCTTAGAGATACAAGCCTGAATGAAAAAGAAAGATGCGGTAAGAAACGCGAGATTTTGTACGTACGAGTATGGATGGCTGTTCCTATTTCACGAAAAACTACTGAACGGATTGAGATTAAACTTTGCAATAGTAATGTTTATACATCAAAATAACACATAGACTATAATATATAAACACATTGCGTGAAACGAAGTTCGCCGGGTCAGATATTATACTCGTCACAAAATAATAGGCCCGTTTTGATATTTGCCTTCGCGACGTAACTAGTGATGTAACCATACGACTCGGTACTCGATACACACGATAAATCAATTCAAGTTTTCTTGAGTATTTGATCGATTTGAATATATATTGTAAAAGTCAATTTTCTTTCCTTTAATATTTTGGTTAAAATAACATTCACTCAATCAAAAAAAAAAAATCGAGAAAAAGTGAATATGCTGTCAATCATTTTCTTCAGGTGATGATCCCAAATTGTCAGTTGGCTATCGTCACCCGTTTTTATAATTATTTCTTTTTCAATTATGTTGTCGATATTGACATCTCTGTCATTGTCTTCATTTATTATTTTTCGAGTTTTTTCTACCACTTTTGCCCAGTCTTCTTTAGTAATTTTGGCACAAGCTTCATTCAGCAATGTCATCAGTCAAAAAATCGCATTGTCTGTCGTCTAACATCAAAGTTACAAGTTAGAACGTCATAATGGTTGTAATTTGGTCTACTTTGTCTTTTTCGACATGATCGAAAATTTAAACCTTCTAGTTCCATCAGAAGGTTCAAATCTCTGATCATTTTATCTTCCTACTTACTACCTTTTTGAATTAGGACAGCCGAATGATACCTTTCGAAATTACGAAAGTTCATCTTGTGCATCTTTTTCTAACAGCTTTTAAATTTCATAATTAAAAAAAATGGGACAAAGTTATGTATTCTCTCGCTATTTTAGTACGGTTTCTATTACTTGTCATTGATTCTGAGAGCTATTGTATAGAAATCAATGTTGACATTATTTACGGCTTTGAGCTCCAAGCTTATAATTTTAAATGAAGATCAAAATGCAACTGGTGAAATTCAGAAATTAATTGATCTAAATTACACTTTGCACTTAGCCGGGATTATTTAAATAAATAATCCCGGCTAAGTGCGAGTCGGCTTAAAAAATATATCTGGATCGATTATTTTTTTTCCTTAACCGATTATTAATAGTCTGTGGACAATATGAAAAAATCGTTATGCACAGCATTTAGCCGAGTGGGCGGTACCCGTCAATGAAAAATGTATTTACCATCCGCACATTTCGATCGGTAAAAATAGAGAACTTCATGGGCGTGAACTGTCAAAACGGGCCTCTTATTTTGTGATGACTGTAATACATATAAAAAGCGCATTCATCACGATCCTATAGTCTTAATGAGGTCATCTGTCCACCTTGTGGGTAGACTGGGTGGCCTACACTACTATAGCCGGTACGTGGTCTCTACTCGAGAACTTTTCGAATCAATCCGTCACTATAGTCTGACCGTTTAACTGAGTCCTCGCCTGCGCGGTACAGAGGCGCGGGGGTAGACGACAAAGGGGACTGAGACAGGTGCGAGCGGCGGGCGGCCCGCCGCCCGCCGCTTGCATTTCTTGCTATTTTAGTACGGTTTCTATTACTGTTCTTATTCCATGGGTCACTTTTGTCTTGATGTTTTTGAGGTACGTATGTCGTGACATTTCAGTGGCCTGAAAAAACAATTAATTTTATACTTACTTTGCAAATGTCATAGCCCTAATATTTTGAAGGGAAAGAAAGATCTCTAACTCTCGCTCCAGCGTCTGTTTGATTTCCGAAGTCATCAGACTATCCGTTCCCAATTCAGCTAGAGAAACTTGCTGGGAAACCATATTCACGTCTTTAATACCTGTTTAAAAAAATCATGAAATTACCTCCTTGTTCATTAATCTCCTCCAAGATTCATTAATATAGAATAGTATAGATTGCTATACTTTAAGGAGTGAAAACATCATGAAGATTATACATACGTCCGTAAAATAAATCCACCAATCCACACTGGGCCAGCATAATATGATCCACTGACTCTTCTATTGATAAAATAAGCCGTGGTGGCCTAGAAGTAGTTACACCCGCCTAGCAATGAGGTTGTGGGTTCAAATTCCAGTCACGTACTAATAATGAGTTTTTTGGAATTTATGTACGGAATTTCACACCACTGGCTTTTCGGTGAAGGAAAACATCGTGAGTCAACCTGCATACGTCCGTAGAAGAAATTCCAGCGTGAATAGCCAGCGTGATAGATATGGCGCAATCAAGTCCTACTTCTTGCAGTGGACTATTAAAAAGGCTAGTACAGTACTGACTCTTCATGACTTGGCATGTTAAGCTCCCGAATGGATGAACTGATTTTTGTTTCTCTTTCTATTTAGAAGGTGAATTAGTCGGGAGTGTTCATACCTAGGTACGTTTCATCAAAATTGGTTCAGCCTTTGCAGAGTTATCAGCACTTCTGTTAGCTGCTACAACATTTTATTGCGTACGAGTTTTTTTTAAATTTAATCTTGTGCTACTAGACTAGATAATAAGTAATAAATATTAGGGGACATCTTACACACTCTATGACCCCAAACTAAGCAAAGCTCGTGATGTGGCTGCAAAAGACTTATAAACCACTTAAATAATCCATCCATCCATCCATCAGCCATAAGAAGTCCACTGCTGGACATAGGCCTCCCCTATGGATCTCCAATAAGACCGGTTGGAAGCGGCTTGCATCCAGCGCGATCCTGCGGTCTTAATGAGGTCATCCGTCCACCTTACTTAAATAATAATATATTTTTAAATACATACTTACCTACCACATACATAGATACCTAACACTCAAAATATATGTTTATAAAATTCCGTTTAACCCTTGGAGAAATGACTAGTGTGGAGGTCTCGTATTATAATGAACATTTACCTACAATATATCTGATCGTGTTCTCCTTAATTACTACGCAACGAGATAGACAAAGAAAGAGGTACGCGATCTGCCCTGTCTTGAAATCTCAGAAGTCAAGTATACCATCCAAAACCGTCTTATCTATGAAATGCTACACTTCTATTTTCTTCACCTTTCTTTGAACTATGGCTGTTACAGCCATAAGCTATACATACATGATCACAAGAAAAAAGATTCAAGTTTTCATATAACATAGTATTTCACACCTAAACACTTCCCGAACAAAAATATATCACAAAATTCAAAAACAGCACGTCGTTCAAGATGATAGTTGCTGTATGATTACGTCTCTTTCTATCTAATGACAAACTTTCGTTAGATAAAGCAGTAGCGATTTTATATGTTTTATCGTTCAATTGAATACGAGAGCTAGTCTTGTCATTTCTCCAATCTATGATCCGAGCCACGACGTCTACAACGCTCCCGTCGCCGGCTCCAGCCACCTTCTCGGCCACCACAACGGAAGACACGATGGCAGCATCCTGCTTCAAAAACTTGTCCAGGGTTGAGAGGCAGGACGAGATATTTTGTTGCAAGGTTCCGCCGATATTCAGCTGGATATTATTCTCTTGCATGTCTGCCACTAAGCCCACCTGCGGAATTTCAAATGTTTTAAGACGAATTCTAGGGAGGTGTAGAACAAAACAGCAGATGTGCGTAACCGCTTAAACTGGCGCGGCGGAGCCGCTTTTTTTTAGGGTTCCGTACCTCAAAAGGAAAAAAGCGGAACCCTTATAAGATCTCTTTGTTTTCCGTCTGTCCGTATGTCAAGACCTTCTACTTGCAGTTGTAGGGAGCTGTCGGATCGGGTGACCCCAACGCCGCAGAAGTGACTACGGCGATGGGGTCATCCATCAAAGTGGCGGCGAGAGGTGTACTTGATGTACCAACTAGGTAAAGGAGGGCAGATTTTTTTCTTCATATTCCAGCAAAAGTTGTTATCTTCAAATACCAAAGATGAACAATTTTCATATCTTTTGACTTTGAGAAGTTGTGCAACTGTGCATAAATTACTAGAAGATAACTTTATATATAAAGCGGTAATGACACCCGCCTTACAATCTTCAAATCCCGGTGTCCTACCAATGAATTAATTGAAATTTATGAACGGATTTCCACACCACTGGCTTTTCGGTGAAAAAAACATCGTGAGGCAACCTGCAGAAGCCTGCATACTACTGTAGAAACCTGCAAACTCCTTTAGAAGCCTGCATACTCCTATAGAAGCCTGCATACTCCTATAAAAGCCTGTATACTCTTATAGAAGCCTGCATACTCTTAAAGAAGCCTGCATACTCCAAAAGAAGCCCGCATACTCTTATAGAAGCATGCATACTCCTGTAGAAGCCTGCAAACTCCTATAGAAGAAATTCGATAACGTATGTGAATTCATCATCCCATCATAGGCGAGGATGGTGTATAATCCCAATCACCCTTTGTTGGTAGGCTTGGGTCTACCACAAAGTTCAGTACTGAAACTAGTGAACTATTTAAATACTCGTACTACCAGCACAGAATAAAAAGAAGACTATACGAGGTAGCTATTCTACCCAGCCTTATATATGGCTGCCAGACTTGGGCCCTACGAAAGGACGATGAAAACAGACTTAGGATTTGTCAAACGAAAATGGAGAGAAGTATGCTGGGCATAAGACTCTCAGACAAAATGCGTAACGAAGACATAAGAAAGAAAACTAAAATAAAGGACATCATAACAACAATAAGAACTTTAAAATGGAGCTGGGCTGGCCACATCTGCAGGATGAACTACGATCGTTGGACGAGGAAAGTAATGGAATGGGTTCCCAGAGCAGACAGAAGAAACAGAGGAAGACCACACAGAAGATGGGAAGATACTTTTACTCAAAGACATGGAGCAGAATGGATGAGAATTGCTCGAAACCGAAAAATCTGGACTAGACTGGGGGAGGCCTACGCCAAAGAGGCGACAACTACGACTATACAACACAATGACCTGACAAGAGAAATCGCATAATAAACTGACATAAAAATTAAATTTTGACATGCTCTCATTGACATCTTATAATTTCCTTTAAATTTAATTAATACCTACATATTTGGGACATGAGACATAAAGAAAAGTAAAATGTGTGATATTAACGAATATATACTAATGCAATGTAATAATAATCTTGTAGTTGAATAAAGGCTTTTTTACTTTTACTTTTACTACCAGCACAGTAAGTATATTTCTACTTCAACAGCAGCGTGCCCAGCATGTTTTCTGCGTTATATATTCTTCTTCTAATATTTACAATTTTGAGTCACAGTGTTTATTTGGTAGGTCTGAGAATAGGTCGCAGGCTATTTTAATACACCTAGATGATAAAGGTCGCCCTCCAATGTTTTATACGACACAACAACGTTTGCCGGATCAGCTAGTACCTAACTTATTGATTTTTGTAATATTTACATCGCCGATTGCTCCCCACTGTATCGCCAACGCTGGAAGGCCGAGTTTTTTTCTCCTCTCGCAAATCCTTTCCATGACGGAGTTGGCCAACCCGTAGTTGGTCTGGCCGGCATTGCCTCGGCCGCAAGATACTGATGAAAAAACTACAAAGTTCCTGTAAAATACACAAAGTTAGCACACAAAAATTAAAGTGAGTAAAAAATATTTACAGAATTTCCTGTAATAGAAACAACGCAAATCAAGCTTGTTGGCGTCAGTGAAGTTAGCTACTATAGTCTGACCGTTTAACTGAGTCCACGCCTGCGCGGGTACAGGGGCGCGGGGGTAGACGACAAAGGGGACTGAGACAGGTGCGGGCGGCGGGTCCTCACCGCCCGCACCTGTCTCAATCCCCCTTTGTCGTCTACCCCCGCGCCCCTGTACCGCGCAAGCGTGGACTCAGTTAAACGGTCAGACTATAGCTGCGCACTTCCTATCTCTTGCGCGGCTAACATACGAATATAATATTGCTGCTGCGCAACCACTAGCCTCGTGTTTGTTAACAGCCGCTCAGAAGTTTGATTTGTCCTATATTACATAGTACTTATAAATTAAGAGAGATCTGCCCATTTAGACTCTAAACCAAATCAAAAACTAAAGTAACCGAAATAGCCCAGCGAGTTGGTAAGTTAAAAGGGCAGTGCACATCTATGTTGCTCTAGTGACGTCACGAGCCCCCACTCCCAAACTTCGACAAGGTTTATCTTTGTCATTTTTGGTTTGATTGACAAAAGAAAAAATATGTGTCTGATATTTTTTAATAATCTATCTGAGACGGACTAATTATAGTAAAGATTTTTTTACTCAGCCACCATGACTATGGAAGCCATGGTGGTCTAGTGGTAATGACCCTCGCCTTGCAATCGTGGGTTCAAATTCCGGTCCCGTACTTTTTTTTTCAATTGGCATTCCTTGGAATTTATATACGGGATTTCACACTAATTAGGTGACATGATGTTACTATACGAATAGTTGGTTTTAAAGTGATATTTGGCCAAAAACTGTTTGTGAAACGGAACCGTTGTTTCCACGTATCCAAATAAATAGTAAGTAATTTAAGGGACACTTAAAAATAAATTATACAATAGACATTTATAAATTAGTACCTACAGATTTCAACAGTCAAAGTGTAGTATCTAATTAATTTAGCTTCAACTTTTTTTACACTAAAATACAATTCCAAACAAAAATTAGCTGTAACGCCTGTTATACATGTTGCTTGAAAAACTAATACGTAGCTACAAATTTTGTTTTGCCCGTTAGGGTCCACTATTGGAACTATTTTATTTATTACTAAGAACATTGTACATAGTGATGCAATAAACGATTTCTGATTTCTGATTTCTGTAAACAACCGTCCACAACTTCGCCGACTTTGATTGCTGTCCCATTGCTTCAGGCACTAAATATAATATTTTATTAAAATTATTAAATTATATTTTGTTGTGACATGAATTTTAACATCATTATTTTTATTAATATTATATAATGTAATCAATTTTTCATTTCACTATGTCAGAAAGTTGATGTTTTTTGTATTACATTTACGTATTTATATTTTTTATGACGTGTAAATTGATATTTTATTGCATGCATGCATGTTTGTATAGGCCGGGTGGCTAGCCCTGGTGTCAGAGTTTTTAGGCCGCCTGAAGGCCTCTGACATGGCTAAACGGTTGAAACAACCGGGGCCTACAATTTAACGTGTCATCCGAGCCACGGTAGCGCTCAGTTGGAAAATTCCACCCGCGGTCACCCATCCAAGTACTGTCCGTGCGGAACGTTGCTTAATTTCGGCGATCGCTGACAATCACCTAGTCAAACTACGCTACGAGCGCTACGACATTTTATTTATAAATTACTTAATTATGACTTATTAATTAAAATTTTAAATAATAATTTAAGCCAGTTTGAAATTGATGTCCACTTTAAAATTTACAGAAAATCTACCTTTAACACGTCTCATTCCCATTTATAATGCACATTTATTAATTAAAAAATATTAAATGACAAGTTTGAAGTAGTAGTTTAATGTCCATGTTAATTTTTTTCTTAAGGTCTTGATTAGACCATTGGTCCACCTCGTCGTTGGACGTCCTACACTGCGCCTTCCGGTATGTAGTTACGAGAACTTTGCTGCCCCAACGGCCATCTTTACTACAAACGATGTGCCTTGCCCTTAGAGCAAATATCTTCAGAGCCACAGTCCCAAAGTGAAAGTAGTAAAAAAATGTCCGAGCGCCGTCATACATACCGACTTAGATATTTACATTAAGTAATTCACCATGACCCGTTTTCTGGAATCTCGACGTTATGTCACCTAATTAGTGCTTGTAACCGAGCACTTTGGCATCGCGCGGCGTTGTAGCCGGCTTGCAATCGTCTTTCGACTAACTAAAAAGCCTGCCCACTAAGTAGCTTGGGCAGGGTTTTGGTACGGACACTTTTTTGCTCTATTGATAGGTACTTGCTCGATGTGCTCGATGGCGTTACCCTCTATATATCCAAGTGAATATTCTGTGATAATCTTCTAAGTTGGCGTGCTTTATTTTCGACCGTATTTAGCTCAATGATAAGCGACATTAGTGCGTGGACGATGGAAAATATATTAGGTAACGGTTTTGTAACAAGTTAACAACCAACAATACACCCACAATATAAAATAATTTTATCAATAAATATGACTATGACTATGACTATTTGTAAGTTAACTTTTTTTTTATTTATTTATTTATACACACATAGCGTAAATAAGTATAGGCCGAACGAACAGCTTGGTGGCTGGTATTATCCGCAGCTTGTTGCTAATATCACACCCGCCAAGTTGACTGACTGCCTCGGTGGCTCAGTGGTTAGTGATCCTGACTTCTGGGTCAAAGAGGCGTGGGTTCGATCCCCACCCGGGCAAACATTTGTGCGATGAACATAGGTGTTTGCTCTGTGTCTGGGTGTTATTTAGGTACTATCTATACAAGTATGTATTTAAAATATGTATATGTAGTATATCAGTCTCTGGCAGCCATATCACAAGCTATGCTTAGTTTGGGGTCAGAGACCGTGTTTAAAATGTCCGCCCTAATATAATATAATAAAAATAATACATATCTAATCTCAATTTGTTTGATTCGACCTATACTTATAAACCTTGGTCATTTTATCCATAATATAAAAAAAAAACTTCTCAAGGGATGAACGACCGTTAGTGACATTTTAAAACAAGAAATCGTGACTAGTTAGGTACTAGGCATTGCCCTAGGGCAGTCCTTGGAAAGCATCGAAGGCCTGTGGGTGTCAGTTTTTGTGTGTGATTTTGACATTAAGGTTCTCTACTGAGTGTTAAAATATATTAAATATAGTAAGAAATAGTAATACAGGAAACAAGGCAGGAAAAAGTGAAATCTTAATAACTTTCCGTCTTAAAACAAAAGTTTTACGCACGCTTTAACAATGTTTAACATTACAAATTGCACGTTTAAACAGTGTTTATAGGGTGTTTAAATCTTTTGTGGTATAGGCAGATTATGTTTACATTTACCTGTAATGTAAAGCCTCGATAATTCGTACCTACGCAAATCCGAATATCTCGCCACGCATGTTTTTGCTACGTTTTTTATTGGAGCACAAATAAGGTTTTGAATTAATAATTATTGCATATAAAAAGATGCTGACCTCAATAACAAAAATATATAGGAACCTAGGTCATGCCTATGTTCACTTAAACTCACGTGTGTTTTTTATAGTTCGGAACAGCGAGGCTGTATAGTCCGAATCACACAAGTAGGCGGATGTAAAGTTAGCTACAAGCTGCGCAATATCCAATCCTGACTGAAGCTCACATAAAGCTGCGCGTTGATTGGATATTGCGCAGCTTGTAACTAACTTCACATCCACCAACTTGTATGATTTGGCCTATACTGTATTTATTTAAGTATCCGTTATTGTTACCATTGATCTATAAATAATAACTTGATATACAACAATTTCTTTAAAAATTAATTTACATATTCCAAGCGACTCGCCTCGGCTTCGCATAGGTGTAGTATACATATAAACCTTCATTTTGAATCAATCTATGTATTTTAAAAAACGCGTTTAAATTCGTTGCGTAGATTAAAAGACATAAGCATACATAGGGACAGACAGACAGCGGGAAGCGACTTTTTTTTATACTATGTAGTGATTATCATACACCGATCTGTAGTACACGCTTGTATCACGTCATATATTCTGACTATAGTCATGTATGTATGTGTAATTACCTCTCGTCTTACTTATTACCGCTTGGTCGCACTTATAGTTAACGTTGCTCTAATAATAATAAACAATTTTCCTGTTTCGAGGAGCTTCGAAAAAAAAAATAGTACAGTGGCATCTTTTTTATCAAACGCAATGAAGTTGTCGGAGCAGATACTCGCTATTTGGATCTAAAGTTCAGTGTATATGTGCAGCTGTGATAAAATGAATATGGTAAGTACAGTTTTATTTATTAATAAGTTGCCTTATGTGTGAATGTAATAAGAACTGAGTAGTTTTTGCAGCAACTACCTACGTAAGCTCTCAAGCTTCGAGGTTACTTGCCGAACTTGAGAGCCTCAAGTTTTTAAACATAGACCGCCTTACCACAATAGATTTGAACACGGTTTAAAGACTATTTAAACGTGCAATTTGTCTGTTAAACATAGTCTAAAGCGTGCGTAAAACTTATGTGGTAAAACGGTTTGTATTTAATTTTTTATTTTGTAATATTTTTTTACTTTCTTTTGTATAAATATTGTAGAAATTTAAATCTGAGAAATGAATGTATATGAATTAATCTCTAAGTACATTGAAGTTAAATTAACTAACTTTTTCTCGTAACTGATTTAAATCCGTATCTGTTTGCTCTACTGAGCATAGGATTATTTCAATGTCTTCCGCTTTTTTCTATCCGTAGCAGTTCTCGGCGAAAATTTTCCTGCAACAGCCTTAAATTCACAAAACAGCAGAATGTTTCTTCTGTCACGGTAATAGATATCATTACCGTGCTTCTGTGCTTAAAATCGTCACTCCATCTTTAACGAGTAGGTACCAAGGATGTTGTATACCTATTACAAACGAGGTACCATCTAATTTGACATTTTCTTTTTCGTTCTCTATAAAACCAGTTTTTTTAAACTGATTTGGTGAATTTTTCGATTTTTTTAGGGTTCCGTACCTCAAAAGGAAAAAACGGAACCCTTATAGGATCACTTTGTTGTCCGTCTGTCCGTCCGTCCGTCTGTCAAGACCCTTTTTCTCAGGAACGCGTGGAGGTATGAAACTGAAATTTATATCAATTACTCAGGTCTACTGTCCCTTGAAGCTGTGAAAAAATCAAACTTCTAAGCCAACGCAATCAAAAGATACAGCCGTTTATGCCGCAAATTTTGAAACTCGCAAGTACTCGCAAGGGAATCAAAACCTAAAGGGTACTTCCAGTCGACCTAGAATCTTGAAATTTGGCATGAAGCAACGTTTTATAGCACACATAAAGGAAAAATTCCGAAAACCTTAAATTTTTAGTTACATTACAAAATATATATTTTTTAATAAATATAAACTTATTACTTTTTTTGTCGTAATGAACGAACTTTGTAAACCTTGCAGGTTTGTACGGAACCCTCGGTGCGCGAGTCCGACTCGCACTTGGCCGGTTTTTTTTACCTAACCATCTCCACTTGTTCTCATTTATGACTAACATAACATTTTTTGGGTTTGTATTTTTTGTAGATGTTTTTAAATTAGTGGGTTTTGACGCTCCATTATAATTTATTTTAGTTTTCATAAAAATCGGTTCTTATTTCGGCAAAATAATCAGGGAACAAATATACAAAAAAAAAATATACGAGTACCTACAGTCGAATAAATTGATAACCTCTTTTTTAAGTCGGTTAACAACATATTTGACATACGAGTAAATAACAGTTTCGAACCAAGCTTTATCAGGACAAAGATAATATTACATTTTCCATACCACCTGCTCAAAAATGACTCATAATATGTCGTACAATCTCAACGTAAAATAAATCTTTTTTATCTTAACACAATCTCGAGAGCTATGGCAGGTCAATAACGTTGTATGAAACTCCCTAAGGCATAGTGATTTAAATTTAGAACGTCTAATTCGTATTAAAATTTCTTGACTTAGGTAGAACATTTAAGGACATCGTTAAGAGGTTTTATTTTGTACAATCGAATCCAACCTTTTTACATTGCACGGCAACGGGCATTGTAAGGAGGTTTTATTCGATTTTTTAGAATAAAACCTCTTTGGTGCCTGTATCAGTTCGATCTATACAATAAAACCCCCTTTGTAAGCCCGTGTTAGGCGATGATGATCGAGCTGGCCATGGTCTTATGTTTTTCACCTAGTATGTAAATTCTCTCTTTTATCACGGATTTGTGTTACTGCAATTTTTGTTATTCTTTTCTATGAAAATTCGTAGGTACATTCTAATTTGTTTTATTTTACTCGTTTTCTGAAAAATACCGAATTGCCTAGTGAGTGAGTTACCTACACTTAGTGAGCTTATGACGTAAGTATTACTCATATTCCGGGGGTTTTATTTTCTCGCAGGAGGAAAAGTAGAGTATGCACCACTAGAACCAAGTCTGTCTTCGTCTTGGTCGACTTGAACCCCTCGCTTCACTCAGGACTCTAAATAATTCCCTCGCCTCGCTCGAAAATTAACTTAAAACACCCTTGCTGCGCTCGGGAGTTAACTGTAGAGTCCCTCGCTACGCTCAGGGTCCAATATGTCACCCGTGACGAAAGGCACGACTTGGTTCTCTTGGTACATAATCTACTATATTCAATTGTAACTAAGTTTGCATGGTCTCTTTTCGCCGTCTTCGGCTTTAAAATAACAAGTAATAAGGAAAGTCAACGTTCCTTATAAAAAATATTTTTCTAGAAAAATCTATAATCTGAAAGATATGACTAAGTAACAATAAGGCAATACGGATTGGTACTTATTACATTTTTGTTTTAGGATATTTATTACTATGTATATCTACTCATATTTTGTAACAGAATTAGATTATAAGTATTTTTCTCTCTAAATATGCCTAGTTTTTTGTTTAACTTGAACATAAAAAATCATCCATTTAACAGTTTTAGACATTTTCATAACGGAATTGTAAGACGAGTAATGTGCTCGCCTATAAAATTATACTTACGAATTACGAACATAAATATGTAATTGTACGCACAAAAAGCGCGTAATAAGAACTTGCATCAGAACTGGTTATAAACAAGACTGAACCAATAAAAATAAGTCGCTTAGTGCACCTTCGTATGCCTCCCCCATTCTACTTAATGGGCTTAGTTATTTGTAGGTCTGACCACAGAGCAAATACCTGTAGAAGCGACGACTTCTAATTCTAACATGATGTCGAATAAGAACAACTTTCCTGGCGATAAGTCTCCCTCAGGAACCTCACTTATCCAAACTATATGACCCTTTTGAGGGTTCCGTATCTCAAAAGAAAAAACGGAACCCTACTTACACGATCATATTGCTGTTCAATTTGTTGTGCCCTTAAAATGTCCTGTCTGTTAAAATCCTAACGTGTCGAGATGAAGAAATAACAATAAATGTAAAATTTGAGTTCAACTAAGTGGACACGCCTCGTATCGAATTTAAGCCTAACCCGATAAAGCGCGAGATTACCGTAAAGGATTCGACTACGTGACAATTTGACCAAAACCAAAGCAACCTACCACCATCGTCATATAGATTATCTCCTCCCTATGGCAAGTCATCTAAGCTTTCACACAAGTATAATATAAATATTTTTCCAAAAAATGACAATCTACCTTTACCTATTAGCAGCTAAGAACTACGAACATCATCTTACAGCTTATATAAACTACGAGTAAATGGGCTGGTTTTTTTTCAGTTAATCCTAGCTACCTTCCTCCTGGCCCTGGCGGCGCCCACGAAGCAGGCCCTACAGTCGGCCTGCCCGGATGTGTTGACGTACGAAGATCGACCCGCCGATGATCCCGCCCGTTGGTACGGGCAGATAGCCTTCCCGTCTGCCAGCGCCCACTGGCTCTACATGACTATCGATCTCGATAAAAAGGCAGATTTACTCGGGGTAAGTTTGAAGCACTCGTCATCCTTACAGTTAATCCTAGCTACTGACCTAACTGACAGCGCCCAGCAGGCCCTAGACGGCCTGCCCGGACATGCTGACGTACGAAGACCAGCCTGCCGACGAGCCTACCCGCTGGTACGGAGACACAGCCTTCCCGTCCACCAGCGCTCACTCGCTCTACATGACTATCGCTCTCGATAAAAAGACAGATTTACTCGGGGTAAATTTGAAGCACTCATCATCCTTACAGTTAATCCTAGCTACTAATTTAACTGACACCACCCAGCAGGCCCTAGACGGCCTGCCCGGACGCGCTGACTTACGAAGACCAGCCTGCCGACGAGCCTGCCCGCTGGTACGGAGACACAGCCTTCCCGTCCACCAGCGCTCACTGGCTCTACATGACTATCGCTCTCCATAAAAAAGCAAATTTACTCGGGGTAAGCTTGAAGCACTCATAACCGCTACAGTTAATCCTAGCTACTGGCCTATCTGGCAGCACCCAGCAGGCCCTAGTCGGCCTGCCCGGACATGCTGACATACGAAGACCGGCCCGCTGACGAGACCGCCCACTGGTACGAACAGATAGACTTCCTATCAGCCAGCGCCCACTGGCTGTTCATGACTATTTAGCTTTAGATAAAAAGGCAAATTTGCTCGGGATAAGCTTTAATTATATCAGCACATGCCAGTTATTAATAAATGAAAATCTTGCCTGAAACGAATAACCACGAATAAGGCTTCTCTTTTTATCACCAAACCCCTAGTGAAATACTCTGAAAGCGGTTCACATCCCGCGCGTACCTGCGGTTGTAATCAAATCGTTCGTCCACCTCCTTGGTAAGTCGACTCCACATGACCCGCTGTAGAATCCATATCGCTTTTATTACAACGTCATTTGGATATCATTTGGCCATATGAGGATTTTCAGATGCTGAGACGTTACAAAGCAATTCTGTGACCCCTGCGGCAAACTATTTTTGATGCTTGCGGTATTCAGATTCCTACACAATATCAAGACCTTTAAGCGGCCTCCAGAGGCCAATTAATGAGATACAGCAATATGAAAATAACAAACCGTTTTGTTATTCTTGTAATGGACTAAGAGCCCGTAAACAGACCATCGTCATTTTATAAAACCTGAAAGTTTGTCAGCAAATGCTCCCAACACAGGTAAGAACGATGGACCATTATGGAATTTGGGTTGTAGTGGCTTTGGCAGGTAGACGGTACTAAAGGTGTATAAAATACCGATCTAAATTCGTCAAATAATAAAGCGCAATTTTTTGTTATTATGGACCTTCAAGAATATTATTAAAAATCACATTATTCATTGCCAGAGACTTAGTATAGTGGCAACCCCTTGATGTAGACCCCTTTAATGTTTATGAAATTATAGTTTATAAGTACGTCATCCATCTATCCATCCATCAGCAATATGACATCCATCGCTGGATATAGGCCGCTCCTATAGATCTCCATTAGGACCGGTTGGAAGCGGCTTGCATCCAGCGTAATCCTACGGTTTGATGAGATCATCTGTCCACCTCGTAGGTGGGTGTGCTACGCTGCGCTTGTTGGTACGCGCTCTGCACTCGAGAACTTTACGAACCCACGTTTTTGTAAGCACGTAGTGAAGACGAAAGGGTCTAATGAATATCGTATCGTATTTCCAGAACTGGCTAGGCGAAGTGACAACCCAGGACAACCAGCGGTTCAGGATCGACAACCCCGCGATCAAGACGCAGCGTGAGCCAGTCCGGTTCTTCGTGAAGCACGACCCTGAGGACACGGCGCCGCCCCGGGTCCAGCTCATCACACTAGACGGCAAGGAAATCTGCAACGCGGACAAGCCGTGAGTTATTTACAACATAAGTCACCCCTGTTGTTATTTATATCCCATAGCTCAAGTGCCTTTATTAACTACAACAAAACTACACTACTACTACAGAAAAAGTATTGGATCATCCACAGACCTTTGAGATTTAAAGATAATCCAAATGCTCAAGTCCACTGCCAGTTGGCAGCGTGCCCAGCATGCTGGCTGCATTGCCACGCTGAATGGCAATGCTTATGCGTTGAGCCAAATAAACACTAGCATTTTGGTCACGCGTCGCGTCCACCAGACGCTCAGAAAGTTATTGGTTAGTCCCATAGTATTTTTTGTTGATGTACTAAATTCGTCCGAGATTGTGCATAAGTAGGTATATTTTACCAGTATCTAGACACTAAAAAAATAATTACCTACTTACAATATTTTTTCGATTCTTTCATAGCGAAGAAAACAATATGAAATATCCTGTACCTGTACCAGCCTTTTTAATAGTCCACTGCAGGACGTAGGCCTACCCACGAAGGGCGATATGGCCATATCCACCACGCTGGTCCATTGCGGGTTGGTGGATTATGAAATATCATTTTCATTTAATTATTTTTTCTCTATGTACCTATATACCTAAATATAATAGGTAGTTCTTAGCTGTTGAAGCCAAGTCAAAACGTGTTTTATATTGTTTTTGTTTTTGCTATGAATCACAAAAATAAAAAGCTTGAAAGTTCGCATTGTGTCTTTTTTATATTTTTTATCATAAAATGTATAAGATTATGTTTTTCATATAAATTAGTAGGTACATAAATAAACAAAATCTGAGCTCTCTCTTAGATGCTCTCTCTATACAATATAAGATTCAAAGCTCGTATGTATATAAGATTTCAAAGATCGTTATTATGAATAACTTTTACTAAGAAACTACCAACTACGAAATGTCAAAAAATTCAGCTGCTCCATTTTTTATTTTTGTATTTCGCACTTGGACTCATAATTTTAAAAGATGCGATTGTTACCTATTCATATTATATTGTGTCATTTAAGTCCTAAAATGTTGTATAATCTACCTTACTACATATTCGTTTATAAAAGAATAGCTAGGTAACATTCTAGTTTGTATGTTACCTACTATTAGTTTACAAGAATGGCTTTGTTTATGGATCTGTGTTATCTGAAATAAAGTTTATATTATTAATTAATAAAAGTTGTTCTTAATGACTAGCATATACACCTATGTATGCTTGGATGTCGGAGGCACTATATAAAATTATCATTATTTTAGGCCCTATTTTAGAAGCGCCATCGTAATTATAATAGCAATTTAGAGTAGTCCTGTTTCTTTTTCACTATATGCATTTGATAGAGAGAACACTATTTCACGTTGCTATTAAATTTACGATGGCGCCTTTGAAATTGGGTCTATTATGATAATAAAAATATCCAAATGGCGATTAAACCGGAAATCGCGAATAGTAAAAATCAGCAGTTTCATACAAAATGTTCCAATTTCCGGTTTGTTCCCATATTAAAAATTGTTCAGCATTTAACCTATTTTTTTTTTTCAATAGAGTGGCTCCCGTGCAGACGACAAACATCGCGTCCAGGTAATTTTTGATTACTTACTGTGTTTCAGATTTGATTTAATTTTATTGTAGTGATATTTTTCCTAGCCCTCTGCTGGACATATACACAACGGGTGATAGTGCCATATCTACCACGCTGGCCCAGCACGGGTTGAAGATACACATACCCACGTCATCGAATTTCTTCTACAGAAATTTAGGTTCCCTCAGGCACGACGTTTACTTTCACTACAAAGCCAGTATTAAAATCCGTAGGTTCATAAGTTTCAGATTTACCTAATAACATTTTTTTTATTACATGTTAAATTGCAAATTACTTAAATCACTACAAAACCGAAAAACACTAAACCGTACTGTAGGTACCTGCTGTATCATATCCTGCCGTTTGAAGATTTGATAGTCCACTGCAGGACGTAGGGTTATCCACGATAGGGTGATTGGGCCATACCCACCACGCTGGCCCAGTGCGTGTTGGTGGATTCACATACGCCATCGAATTTCTGCTACGGACGTACGCAGGTTGCCTCAAGATGTTTTCCTTCACCGAAAAGCCAGTGCTGTTGAATTCCGTACATAAATCCCAATGAACTCATTGGCACAAGAGAGGGAGAATTGAAAGGCGGGTGTCACTACCACTAGACCACCATGGCTTGTAAGCTAAACATAAATATAATAATAATGCAAAACATACACTTATTTGAAGATGAACTTCCACGAAATAACGCCTGATTCGATCATCTAGTTTTTTTATGCGAATAAGTAGAAACTGCACGACTTTTTGCTGTATTCATTGCGTAAGTTTCGATTTGATTTCAAGAATTTCCACTCACTAATACTCTGTTTCTTATTGTTCTTTTCGTAGAAAGTGAAAAATAATGATAGCGAAGTAGTTATAATTCAATAGTTATTTATTAATTAACATAAAACACAAAGACATCCGATTCCTAAATAATATAGGAATCTGAGACATTTTCACGTTTTCGAAAATTGTATGTAGGTACGTACTCGTAGTAGGTACTAACCCTTTTGCGAGCATGATAGACTATTCTGACTGAACCCTTAAAAACTCTTAACTAAAAAGCAGACCTGTAAGTAAGTTCGTATAGGCCGGGTGGCTAGCCCTGGTGTCAGAGTTTTTAGGCCTCCTGATGGCCTCTGACAGACCTGTGAAACCAAGATACACAAGGTAAAGATAAATATTTTACATGCATGAAAATACATAAACTATGTTTATTTTCTTACCTAAATTATACATCCATCAGCCATAGGATGTCGACTGCTGGTCATAGGCCACCTTTGTGGATTTCCAATAAGCGGCCTGCATCCAGCGCATTCACGTGGCCTTAATAATTTTTACGAGGGGGAAATCTTCGAATGATTGCCGGTTGTTTGGGGTGCAGTCGGGTTATGTAGGATAGTACCCAGTAAAAGCATCTCGGTGGCCAGCCTTTGTGCCGTCTTCTTTTGTTCGTCCTCCCCGGGCCCGAGCCCAAATCTCTCCATCCACGAGTCCAGAGGTCTTCTTTTAGTAGGCTCTTACTACAGGCAGGGGATACTGATGCCGTATTCTAGTGCCCTGGCATCAGGGCAATGCGTCAGTCTACCTAGTCGATGAACATCCTACGCTGCGTTTGCTGATAGGTACCCCATCGTTCATCCGTTAGTAATCATACATAGTTATTTTTTTACTTATTTTCAGATCCAATGGCAGTGATCACGCCAGCTTCCAAGTACCGGTCAATTATTACAGCGATAATGAGGTGAGCTATTTAAATATTAGTAAGTAAATTAATCTATGTCCAGTACTTAGGAACGTCATAATGATGATGGATATAGCTTACCACTGTGGCTTTACTTTGGCAATCGTGAGGCCCCAACTTGACCACACAAAAACAATAAGTTATCTACTCCTAAATATTATCCGGTTTCAGTGTTTTTTTTTCATGTACCTAATCAGCACTTCAATCGCAAGGATTATACGTTATATTTATTACAGTTTTTAGATGACCTTAAAGTTACAGGTTACCGGCCTCTAAAAAGTCATATTTTTACGCAAAGAAATTTTCTTCGTCTTTTTTCCGAGTCAACGATTAGATCAAAAAGTTACATCATAACCTTTGATTATATTATGTCAGATACATAATCAAAGATCATAACAAAAGAAATAATAAATACGTTAAGAAAAATAGTCGAAACATTAGAATCTCTAAACTTAAAAGTTAACATATCCAAAACCAAGATAATCCAATTCAGAAATTATAAAACCCCGCCCCTTCAGCTAAATATTGTTTATAATAATATAAAGGTAAACGAAGTAAATGAAACAAAATATCTGGGTGTAACCATAGATTGTCATATGAATTGGAAACTACACGTATCTCAAACGAACGCAAAAGTTTCAAAATTTCGTTACGCTCTTTCAATACTAAGGAACGTCTCCTCCAAAGAAATTGCAAAGAACGCATACTACGGCAATGTTTACCCTCACTTAACGTATGGTATAATCTTTTGGGGTAACTCAGTTGATGTTAAAAGTACATTCAAAGTTCAAAAAAGTTGTAGAGCCATTTATAATTTACATAGTACCTACTGACTCAGTGAGAAATGTTTTAAAAAAAAAATTATTGACACTTATTTTAAATTTATTTATAGTATTTATTTTAGAGTATTTTCATATTATTTTAGAGTATTTTCATATTATTTTAGAGTATTTTCATATTAGAACTCTGCATGTTTGTAAAAAACAACCCAAAATATTTCACTGATCAAAAATCTTTGCGGTCTCATAGTTTACGCTCCAAACACAAACATAACATTAGTATTCCTCAAGCTAACAATACAATATTTCACAAAAGTACATACATGCCAGCTATCAACACTTACAATGATTTACCCCATGAAATAAAGTCATTAGATGGAAATAGATTTAAAAATTCTCTCAAGAAATGGCTAATTGAAAAAACATTTTATGATATGAACGAATTTTACTCATGTACACACGGATCGGGCCCATTCTTATATTATAAAAAACAACTTTGTGCTATAATAATTTTGTTTAAAAGTTTTGTATATATTCAGGAATGATCTCAGGTTTTTAGTATAACATATTTTAAACATCCATCCATCCATCCATCAGCCATAAGAAGTCCACTGCTGGACATAGGCCTCCCCTATGGATCTCCAATAAGACCGGTTGGAAGCGGCTTGCATCCAGCGCGATCCTGCGGTCTTAATGAGGTCATCCGTCCACCTTGTGGGTGGACGTCCTACGCTGCGCTTGCCGGTACGTGGTCTCCACTCGAGAACTTTCCGACCCCATCGGTCATCAGTCCTCCGCGCTATGTGCCCTGCCCATTGCCATTTCAACTTGCCAATCCGTTGGGCTATGTCGGTAACTTTGGTTCTTCTACGGATCTCCTCATTTCTGATTCGATCTCGCAGAGAGACTCCGAGCATAGCCCTCTCCATAGCTCGTTGGGCTACTTGGAGCTTACTAATAAGGCCCATAGTGAGAGACCACGTTTCTGTGCCATAAGTCATCACTGGCAACACACACTGGTCGAAAACTTTCGACTTGAGGCACTGAGGTATGTCGGACGAGAAGACGCTACGCAATTTTCCGAACGCTGCCCAGCCGAGTTGGATTCGGCGATTGGCCTCTTTCTTGAAGTCGGACCTACCCAACTGTACTACTTGTCCTAGGTAGACGTACGAGTCAACGACTTCAAGAACCGAGCTCCCAACAGAGATCGGGGTGGGTACAACATGGGAATTACACATGACTTTCGTCTTGTCCATGTTCATCTTAAGACCCACCTGTTGGGAAACCCGATTGAGGCCTTCGAGCATCGTGCTGAGCTCTTCCATCGATTTTGCCATGACTACTATATCGTCGGCAAACCGAAGGTGAGTGAGGTATTCGCCATTGACATTGATGCCGAATCCTTTCCATTCCAGAAGCTTGAAGGCGTTCTCCAAAGTAGCCGTAAACAGTTTCGGATAAATGACGTCTCCCTGTCTTACGCCTCTTTTTAAAGGGATCGCCTTGGAGCTCTCTTCCTGTACTCGGACCGACATAGTGGCGTTATTATACAAGCACTTCAACACTTCGATGTACCGATAGTCAATACGGCATCGTTGGAGAGACTCGAGCACAGCCCAAGTCTCGACCGAATCAAAGGCTTTCTCATAGTCCACAAACGCTAAGCAAAGTGGCAAGTTATACTCTTCGGTCTTCTGTATAACCTGCCGCAGCGTATGAATATGGTCCACGGTGCTAAAGCCCTTTCGGAAACCGGCTTGTTCGGAAGGCTGGAAGTCATCAAGCCTGCGCTCGAGACGGTTCGTAATGACCCTTGAAAACAGCTTATAAACATGGCTCAGAAGCGAGATGGGTCTGTAGTTCTTCAATAAGGTGTTGTCACCTTTCTTGAAAAACAACACCACCACGCTTCTGTTCCATGCTTCTGGCGTGATGCCCTCGAGGACGACGGTGTTGAAAAGCTTCTGGAGGACTTTTAGTACCGGTGTTCCACCCGCTCTCAGAAGCTCTGATGTGATACCGTCATCACCCGGCGCCTTGTTGTTCTTAAGCTGATTCAGGGCCATTCTAATCTCGTACAGGCTGATGTCCGGGATATCTTCGGTGAAGTGTCGGGTCAGCTTGGCTCTTGGATCTTTGGCCGCGCTGCTAACAGGCTTAGCGACCGAAGCGTATAGCTGTCCATAGAACCTTTCAATCTCCTCTAATACCTCTGCCTTGGTCGACGCTATACTTCCATCTTCTCTCTTCAGCTTTGTCAATTGGCTTTGCCCAATAGACAAATCTCTTACGAACACTTTGGAGCCTTTGTTTTGCTCTATTGTCTTTTTAATGTGTTCAGTATTAAAAAGACGGATGTCGTGCCGCAAGGATTTCGAAATTTGTCTATTGAGACGCCTATAAGACTTTGCATCATCGGAAGACTGCAATCTTAGAGAGCGTCGTTCGGCCATGAGATTTACAGTGTGATCGGAGAATTTCTGCGGTTTTTTTGAACGGCGGGGTCTAAAGAACTTAGCACCCACCGTTTGGACAGTTTCTACGAGCCCGTTGTTGATCTCCTCCACCGACGCAAGGTTCTCTAGGCAAGTAAAACGATTCGAGAGCTCGAGCTGAAAGTCCTCGGGGTTTTGGATATGTTCACGAGTAGGCCGGAGCGTGGACTTCATCAGGCGGGACCTTTCGAGCTTAACATTAATATCTAATGTGCCTCGTACAATTCTGTGATCGCTGCCGGTTTTTACCCTGTGGATCACGGAGACATCATTAAATATTCGTCTCTCGGTCGTCATGATGAAGTCTATCTCGTTTCTCGTGGAACCATCAGGGCTCATCCAGGTCCATTTCCTGTGAGGCGGCTTCTGGAAGAAAGAGTTCATCATAAAGAGTTCCTCTCTCTCCAGAAAGTCAGCCAGCCTCTGGCCCCTAGGGTTCCGTTGCCCATATCCAAATTTCCCCACCCTCAGCTCATCATCGTTTTTTCTGCCCAACTTTGCGTTGAAGTCCCCCATAACAACAGTGAAGTGGGTCTTAGACATATGAATGGCCCGACTTACGTCCTCATACATAGTCTCCACTTCATCATCTGGGTGTGACGATGTCGGTGCGTATACCTGAATGACCTTCAGCGAATACCTCTTGGATATTCTGAGTATTAGGTATACCACCCTGCTTGACACACTTTCGATGGTAATAATGTTGTTGGTGAGGGACTTGTGAACGAGAAAACCAACACCACCTTGGGACCGTTGGTCACCTTCCCGGTAGTAAAGCAGGTTGCCGGAGTTTAAGGTTATCGTGTCCTCCCCCTCTCTACGGACTTCAGACAACCCCACAATATCCCAACGCAACCTACTCAACTCTTCTTCCAACTCAGCAATCTTCTCGTCAGTCCTCAACGTGCGCACGTTGTGTGTTACCAGGGCCAGTCGTCGTTTACAGGAGTGGTAGCCGGGCGTCTGCCAGCGATTCTTAGCACCCCCTTCTCCGCCGTTACCGGGGCCGCTACCGTAGCCCCGGGCTAGCGGAGCTGCTGGGGACTGGGGGCCTGGTCTATTTGTTGTTTCCATATTGGGGTTTTTGCCCATAATCGCCGCGCTGGGCAGGCGTGGTGGCGATCGCAGAAACGTAGCTTCGCGACAGGGATGCTGCTCCCCATCCCTGCCCTGTGCCATTTTAGCTACGTTTTAGTCGAATGGTTATACCGCCATTAGTCGGTTCCGCTGTACCTCAGTCGGCTCTTACGACACCTGGTACTAGAGGGGGGTGCTATTCTACTCTGCCGGCACCCCACGGCACATTATTTTAAACATAAGATAAAGTTAATATTTAGATAGGTATTACTGTTGTAAATTGTTTTAAATGGTTGATCTCAAGCACATGTATAATTGTAAATACATCTAAAGAAACGAAATTTTTCATGTAAATAGATATTATTATTATTAAATTTAAGTAATGCTCTTCATCTATGGTAATGCTTATGGTACCCATCTAAGTCTTAGGATGGCTACCATATTGCATGTCCGCTAGGACAAACTGTTGATACCAATAATCCACTTGTAACATCTTTGTACTGACACAGTTTAAAGCAATAAAAATTTACTTTACTTTACTTAACATTATTTGACCAGTCACTGGCCTCCTACTATAATAGGAGGCCACGGAACCTGCGGCGGTGTTGGTCTGCTTGGTCTCCCAGAGATCGTCTCGTCGTAGATGTTAAAGCACAGATGACATTATAGCAAATGCTTCATAGTAAAGGTATATTATGGTTTATGAACTAGAAGCCAACCTGGAACGAAGCGGACAAAATACGCTAGAGCGTTATGGGCGGAGCGGGTTTGCATGTGTTTTTTTACTAAGTTTCGCTTATCTCTCTGGAGTATCATAATCATAATAATTTATTCCTTAAAATAATAGGATATTTTACACGACAGCTTTCAATAAAATGAATTAGCAAGAATATCATTACCTACCTTCCTACTCCGGTAATTTTAAAAATTTCAGTTAGTGCTTTTACTTCTTGTCTATCTGAATTGTAAATTTTTCGTTTAGTTAATAAGTACTCAAATTGAATCTTTATTGTCTGATGTTAAGGTTAGTTATTTATGAATAAACAAATTATCTTATCTTATCAAATAGTAATATACTAAAATAACAATTGTGTGTAGAATCTAGACACGCGGAAGCGTGTCCAGCCAAGTCTAAGAAAAAGGAACTGGCGACGCGACGTGTGTAATATATTCCACGAACCATTTCGAGCCACTTTTGACCCCTTCATAACTCGAAAACTATAAACCTATGTTTATTAAATTTAGCATATTTACTAAAGTTCTTTAGCTTATCTACAATACAAAATTTCATTAACTTTGCTCTGACGGTTAATGAAATATTAACGTTTAAAAACCGGGGTTTCATTGACTGATTCACTCACTGACTCACTGATTCACTGACTCACTGACTTAAAGATCGAAAACCTAACCCACTTCCAGATGACCTAGAAACTTGATATTTGGCATCAAGGTAGTCTATCAGGCATATACAAAGGGAAAAATCTAAAACTTTGAACTTTTACCCCCCAACCCTATGTAATAGGGGATGAAAGCTTGTATGAGACTTCCACAAATTTTCATGTAAGTCTAAAAAATGATATAAAGACTCATGTTAGAAATAATAAAACACGTATTTCAGGCTTTATTCATTTATTGACTAAGCTGTAGAGTTTGTGGAGTAAGGACTTGTAGAGTAAGGCGTGTAGAGTTAGAAGCTTGGCTTTACGTGAGATCTGACAATTTTTTGATATCTTCTTCTTATTTCATTTCACATGAAAATGTTTTTGTTGGATCTGAACAACGTAAACCTGCTTCATCTTCTAATGCAACTTTGAACACAATATGCCTATGGTTGTTCGCAGAGGATGTATTAAGTCGCAAAGTATTGATTTAGATCATCTATGGGACCAACATGGACTTAGAAAAAGTCAGCTCTCCCATTCAAAATTGCAACTCAGAACCGGAAAAATGAACAAAAGTACTGAACCTTTTTTCTCGAATTTCGGATTGACCTTAAAGTAAAAGTTGCTCGTAACGATAGTCTGAGTTACCGCTTTTCTGCTTAGTATACTCTATGCGTATAATCTGTATAAACTAAATGTAAACAATAAGTAAATAATTCCAATTCGAACACAAAAAACATCGCCCTCGGCGATTGTCATTTCAATGCGTGACCTTTACCTTTACCTATGAACAAATGTGCAAAACAACACAATTATTTTCCTTCACGGACATGCAAAAACCAGTCATTACTTCCTAAAGCAACTAGTTGTCCTTACAAGCCATCGTTTGGAAAGTAACTCTTCCTTATAAGGCCCGGGAATCTAGTCGTCCTTCAGGCTAAGAAAGTTCAACTGAAAACCACGTGCCTAAGTAACAATTAGCAAGCTCGGTAGCAAGTAATTTGAACTTTATCTTGAGAGAAATAAGAGTGGTAGTCGTTCAGAAGTAAAGTTTTGAGTTCAAGATTGCATCCGGAACAAAGTCCGAGAGATACGAATTAAGAAAATCCAGTTTCAAGGCGGGTTTGTGTAAAAAACAATTGAGGGAATTACGCGGGGCAACGTGAGCTTTTGTCTTTGAACTATACTTTGTTTTTTTTTTGTTTGAAGAAAAGTAATAATAAGTAATACTAAGTAAGTAAACATTAAATTGTGTACTATTACTTGACAAAGTATATTTATTGTTAAATACTCGTATGTAGTTAAATTGATTGGCTGTTGGCTTTCTGCGGTGGAACATGAAGACTAGTCCAAAGCCAATCGTTTGAAATTTACGAGTAGAGAGAGATGCCAATTCAGTGCGTAATTTTTTTACAAATTAAGCTGAGAATACTAATTTTTTTTTGTCTATCATACTCATAATTTTAATAATCAATCAATACGTACGACATTAATATTTATACTTATGGGGATAGTAAGTAAACTATGCTATGTGCCCGCTCTCCCGAACTTAGACTCGCTTCATCTTTGGTATTTTTTGTTTGATTGACAAAATAATAAATACGTATCCAATATTATTTTTGCAATCTAACTGACGGACTAATTATAATATTTCAAAAAAAATATTAATACGATATACCTCCATAAGAATACTACATAAAAAGCAATTAAATCTTTCACATACCCATCCATCTAAATATAAATTAAATTATTTACTCACTTTAAGATTTATTTATAATTTATTGGTTACTAAAACATTAAAATTTCTCATTTCAGCCAGCGCAGTGTGGGATAGTGAAGCTGAACAACCCTGTGGCCCTGGTGGTGGACGGGAGCCCGACCCTGGAGGGCCAGTGGCCCTGGCAGGTCGCGCTGTACAGGACTCAGGTGATTACTGTATAGGTAGTATCTCTAGTCTGTTATAATTACATGGCTATTGCAAGTTAACGATTGACTAGGTAAACATTTTTAACCTAACCGACTTCAAAAAAAGAAGAGGTTATGTGTTCGTCTGTATGTATTTTTTTGTATAAGTATCTTCATCGATATTTCGCCAAGTGTGAACAAATTTAAAAAAAAAAGTTAGTTCAAAAGGAGGTATACTCCCCAGATGGTTCCATTTCAATTAGGTATATCGAAATCAGCTTGAAAAATCAATAATAATGTAAAAATTGTATGCATCGATTCGAGCGAACTATTTGAATTTTGTACACTAGCTTAGTGTTTTCATCTTATCTTTCAGCTTATCAGGAGAGCTAGTGGTCAAACACGGACCACTAGCTCTCCTGATAGCGAAATGGTGTTGGAAACTCGTTAGAGTCAAAGACGCCTATTCACTCAACTTTGAAAAGCTTCAGATCAGATCTCTCAGGAAACCGAAAACCCATCAGTCTGTTCTGGTCGTGCTATTCAGAAATGTTGAGTCAAACCGCTTCGTACCTACATATGGAAGGAAAATCGACAGTGTAGGAGTGGTAGTAAGGCGTCTTCCTATTGGAGATGTCACTTGATATTATCGAAATATCTGTTTCTTTTATAGGGGGTGAACCACAACTACATCTGCGGCGGGACGCTGGTGTCCCACCGGCACGTGATCACGGCCGCCCACTGCACCACCGTCAGGAACAGCCGACCAGCACAGATAATCGACGACAGCGCCCTCACCATCTACCTCGGGAAACACGACCTTATCACGTCCAAGATCGGCGTCCAGATCAGATTTGTAAGGACCTTGAGCAGCGTATCCAAGTCTACAGTTTTATCTGTAGATGTACAGTTTTTTTTCGATATCTCTAGTTTAGACTGAACTTAATCTACAATTTTTTTGGGGCCTACTTCATTTTCCAGCTTAACTCGTGCTAGCTCGTTTATAATCACAGGCGAGCACAGGCTCCACACTGAAGGGGATTTTGCGAGGCAACTTTGGACGACACAAATATTATTGTTTTATTGATCCAATGTTTTTTTTATGTAGTAGTAGTGTAGATAGTTTTAGCATATAATGTAGTATTGTAATTTGTTGTATTGTAGTTAATAAAGGCTTTTATTGATGACTGATATTAGATATTGCAAAATAAGAAAAACTCTAGATTTGTAGTTTTTAAGTAGGAATTCAGTTTTCTACAGCTTTTTCTTACACAATTTCTACCGTTTTAGTCTAAATTGGAGTCTGCACACTGATTTCAAGGCAGGGCCTTAACACGGGCGCGATATCTACCCTAGAAAATTATTTGCACACCCCAGAAAACTTGAAAGTCAATATATATTTTTTTTAACCGACTTCCAAAAAGGTGGAGGTTCTATGTTTGTCTGTATGTATTTTTTTAAGTGAAACTTCTAATGCGACTTCCAACAAAGTTGCCTTAAACGTTTAACGCTACCATGGAGGGGGTATGAAAGCACTGTTGCGTCGAAGTTTCACTTCTTCCGCGCGGAGGGACTCCACTTGCACTTTTTTGTGTATTATATGTTCATCGATAATTTCGCCAATTCTGAACCGAATCAAAAAATTCTTTTTTAGTTCGAAAGGGTATACTCTCGAAATAGTCCCATTTAAATTTTACAGAAATCGGCTGAGCCGTTTTTGAAAAATCAACAATAATGTAAACAATTTGAGCGAAATATTCGAATTTTGTGCACGATGGAAGGCGGTTTAGCCATATTTTGCGAAAAATTATTATTATTTTGTAATACTTTTCTGGGGTGGACAAAAGTAGGCCATTGCTCTTCCTAGAGAAAATTTCTTGCTTCACAAACGGGCACGGCCGTAGCCAGGTGTGGGTCATTCA
The DNA here is from genome assembly GCA_964007245.1 of Hypomecis atomaria. NCBI lineage: Eukaryota > Metazoa > Arthropoda > Insecta > Lepidoptera > Geometridae > Hypomecis > Hypomecis atomaria. The sequence goes on along the minus strand of OZ023301.1, from coordinate 4,463,360 downwards.
GGTGACACTACCTTAAAATACCAATGCCCTACTCTATTCGTTCTTCGCCCCGGCTGAATCCAGCTACATCCACGCTTACGCTCTAGCTACAACAGCTCCCTTTTTAACTTTAACTACGTAGTATTATTATATTTTCTTTGCTCTAACTACGACTCCGTCTGAAGTAATTACAATTTTTAATATAATAAAGTGGCAAACAGGTAAAAAGGCTTGATGGATAATATGTCACCGTCATTTATGCAGACTGCACCACCGTTCTGTTTTTATTAGAAAATATATTTTGTAGAACACCGACTGTGTTTTCGGTGTACATACTACAAGTACCTACCTATTATAATAATTCTCCGTTGATCTTGCGCATTTAGATTTGTGTATTGTGTGCCTACACATAATACTAAAAGCTATATTAGTAACTAAAGATAAGTAACTAAAAATAAAACCGCAAATTTAAATCGAATGTCTGACAATCATAGTTAGATTAATCAAAGCGTGAAGTAGATTAAGTTTGTCAAATGAGACTTAAAAGAATAAAAACTAAAGTCTTCCCGGTTCCCTTCTCCGGGTTCAAATCTATCAAATTGCATCTATCTAATTTTATAAATTAAAACTGCGTGAACAATTTTAAAATGACCCGTTTTAGAGCTTTTAGTAATTTCCATTGGTCTTACTCGTATTTTTATTTTATAGCACCCATGAAACTTTTAGTGACAATTGTAATTGAATTTGTTCCTTAAATTGAAGTAAAGGCCCATGGTCATTAAATATTGTATTCACTGTGGAGCAATTGAATGGTTAATACGATTTTCACAGCGAGAGAATTGAGATACAGATAAGTAATCAGTAAATTAGTGAACAGAATTTTTGTTTTTTATGTTTTCATGTTGTTCGTCGTTTATTTCAACCAACACCGCTGTCTTTACCTTTTGCTGGACAAGCACTATTTTAGCAAGCCTTTTGCTGGAGAGCATGCCCGAATTGGCGGGGGCACTACCGCGGCAGTGTGCCGTGCCCCCAGATCCAGCCAAATACAAAATGTATGATCCAATCTGTATTGGATCGAGCCATATCCACTACGCTGGCCCAGTGCGGGTTAATGGATTCATTTATACGACATCGAAATTCTTCTCTGGACGTTGCCTCACGATGTTTTCCTTTATCAAAAAGCCAGTAGTGTGAAAGTACGTAATACATAAGTTCCAAAGAACTCATTGATACGGGACTAGGATTTTAAACCTCACGATTCACGAATGATAGGCGAATGAAACTACTACTAAGACACCACATGATCCAATAGCTGACTCGAAAGGAATGAGAAAGCTTTTAACTTGAGAAATTGCAAAAAAATTTTTTCAACAACCTTCCAGGTGGAGAGGATCACCATCTTCCCAGAATACGACACTCGATCCTTCAGCCGAGACCTGAGCGTGTTACTGCTCCAAGAACCGGTGCAGTACAGCAACTGGGTGCAGCCAGCTTGCCTGTGGCCTGACCAGATGTCTGACCTTAGCAGTGTCATCGACAAGAAGGGTTCGGTAAGGTTCTCCTCCTCCTCGCTTCGTATTCCTCATGGCTAAGGGACGTGACCTCCGCCTCCCATAAGTCAGTGCAGTACACCAGCTGTATACAAATTAGTAGTGCAGGTGTGGCTGACATCATTTGTTTTTGCCACAGCTGCGCTAATAGTTTGTACCAGTCGCTGCACGTCCTATTGGCAGTTTTACAGGGTTATTTCTAATCAATTAGCATCCTTTTAGGGGCTTATTCTGTACATCAAAACTAACAACATTTGTTCTGCGACTTTAGTCAGAACTCAAAAAAATTCAGCTGTTCCATGCTTTTTGTCGCAGGTGAACGATATTTTTCTATGGAATAACAATCTTTTTTTTTAGTTTTGGCAAAAGTCACAGAACAGAAATTGTTAGTTTTGATGTACAGAATAAGCCCCTAAAAGGATGCTAATTTATTAGAAATAACCCTGTATAGTAAAGAAATTTAAGACAGTCTCCTCAAGCGGGACACCATTCTAGATAATACAGTCATACGTGGAATAAGAAAGGGTGGCGGTGAAAACCTACGCTACGCCATGGTCACATACCCTCCCATGTACGATTAGGTACCTACTCACTTAGAGCCTAAGAGTAAAACCAACAATTAAAAATGTGTCATGGAATTTTTCTTTTCAGCTCTAAACTTATTTAAATCAAATTAAGATGGGTTTTACCTCCTATAATTTGGCAAGAAAAGGTTTCCATTTCTGGCAACATTCAACTGAAATGACGTCATTTATATCAATGAAATTAAAAACAAGTTAACTTAATATTATGCAGATAACATTCTACGATCATATTTTAATCACTGTGATACAGTTTGGATAGGTGGAAGGTGGAATACACAGAACAGGTAAAAATAGGTAGGTAATACGAGAATATAACCTTTTTCTTTTCTTATTTGGAACAGAACTCTTTTAGTAACGATTGTTATTTTTTTTTTATTTACCTATTTATTTTATATTTTAGTTTCCTCTTAAAAAAGTTTGTTGAAATTCTCAAACTTCACTAAACCATGTGCGTAGCCAGGTAATAGTTTTAAGGTAGGGATTTAATCATTAATGTGTCCACCTAAATATTGCGCGAGTCTCAATGATTTTTATTACAATAAAGCTCATTGGCAAGCGCAGGTACAATTTTTTTTTCGATATTTTCCCTTGATGCGCCCAGTAAAATATATTGCGAGCGTGCCGAAAATCAATGAGTTGTATTACAATAAATCTCAGTTTAATTACAGTAAAACTCATTGGCGAACGTAATTTTTTTTTCGATAGTTGGCGTAACAAGACGTAAACAAAAGAAACCGATAGAACTCCATAAAACTCCATCCCCAGGCTATAAACGTATTCTAAATTCAAATTGGAATGTTCCAGGTGGTGGGCTGGGGTAACGACGGCTCGGGCAAGCTGCAGCTCGTCCAGATGCCAGTGGTGAGCCAGGAAACCTGCATACGCTCCAGAGCCGATTTTTACATTCGAGTCACTTCGGAGTACACTTACTGCGCCGGAGAGAGAAATGGTTAGTCTTACTGAAGCGTATCATAGCCTTGCTTATAAGCTGTGATCTAGTGCTTGTTTATCCACCTTATAATGAGGAGGTAAAACCTAAAATGAGTGATTCTAGCGACGAGGAAGTTTATTTAACGCCAACAGAATTAACATGCGCAAAAGTATCTTGTGATTGTATTTTTTTTGCTTTGTGATTTCCTCGCTGAAGTGGGATGAAAAGTTATGTGTTGCACTCGAGTGCAAAGATTTTTCACTTCGTGCTCTTTTAATTCCCTCGCTAACGCTCAGGATTCTATTTTTTTAATCACTCGATGCCCTTGTGATTCAATTTTAGAATCCTTTGCTTGCTCGGTCATCAAAAATGAGCGCTCGGTTAAAAAGTAACTAAGCACTCTTGTTTAACAAATAACTATTAATCCCTAACGCAAAAACGGCGGGGTGCCATACGTTTGAAGTGTCTGGGTGTGCGAGTGTGTATGTCTGTGGCATTGTAGCTTCCGCACGGATGAACTGATTTTGATTTAGTTTTACCTGTTTAAAAGTTGAATCTGTCGGGAGTGTTCTCAGTTCTATGTGTCATCAGAATCGGTTCAGTCGTCTCAAAGTTATCAGCTCTTTTGTTAGCTGCAACAATCTTGTAAACCGAATAGAAAAAATATTTTTAGTTCAAAAGGGTATACTCCCACGGTGGTCCCATTTGAATTTTACAGAAATCGGCTAAACTGTTTTTGAAAAATCAACAATAATGTAAACAATTCGAGCGAAATATTCGAATTTTGTACTCGATGGAAAGCGGTTTGCCATTTCTTGCGAAAAATAATTATTATTTTCAATTTAATCTTGTACACAGCCGAATCTCGACGAAAAATAAACGTGTTATATATAAGTAATTTAGAAATGTCTGCGTGTCTATATCATGTTTTTTTTAATTTAATCTTGTAACTATAGGTCAATCTGCGTGTAACGGCGACAGCGGTGGCGGCATGGTGTTCCAAGTAAAAGGCGCATGGCACCTCCGCGGGGTGGTCTCCATAGCTCTTTCCAAGGACAACGAGGCCATCTGCGACCCCCAGCACTACGTCGTCTTCACCGACGTCGCCAAATACCTGCCTTGGATCCGCGAGAATATAGAACCTTATTAGACTTTACAATATTGTTTTATTACAAAACTACCCCAAAAAATTTTTATTGACTGCGGATCCTACTTTATTTAATCAATCGAATCGTTTGAAATGTACCTAAGAACAATACAAGTCATAAAATTAATGATACATTTTCTTTACCCTTACCTATATTTATTTACCTTGTTCCCTTATCTAAAGCTTATCAGTTGTAAGCTATAAGCTCTGCTGCCAGCACTACGTCGTCGCCTTGGATCCGAGAGAATAATATAGAACCTTATAATACTGATTTACAATTGAAGACATGAGTGGATGAAAGTGTTATGATACAAAAACAAAAACTCGAGAAAATTAGCGTTAAAGGTTTTTTAGTTGTAGAAATGGTAGTAGTAGAGTTACAATGCTAAAACTTTCAAGAAACATAGGTTATTATGTCTTTATTCAAGTACATAAAGCTGTTAGAAAAATATTATATTTATGAGGGTAATTTATGTAAAAAAATGTACATAACACCTTCATTCACAAATGTGTTTGGTGATAAATGAAACAACTATTCTGTATGAACGTGTTTATTAACTGAAAGTTTTTATGAAAGTATTAAAATGAAAGTTTACTGTAAGTATTAAAATTAAAGTTTACTTAAAATGAAAAAAGATATTATTTTTTTTAAATTTCTTCAAAAAAATATCGATATTCAGGTTTCACATCTTTTATTGTATTTTTTTATTGTACACAACATGACACTTTCATCTATATCAAAATACGGTTTTATTCGTTTTAGCACGTTTGGTCATGGATGAAGGTGCTATGTCCGTACATACACTTTCTTCCATTAGACGATTTTGTTTTTTATCATTGAAGTCGAGCGTTAAGTGCCTTTAACACTTTCTTCCACTAAGAAATTAAGTGTTGTGTGTACATAAACCCTTCATCCATTATTTTTCACACTGTTTACGCTTATAACTATGAAATCTGAAGGTGCCATGTCTTCCGAGTTGACATAACACCTTCATTCATGACAAAAAACCGAAATTAAAAAAATGCGACATAACACCTTCATCCACTCATGTCTTCAATTGTTTTATTACAAAACTGCCCCAAAAATTGTCCTTGTCCTTATATTTTTAACTGGCTACGGATTTTTCGTTCTTCATTCATCAATAAAATCTTTGAATTCTCCCCCATGACTACGATCGAAGGTAAGGTACTGAAGTTCTTCTTGATAGTTTATATAAATATAACGTATTTTTTTTAATCCAAAAGTATGCGTAATTAAATAAAATATGTAATTTTTGAGTTTTGACAAAAGTTGCAGAACAAAAGTTATAGTTTTGATATACAGAATAAGCCCCTAAAAGGATGCTTATTAACAGGAATAAACCCCAATATAACCCTGTATAATTTTTGGTTTGTATTTTTTTTTTTTTTGCTGCTAATGTAAAATACGTATTTTTTTAATTGACATCTAAATTCAATTTTATTAAATTTAATTTTTAATTAATTTAATTTTTTTTTTTTTTTTCTAAATTAGTTTAGTCTACTCTTTATTTAGGTACTACATATTGGCATGCTATTTATGTTAATTTGGAGAAGCCACTGGCCTCTGAGACACAGTCTTTGACTAGTTCAGGAGCCCGTGGATAAATAAATAAATAAATAAAAATTAGGGGACATCTTACACACGGTCTCTGACCCCAAACTAAGCAAAGCTTGTGATATGGCTGCCAGAGACTGACATACTACATACACTTATTTTTAAATACATACTTATATAGATAGTAACTAAATAACACCCAGACACAGAGCAAACACTTAAGTTAATCACATAAATGTTTGCCCTGGGTGGGGATCGAACCCACACCTCTTTGACCCAGAAGTTAGGGTCACTAACCACTGAGCCACCGAGGCTGTCATGTATTAATTATTGTAAAACGTCTATTATGTCACAATAAATTATTTGTTTGTTTGTTTGAAACGTTAAGATAAGGAGATATTTATTTATTTCATGTTTTGGTGAACGATTAGCCCCATAGTACTTTTAAGAATAAAATCTTTTCTTAGAATACATGTGCTAAACAAGTCACAAAATGAATCATATCTTACATTGCCATTGTTTTTACTGTACTCATATTTACTTATCTTGTTCCCTTTATTTAAAGCTTATTCTTCCTAAATTTTCCTAATTTTTGCGAAAAGATTTACACACTAAGGTATTCATACCATTTTCTGTGCGCAAAATAAACTAATTGATAAACATTTTTTGTCTCTCCTCAAAACATTTTTATCTAATCGTAATCATGTTATTTGCGCTAAATAAAATAATATATTTCTCGCTAAAACGTTTTAGGAAAGTCCGCCTTGCTTTTCCGAAACTTCGTTAAGTTATTCGTGACGTCAGGAACAAGTAGCGGATGCAGTAGCTCAGATGCTTTAGGTATTTAAGCTTTGCTTTCCACTAGGAAATTTAGTTCTCCACTACAACAAAGTGTGCGCAATCGTCTTGTGTATCGGTTAAAGTACACTGCACCTTTAATTATAAATTCCATAATAGTTTTATCCATCATAATAACCAGTTTTGCGTATGCGCACTCTCAGGGCAAACGAAACCTCAAACATATAACCGTCCTGTTTTCTCGTATGTCTTAAAACAGTCTATCTCGCTTTAATGGCTATCGTAAACTTGACCTTATGATAATTGACCTATCATATTCTTTTGTCTGTGTCATTCGCAGAGGTTCTGTTAAAGGCAGTGCACGTGTCGTGACAATCAAAATATAATACGTAAACATTTTTTTGTGGAACAATTAGTTGTTTTTGTGTTGTAAAGTGTTAAAGCAAAATGGTAAGAATGAAACTTTGCAAATCTTTTCGCATTTGTGTGAGTAATGAAATAGTGTTTTTCCTTGGTCATTATGCGAACGACTTGAGGAAGTTAATTGTGTTGTGCGGATTTTGGAGAGGCTGCGGTCGGCGAGGCGGACCGGACCGGTTCGAGAATGAATGAGAATTCAGGACCCGTTACTTGATTAATACACGATTAATATTATTTTTGGCAATCCGCTCAGCTGTCAGTGTCAAAATTGGTCATAGATAACTTTGTGATTGGCCCATTTGCCCACTGTTCTCTTTATTTGATGATACATAAATACGCCAGCTAGTCCAGCATGCGACCACGAAAAGCCACAAAAAGAACTCTTTTCGACGTGTGAAAAAGTGACAGATATAAACTTTGCCATAACGCTGTCTCGTTCTGACACGTCGAAAGAAATATTACTTCGTGCGCATCCAGGCCCGGCAGTGGGTGCGTTCACGCACTCCAGACTAAGATAAAAATTAACCTGTCTATGTCACCCGTTTAGGGCATCCGTTAGGCGAAAAATTAATCAGCCCCGTTCACGTACTCCCACCGGTATAATTTTTCTCCTGGTTAGGGTAAGTTTTATGTAGAACCCTTGCCCAGAGCTGTCAAAACTGTCAAATATGAATTGTAATTTGACAAGATCGCAAGAAAAACACGACAACAGCCACATAACCGAGATATTTTTATGTCTCTTTCTAACTCATGCCATATTAAATCAATGCATCTCCTTTAGATTTTCTCGATCGACCACGTTGTCCCTCTGGTTGTAATAGCTCTGTAAGAAAAATGCTATAAGGTTATAAACTAGAGGCAGTGCGCGAAATTCAGTATTTTTGGGTTCTTTTGCTATTTGTTACTTAAGTAGGTACTCATCTTGGATTTACAAGAACTCATTTTGCGGCAATAAATAAGTCGTGTTATAACAAGTTACATATAATATACGATCATAAGTATTGTACATAACATCTGTATTACACTGTAAACAACCACGCAAATAAAGATTATGAATATTACGAAAAAAAAAACAATGTAATAGTCAATTTATGGAAAACGGTTGATTTAACCAAAATTAAGATGAAATTCAACCAATTTGAGTGGTAATTGTGGCCGTAAGTCATAAGTCATTTACCTATTCATAAAATGTCGAAAATCACTTCACTACATAGTATAAAACAAAGTCGCTTCCCTGTCTGTCTGTCCCTATGTATGCTTATATCTTTAAAATTACGCAACGGATTTTGATGCGGTTTTTTTTAGTAGATAGAATAATTCAAGAGGTAGGTTTATATGCATAATGCACCTGTGCGAAGCCGGGGCAGGTCGCTAGTAATAAATAAAAGCTAGGTATTCATTGTCGCAAAAACAGTTTTCGTAAATTTAAGGTGCGTTTAGCGCTTTACTTCGCTTTTTCTTCTTAAGGTGAAGACGTGAAGCATTTTTTTTTGTTTAGTTTCTAGCAGTCATTCTTATAATATTAGTAATAATATTTAAAAAAAATATATTATTATGTTAATAATATAATATTAGGGGACATCTTACACACGGTCTCTGACCCCAAACTAAGCAAAGCTTGTGATATGGCTGCCAGAGACTGATATATTACAAATACTTATTTTTTTTAAATACATACTTATATAGATAGTAACTAAATAACACCCAGACACAAAGCAAACACTTATGTTCATCACATAAATATTTGCCCTGGGTGGGGATCGAACCCACGCCTCTTTGATCCAGAAGCTAGGGTCACTAACCACTGAGCCACCGAGGCAGTCCTGTTCTGTGGCACAGCAAGCTTGTCCAGTGCATTATTTTCCTTAGAGGTTGTCGCTCCACTTTCTTTTAAATTTCCTGTTGACCGGGTGATCTCATAGTCCATAGAAGATGGATACATTTTAAGATATCATTGTATTCATTATTTTGTTAGATTCGGCTTATAGTAGGTACCTTTAAGATTGTGCTTATACAGAAACTACCTACTAAAGTTATGGTTCCATACATTTACCACAATAGGTTTAGCTAAATTGTTTGTAGCGAAATGGATACGATAAATAGTTTTCGTTTACTTACTATGCGAACTCATACTAAGACCTTTGAGGAAATGTAATATAGCTCGATGACTAAGACCTCAAAAAACTGTCTGACTGCCTCGGTGGCTCAGTGGTTAGTGACCCTGACTGCTGGGTCAAAGAGGCGTGGGTTCGATCCCCACCCAGGGCAAACATTTGTGTGATGAACATAGGTGTTTGCTCTGTGTCTGGGTGTTATTTAGGTACTATCTAAATAAGTATGTATTTAAAATATGTATATGTAGTATATCAGTCTCTGGCAGCCATATCACAAGCTATGCTTAGTTTGGGGTCAGAGACCGTGTGTAAGATGTCCCCTAATATTAATTTAATTAATTAATTAATTAATTAATTTAATTAATTAATACTTATCAACTGGAGTAAGTTTGACCAGTAAGATAGTGTAAACGCACGTGTAGCTATTCTAAAAGAATGTGATACAAAAATAATGTTAGGTAGATTAAAGAAAACCACAAAATAATTTTAAATAGAACACTACTTCAACAAACAGGATAGTTAAGACGCACGTGTGGCCATTCCAAAAAAAATGCGATACAAAAACAATGTTACTTATTTCCACAAAATACAAAAAAAATGTTTGAATAGAACACGAACCGAAACCAACGGTAGTTAGTTCCACGAAGTTTAAGAATGGATCATAAAGTGCAGATGTTTCATTACCCTCAACTCTCGCTTATAGAGGTTCAGACAAGTAGTACTCTCAATTATAGAGGTCCATGAGGGAAAAACGACTCTCTCTTATAGAGGTTTTGGTCTCTCACTTATAGAGGTATTTGAGGGGTAAAATGACGGGACCTGGCAATTACTCTCACTTATAGAGGTTTCTCACTTATCCAGTTCTCAGTTAGCCAGGTTTGACTGTAGTTGCATTAAAAAAAGACGTTTTTGGAAGGGAGTCTCCTTGACTATTAATTTTAATTTTTAAAGTGATTATAAAAGTAAATATTCTGTGAATATTTGAAATGTCTTCTTGTTACTGTTGTTGCACATTGATCGAAAAACGGTTACAAATTCAGGTTTATTGTATGGGAGCCCCCCTCAAATATTTATTTCATTCTGTTTTTAGTTGTTATAGCGGCAACAAAAGTACCTACATCATCTGTGAAAATTTCAACCTTTTAGCTATCACGGTTCATGAGATACAGCCTGGTGACCGACAGACAGACAGATGGACGGACAGCGAAGTCTTATTAATAGGGTCCCGTTATTACCGTTTGGGTACGGAACCCTAAATAGTACCACACCACTTGCCACACCACGTCGAATTGACCAACCATGTAATTTTATTAACCATACATTTTAGAAAATACCTATTTTGGTTGGTTAATATAAAACCATATCAATATTATTGAAACTGCCTAAAAACTGATGTTACTTTAAGACTAGGCTCTTGTGTAGCATCCAATGATTTTAGCAATACGCTATATCCCCAACATAATGAATAATATTTAAATTACAAGGCAATTATATAATCAAACCGACTCGATACCTACGGACAGATGAGCAAAATAATTCACATCATAAATACCTACCGACTTTTAGACGACTATTACATAAAAACAAAGTTAAACGTGACCAATCCTATGCAAAATAGAAAACCGCAAACGAGCATTTTTTAGAGGATTTTACTCGTAAAACAAGTTTCTTACAGGTGAACCTAAAAATAGAAGATACAAAAACACTTTTGATGGTATAGGGCAAATAAGACGTCTGTGAAGACAGCCCTTATTCTGAGGAAGACAACTACATTGTATCGTCTGTCCCTAGGTATCGAGTCGGTTTGATAATATAATTGCCTTGTAATTAAACATATAAATTTGCTATTGCGCCATAATTCGCCTTGTGTATTAGACCAGATTTTGTTCGGCCTCAATTCAATTCAAATTCAATTCAAAATTCATTTATTCCATTGACATATTACATGCGCTTAGAAACGTCATTACAAAATAAATATCATTACAAAATAATTGAACACGTAGAATTCAATAAAACAAAATAATAGGTACTTAATAAAAAATATCAGCAATAGCATCGTCAATGATCATGATCGCCTCATACTTGTTTCGACTATAAATCTGCCAACTATCTGTAGGCACCAGCCTAAATGTATTACTAAAATAATTGGGACCCATTTGAGACTAAATATCTTCTAAATGTGGTTAAAATTAGTATACAGGGTTATTTCTGATCAATTAGCACCCTTTTAGGGGCTTATTCTGTACGTCAAAACTAAAGTTGAACAAGAACAAAAGTTATAGTTTTGATGTACAGAATAAGTCCCTAAAAGGATGCTAATTGATTAGAAATAACCCTGTACATGCGGCCTTACCCGAAAGCTTGTTAATTTGGTCGACGTCATTGAAAAAGATCGCGGGTACCGTCAAGGACAAGATTGGCACAAGACCGGGACACAAGAAGAGAGGCCTAAGCTTAGCGGTGGGCGATTACAGGCTGAAAATGATGATTATGGGCTTTATTAGTAAGCTCTAAGTAGCCCAACGAGCTATGAAGGCTACACTCAAAATCGAGATCGAATCAGGAATGAGGAGATCCGTAGAAGAACTCAGTCACTGACATAGCCCAACTGATTGGCAAGTTGAAATGGCAGTGGCAAGACACATATAAGATTGGTGTCCGTTGGGAACAGTTCTCAAGTGAAGACCACGTATCGACTGACGCAGAGTAGGACATTCACCTAAGTAAACAGATCTACTCATCAAGACCGCAGGACCGCGCTGAATAACCACCCGGTCTTGTTGAAGATCTATACATGGTTACTGGTAATCAAATAGCATCCTTTTAGAGGCTTATTCTGTACATCAAAACTAACAACATTTGTTCTGCGACTTTTGTCAAAACTAAAAATAACAGCTGTTCCATTCATTTTGTCGAAGGTGAACGATATTTTTCTATGGAACAGCATGATAAAAGTCGTTGAACAAGAGTTGTTAGTTTTGATGTACAGAATAAGCTCCTAAATGATTCTAATTGATTACCAGTTACCCTGTATAAGAGACTCTCAAACTAAAAATGACTAACGACATAAATATGACCAAAATATCACCTATCTCCAATTCCTCGTATTTAAACGATATCATAATATTTGTGTCAATTTGTTATCATTTCGAAATAGACAACTTCGTTAAATGTTATCTGAGTTATTGGAACTTCAATTAAATTAAAACTGTTTACTAGAAAAGGAACCGTTATAGATTCACTTCGGCGGAACATTTGTAATAAAATATATCATTTTGACCCAGATGTGATCTCCGAGGGGGGAGGAGTAGGGCATGTTTTTGCAATGTAGAATAATTAAAAATGACCAGTTTTATCACCTTGTCAGAAGAAAAGGGGCGATTCGAGCCATTGTAATTATCCATTATTACTATTGGGCCAACCCAAATCAAGAAAAAAACCACTGAGCTGTCCATCAATATGGAACGTAAGTCCTAAAAAAATGCCAATTCGATGGAGCTATCCAGGGCTACCAATTTGTGGTGAATTCCCCGAATTGCTGAAAATCGTACCTACGTTGGGAATTGGTGCGAGATTGATTGCTTGCGGGGAAAAAATACAAAGAAAATTACTGAAAAAATTGAATTTGAAAAAACAAGAATCCAATGATAAAAACAAAAAATCCAAATGCATATTGATAGGTGGGGAATCGGGATATTTATTGTGCCCGATTTGGAGAATTCGACTTCGGTTTTTTGGAGAACATTGGGGACATGGGCATTGGCAACCCTGGAGCCATCCCATTAAAATTGTAACTCGGAATCTTCAAAATATTGGTAATAGTGTTTTTTTTCGAATTCCGGATTGGTTCCATAGTTTTTTTTCATAAGATGTTCTGAACCAGTTCCCGCTTATAGGTATATAGATTCCCTTTCTGAATAACTCTGTATTGTACTTACATATATTTGTCTGAGTATACTTTGCTTATCAACTAAGAGTAGGTACATAGTTTGTTAATTTTGTGAGCGTTGTACGACGTGTACGATAAACTAAGGCCAGACACATCATCTAGATAAGCCTATAGATGATGTGTCTGGTCTTAGTTCGACCTTAAAGAACTGGATGCCTAAAAAAACCTCGTAGAACCGTAATATTCCGAATTATCAAAATCTCCAGTGTCCCAGGCCTAGTACAGTTTATTTTATTGTCACGTATTCTTTAGCCAAAATCAATGGAGACCAGTCCAAACATCACATCAACCAACCTTGGATTCTGCTATCGAATACGTGGTGGTAAGGTTTTCGATAGAAATTGTACATAATCGGATTTTCAAAGCATTCTTGTTATACAGGCAAGAGCAGGGCTCCAATTTTAACTTTTTTAAATGTGTATGTCATAGATAATTAAAGTAGGTAAATTAAATTAAGAATAAGTCACGCTTTAGTAAAACACTGTCATGTTACTTAGTTTTATATCAATAAAGAATTGAATTGAAGAATTGAATCAATAGGGACTTTCTGAATATACTTATTTATACTTACGAGTATAATTACATGTTGTTTTTGAACGTTCGCGATTTGAAAACATTATTATTATATACTACGGGACTACTCGCGCACTAAAATTACGAGATAAATAAATACCTTATCATCCTGATGTTACGGCCGAGTTGCATCAATCGTACTAGTCTAGCATGCGACCACGAAAAGCCACGAAATTAACACTTTTCGAGGTGTGAAGAAGTGACTGATATATAATTTGCCATAACGTTGTCTTGTTGTGACACGTCGAAAGAAATATATTATTACTTTGTGAGCATCCTAGCCCATCTGGTCACGGGTAGACTTCATCTACAATTACTGCAACTGCGGTAATTTATTGACTCATAATTAAGTACCTATAATGAGAAAATTTTACTGTTATGTACTAGTAATAAAAGCCAATCTGTTCCTGACTAGAGAATTGACAATGGATATTATGATGATTAGAAGCTAAACTAGACCTTAGGGTCAATAGCACGGATTGATATCAGCTATGAATAATTGTTTACAATGTTTATTATCATTTTTGTCCACAAGTGTGTTCGGTGCGCAAATAAACAACCGGTTACAGGCAACAAAAGGCACGTTGTCGTTAATTACATACGAGTACTTTTATGCAATCATCTGTGCTCGCATTTGCTACTTGTCTTAAGATTTTTTTTCAGTGTCTGAATATTCATAGCTTGTTTAATTATACAAACTGTATATTTGTACTTTATTTAAGATTTTAAGATTCCTTAAGATTTCCTTAAGATGTTTTATTGCTACAACTTGTCTTAAACAAACTTGAGATTTGTACTCATTTATCTATTCCTATTTTCATATTCATATTTATTTATTGCTACTACGTAACTGTACATTTGAGGTCTTAATTAAGAAACGTGCTTACAACTTAGTCGCCCTTATCGGGCATTGTAAAATTATAACTTGCTAGGGCGCTTTCTAAATACAATATTTAGCATTAAAAATATACCTAGTTACAAATTACATTTTACACTTTAATTTGATTTTTACTCTAATTGTTTTGTGTATAGTATTAGCTGTGGTTGTATTCTATTTTGTTGTAATTTTATAATAAACTGGCAGCCCTCCCCGGTTTTGCTCAGTTAAAATTGTTATAACTGCAAACCTCGATGAAACATTCTAAATGATCAAACCGCATTCGAATCGTTTGTGTAGTTAGGAAGATATAAGCAGATACACAGACGGACAGACAGACACACAGAATAGCGACTTTATAATATGACATGTGGTGAAGAAAATCCACATAGAAAATAAAATCAAGTTATCATCGTCTATAAGACGTTCACTGTTCACTGGACATAGGCCTCCCGTATAGATCGCCATAATGACCGGTTGTTAACGGCTTGTATTTCCGATGACGCGGAGAAACTCACTTAAGTATTATATCAACATTATTTTTTCTTAAAAGACTAAAATATATTAGGGATGGCACTCGATATCACAATTTGTTATCGAGTTACGCGTATTGTTAAGTTTTTTTTTTTTTAATAATGGATATCAATGAACGACCCAATAAGATTAAAATTTTACCTACCTATCTCAATAGATAGGTATTTATATCAATACTCAGTTATTCAAGTGTTAGTAGGTGATGACAAATACTTATTTTTACATGATATCAAATACCACAAAATAACAACGTTTTAAAGAAGTTCTGTCCAAAAAAACCTTGTTAGATCGGGTTTTGTCTTTTTAATGAAGGTACTCATCCAGCAGACTGATAGAGCTACGAGTATAGTAAAACATGTTCTACTAATTAAGCTAGTCCGATCCTAATTAGAGACTAGCTTCTCTGCAGATAGGGATGCAACAATGTTCGATATGTAACCACATATCGATAAATATCGATTACTTAACACACGATTGAACAGAAAATATTTGTAGCACTGTTGAAATTGAAAATCAATATTTAAGAAACAACACGAAATGTTGTATTAGAATTCAATAAATAAAATTAATCCTATCATTTTTATTTACGACGAACTTTTGATAACTAGGATAGAGCGTATACAATAATTATGTTAAACTAGCGCCAAAATTGAGCTTAATTTCTACTACACTGTTGTTTCTATCTTATCTCAAAGGACACCTAAAAATCTCTACAGTGATCTGGAGCTATCTTTAGTTTTCAGAAGTAAAAGTAATACCTAGTCGTTTTGAAAAGTAGCTAAATTAGTATCTACTTATCAATGAAATTTCAAATATGGGAGGCGAGCTGGCTCAGTTGGTTAGAGCGTCAGGCTAGTGATCCGAAGGGGCAGGTTCAAATCCTGCGTTCGTTTCGGATTTTTGAAATGCTTATCACAAAGATAACTTTTTGAAATTTCAATTTGTTTTAAATGTTTACTTAGTCATGTCAGGGGTCTTCAGGTGGCTTCGAAATTCGAACACCAGGGGCCTGATCGACAAAACGTAACGTAACGCGTTAAGTATTTTGTTATTTCCGCGAATTTCGTTTGGAGAAATGATTTTTGTGTGTAACGTTAAACTGAATGATTATTTGAAAAAATAATTGTTTCTCACGAATTTCTTAAAAACACGCGCACGTTTTCATACATAGCTAATCACCGTACAGAGCTAGCCAACTAGCCTATACAAACTTCGCCACAGATAAATAATAAAAAATCACACTGGAAAAATCGATAAAAGTTGTGCATCCCTACTGGGTTGTTACCACTAGTTAGGTTTCTGTGAAAATAGGCCGCGACTTCAAATACGAGGGAACAGAATTTGTGCCTTCAAATGCCTTTGAAAATATGCCAAAGAAAAGCTGTAAAAGGGATCAAAGGTCTGGTTTGGCTCTGTTTTGCTTTCCCTTACTTCCTAGAAAATGTCGACCTATGCAAATGGGATATTGTGTCTGACGCTCCTTTTGATAATTATAGCGCTCCAATTTTGTTGAATATATATTTAACTAACGACCCGCCCCGGCTTTGCACAGGTGTACATATAAGCCTTCCTCTTCAATCAGTCTATCTATTTAAAAAAAACGCATCAAAATCCGATGCGTAGTTTTAAAGATATAAGCATACATAGGGACAGACAGACAGGGAAGCGACTTTGTTCTATACTATGTATGTAGTGATTTGTTGACGTTAAAACGTCTTATAAATCGTTTAACGCCAAGTGTGCTTGATACTCCGAGATATTTTTTTATCTTAATCTCATGTAAACGTTGCCCTTCCATGCCCTTGAAGGGCAACGTTTTGCAGCGGGATCTAGTAATACCTACTCACACACTTTCGCTAAAGGACACAGACCCTGGTGTCTGTGGTTAATGAATTTCAACAAAAAAAAATGCAAGTGGAGTCCCTCCGCGCGGAAGAAGTGAAACTTCGACGCAACAGTGCTTTTATACCCCCTCCATGGTAGCGTTAAACGTTTAACGCAACCTTGTTGGATGTCGCATTAGAAGTTTCACTTTAAAAAAACTTACACACTGCAACTTGCCTAAAATGAGTCCTACCACTACAAGTGGCTTTACTGTGGAGCCATAGATGGACTTGTTTTCTTCTTTCTTTCGGCGGCTGTAATGTTAGCCACAAGATGCGCGTGACACAATCCTATCTGACGTAACAGCTGCGTGATGATAGGGTTTCGAACAGCTTGTAGCACAGCCGCCAATATGTTTGATTCACACTATACCACCAGGCGAGTAAGCAGGAAATACGTTAAGGTAGGAGATGACCTGAGTAAAGATGTGTTTTTTTTCTTTCAGAAAAGACTGGTGTTCGCGTTAGTTGTGGCTCTGGCGGTGCCGTCGCGCCAGCAGAGCGTGCCGATATCTCCGTGCCCCAACGTGTTCAGCTACGAGCCGCCAGGGTCGGAGGCAGGCCGCTGGTACGGAGTGGTGAACCTTTCAACGGACAGCACGCTACACTCCCTGTGGCTCAACATCGTGCTTGACAGCAAGGCGGACATACTCGGGGTGAGTTAGATATCCCTATACCCAAACGTGTTCAGCTACGAGCCACCAGGATCCGAAGCAGACAGCTGGTACGGAGTGGTCGACCTCTCCACTGAAAATACGCTCCACTTGCTGTGCTCAACATCGTGCTCGACAGCAAGGCTGACATACTCGGGGTGAGTTAGATATCACATATGTCCGTACCCCAATGTGTTCAGCTACGAACCACCGGGATTCAAGGCAGGCCGCTGCGCTGGTACGGAGTGGTCAACCTCTCCACTGAAAATACGCTCCACTTGCTGTGCTCAACATCTTGACAGCAAGGCTGACATACTCGGGATGAGTTAGATATCCCTGTGCCACAACGTGTTCAGCTAAGAGTCACCAGGGTCGGAGGCAGGCCGCTGGTACGGGGTGGTGAACTTTTCAACGGACAGCACGCTGCACTCGCTGTGGTGTAGCTCAACATCGTGCTCGACAGCAAGGCTGACATACTCGGGGTGAGTTAAATATTACATATCTCCGTGCCCCAACGCGTTCAGCTACGAGCCACCAGGATCCGAAGCAGACAGCTGGTACGGAGTGGTCAACCTCTCCACCAACAGTACGCTCCACTCGCTGTGGCTCAATATCGTGCTCGACAGCAAAGTGGACATACTCGGAGTGAGTTCCATCCATCATCCATAGGACGTCCACTGCTAGACATAGGCCTCCCCTATGGATCTCTAATAAGACCGGTTGGAAGCGACTTGCATCCACTGCAATCCTGCGGTCTTTATGAGAACTTCAGCCCACCTCGAGTGTGGACGGATGGTAGATAACTTATAAATCATTTATTTCATACGCAGAATAGTAGGTACTCGTATAATATATTTTTATAGAGATGTTGTACAGGATTATCTGTTTAGTACAGGCCTTAGCCTGTACTAAACAGATAGCCTGTAATAAGCCAGAACGGGGTGATGACGACTTGTACTATGAAGCCAACCCGGAATTCTAGAAAACAATACCAGCTGTTTCAGACAAAATCGCAACTCCTAATCGACAAAATGTATGAAACAACTGATTTTTTTTTAAATTCCGCGTTGGCTGCATGGTAAAAGTTGTTTATAATGATGATCTGGCTCACCACTTTTCGGCTTAGTACGCCAGTTTTTAATAACCCTGTATGGCGAACCTACTTTACTTACTAGAATTTAGATGTAGATCTAAAAAGATCTTTAAGCACTACTTTTTCACACAAAAAATACTATTTCAACAACAAACCAGCGCAAGAGAGCGCCTGAGGTGCCCCAAACAACTTGAATGTCAAGGTATTCAAGGATGCACAGATTTTATCTATAAGTCTATAACTTGCTATATTAAATTATTATTATAATTTTAAATACCAACGTAATTGTCTTTTTATCGAGAACTGTGGATAGTACTAGGAAAAAGAACTAACGTAGGGGTAATATAATAAATAAAGTTACCTACTCAAGTCTTCTTTGTAATTTACGTGCGTTCTAGTAGTTCAAAGAATTTATTGTAATTTGGGCTACATAAATTACTTTATCTACACTAATGTTGTAACATTCTACTTATGTTTCCAATACTTGACTTATAATGACTACTGTTATAGCGCAGACAACAAAACACTCAATTTAAGCAATTTGACATGATGTTATAATATCCACATCGATATCGTAAAATCTCATTATAAAATCAATAAAACGCGACCAATTAACCTGGCGAGCCTTATGTCAAAATCCTCATACAAGTTGTATACAATTTTGATATTAGGCTGGCTTTTGAAAACAGTTGGGTTATACGTGAAAACTTCGTCGAAACTACTAAACTTACATACACAAAACTCTTTGGTAAGATCTTGTGCCAATGAAATAAAAAAAGAAAGCGCGCGCTCGCTCCTGATTGACCCTGCGCGCGCAGTTGCGCTCTCATTGGTTAGATTTTAATGGCGCCAAGTTCACTGTGACAATACACGTACGCGTGAATTTAATGTTTCGCAATATGTATTTATTTTTTATTTTTATTAGTGAAGATAAAGTAGTGTATGCAACTGCATATAACACGGGTATTAAAACACTCGTTACTATTATGAAACTCGCTGCGCTCGTTTCATAAACTCACACTCGTGTTTTAATATCCTTCATTATATGACAGTTGCATAAACTACTATTATCTACACTAATGTTGTAACATTCTACTTGTTTCCAATATTTGACTTATAATGACTACTGTTATAGCACAGACAACAAAACACTCAATTTAAGCAATTTCAAATGATGTTATAATATCCACATCGATATCGTAAAATCTCATTATAACATCGATAAAACGCGACCAATTAACCTGGCGAGCCTTATGTCAAAATCCTCATACAAGTTGTATAAAATTTTGATATTAGGCTGGCTTTTGAAAACAGTTGGGTTATACGTGAAAACTTCGTCGAAACTACTAAACTTACATACACAAAACTCTTTGGTAAGATCTTGTGCTAATGAAACACTCGTTACTATTATGAAACTCGCTGCGCTCGTTTCATAAACTCACACTCGTGTTTTAATACCCTTAATTATATGACAGTTGCATAAACTACTATAAAAGAAATTTTGCGGCTGTAAAAAGGTCTGTAATGTTTTTCAGATGGCTAAATGATTTAATAGTTTATAGTAAACTGAGTCTGATTGCAAAATGATCTATACTTGCTTTACGACCAGACATTAATCCATATCGCCGTTTTCGTGAGCATGAGAATAACGTACGCAGAAATCACATCAAAATTATTATATGGAAAAAGGACAGTCCATATTTTCATAGAGGTACTCTTACCATAGGAAAATCTCAAAATTACATGATTTTTATGGTGCTTCACACACTAGGTTCACAGATGGTGCTTCCAACACTGTAGAAGTTGGAAAGAAAATGATAAACACTGCACTAATTTGGCGGGTTCGTAGTACAGCGTTCTAGCTTAGGTAATTGGACTAAGCATCTGGGCTGGAACCCCAGAGGGATGCAGGTTCCAATTCTGCAAGCGCGTCAATTTTATCGTCAATAATGTGAAATGTTTTTCGCAAATAAGAAATCTCAAAATCTTCAAATCATTACACACCACCTATCGATACTACATTTAATTTCTCATCTCGCCGACCTATCTGACAATCCGACCACACGAGTCTGTTATTATAGTAACTAATCAAGTGTCATCCTCATTAACATTGGTGTTATTCCAATCTCTTCTCAGAACTGGGTAGGCGACGTCTCCACGACGGACAACATCGACTTCAAGATCGAGAACACGGAAATGAAGATAAACCCTGGTCCAGCCATTGCTGTCCGATTCTTCGTTCAATATAACCCTCTGAACAAAACTCCGAAGCTGCAGGCTATTCGGCTGAACGGCCGCGAGATCTGCAATGCGAATACCCTGCAGAATCCTACAGATACAAGGACCACAAGGCATCCAACGACTCTGAGGACTGTGACGACGCAGTCGACGGTGATCAGGCCGGAAGACAGGCCGCAGACGAGGCCGGTGCCAGGCAGGCCCAACCCGGAGCCCGAGACCCCTGTCTACGTGAGGCCTGAGACTAAACAGCCTAATCCTTCGAGAATGTAAGTATTTTGTTTAGCATTATAAGTGTACCATATGTATAATATTAACAACGTCGCTTAATTTTTACAACCTTTTTAGGTTTCCGTAGTAAAACGAGGAACCCTTATAACGTTGTATCCGTCCGTCCGTCCATCCGTCCGTCCTCATGCTACAAAGCCTTATAACTTCCACATTTATGAACCAAATTGAATGAAATTTAACATAATAGTTTTAGTATAGATCTCAATTTCAATACTTAAAAACTTCAAAACAGTTTATTTAAGGGGTAGCTCCCATACCATGTAAAGTGGGGATGAAACTTTTTTTTCAACTCCACTCCACTATCGTCGAATAGAATTCCTAAAATGAATGTAAGGTTTCTTGTATCATTTTTTGTCACATGTACCATTTGTGAGAAATAGGTCGCCAAAGTTGAAAAAAAAGTGTGTGTGTGTCCCTTGTTTTCTAAAGTATAAGAGATAGAACGTTCAAACTTTCTGAGCTTATAGACCATAATTAAAACTTTATCTCAAAATTGTTTTGAACACTGTGGGATAATAACATTTTGAGTTAAAAAGAAAAATTGAAATCCTTAAGCTTGCACATAGCACAGGTTATTTTTGACCTCACAAATGTTTTAGCCAGTTATGTTTTTCTAGCACTCAACCATCTTACGACATTATAAAATCGGTTATTATCGTTATCATAATCATCGTCACCATCTACGGAAGCCTATCATACGCGTGTCTCAACACGCACCTGACAACTTTTATTTCGCTTGCATTGGATGTATGCACCTATGTACTCGTATATACATTTGTAAGTTCGGGAGAATTCTTGCAAGTTAAATTTTACCAACTTCCCGGTTTCCGATTACATTGAAATTTTGCACGCATATGTATATCGCGTGACAATGCCATGATAAGGTACCATGGAGCTGATCTCATGATGGAGTCGGAAGGTGGACATAGAAACTCCTGTACTAAACAAGATAGACCCGAAGTGTTTGGGCTCGTTTGTTGTCTTGGCTAGCACTCTGCTGCTACATGATATCCAGGATCTCAAAAGCTTGTATTTTCAAGAAGTAATATTTTTATAATAATTCATATTATTAAGGCAAGAGGCGAGTTTATGGCCAAGCGAGGAACTTATCCGCGATGTTATAATGTGTTTGAAAAATGTTGCTTTCTGTAAGCTCTGGTACTGAGATGGCATAGAAAGAGAAAAAATCGGCCAAGTGCGAGTCGGACTCGCGCACGAAGGGTTCCGTACCGTGTTGGAGCCCCCTTTGATTTTTAACTATTAATATTAATACCGAGCAAAAAACTACTAAAAATCATGCACGATTGTTGTATGGGAGCCCCCTTAAATATTTATTAAATTCTGTTTTTAGTATTTAGTGTTATAGCGGCAACAAAAATACATCATCTGTGAAAATTTTTGCTGTCTAGCTATCACGGTTCATGAGATACAGCCTGGTAACAGACAGACAGACGGACATCAAAGTCTTAGTAATTTGGTTCCATTTTTACCTTTTAGGTACGGAACCCTAAAAAACATATCCTGGCAGTAGTAAAAAAGGCAGTTGAATATAATAATCATAAAAAGGTCAAAATCTTCAAGTTCCTAAGCATTACCAAAGAAGATATAATATTACGCAAATGCGTTGCGAACACATTTACATTCAGTACCTAGTTATTATAAAATAAGTTTTTTTTAGGTCTATCAAGTATTTTTGTACAAATAATAATATTGAAACACATAGTTATGAAATCATAATTGTAGAGAAAGGTAAAATCTCGAAAAAATAATGAAGTAAAAATAACAATATTTTTTTTAGCTCAAATTTAATAAATTGGAGAGAAATTTCAAAGCCTGAAATCGTACACATACCTACCTATAAATAGTTTTTATACTGCCGTGACCTCCGCAGGAGTATAGTAGGTATTATTATAGTTATATCTTCTTTGGTATGGTACGTACTGTGATATTTTTCTTGGTAGAGTCAAAGTAATATTGAAACATTCGGTTCAGTGATCTTGAAAACAGGTGAGGGCCTCGGAATTCAGAATATGAGAGTAATTTCATCCCTTCAAAATTACGATGTCCAAGTAAAAAAATAAAACATTTTCTTGATATTTTTATATCATGTATTGTATACAGCTAATATAGATACTACATAGCTTAGCTTATTATATTTATTTTAACATAATATAAATCGCAATTTTAATTATAGTCAAACCGTTAAACTCAGACATCGCCTGCGCGGTACAGGGGCGCCGGGGGAGACGACACAGGGGACTGAGACAGGCGCGGGCAGCGGGTCCCCGGCGCCCGCACCTGTCTCAGTCCCCCTTTGTCGTCTACCCCCGCGCCCTTGTACCCGCGCAGGCGATGTCTGAGTTTAGCGGTTTGACTATAATATGCAGTAATTAATATTACATCTTCTAATATTAATACTCTCGTGTTATTATAACCAAACTCCTCCGGAACTTATTGGCCATTTTTAGGGTTCCGTACCCAAAGGGTAAAAACGGGACCAATTACTAAGACTCCGCTGTCCGTCCGTCTGTCTATCTGTCTGTCACCAGGCTGTACCATATGAACCGTGTTAGTTAGAACGCTGAAATTTTCACAGATGACGTATTGCTGTTGCCGCTATAACAACAAATACAACACACTTTTTCGCTCGACATTAATAACGGTGACAGGTAGATGCTTGAATTATTCATAGAATATTTAATTAAATATTCACTTTAAATATAAATAATAATATTTAAAAAAAAATATTTAAGGGGCTCTCATTCAAGAAACGTGTTTTTTTTTGTTCGATTAATAACGGCAACAGGAAAATGCTTGAAATATTCATAGAATATTCAATTGTATATTCCCTTCAAAAATAAATAGTTAAAAAAAATATATTTTAAGGTGGGCTTCCATACGGTACGGAATCTTTCGTACGCGAGTCCGACTCGCACTTGGCTGATTATTTAATATTATTTTTTGTCTATATTCGGTCTAAGAAGTCTGAGAGGCCTGAGAATTTATAGGTCATGAACTATTTTATACCCCTAGGTAATTTTATTTTTCTACATGGTACCTAAAACAACTTTTGCCGGATCAACTAGTTATATAATATAAGCAAGCATATTTCTGTATTAAGAATCTACTGCTCCACTATCTATTATCCACAAACACAAAGAACTGTGAGAATGTTTAGAAATATCTACAAATACACTAAATATAAGTAAAAATGACTCTACTATAAATCCTTAATTTTTTACTAAATATTTCCTGTTGATGTAAAGTTGATACGTCCATATTTAATTATGCAATATCAAAGTATCTATATAATTTATGCAAAATAACCGTCTGAGCGGATGACTCTACGAGTTTCATTGCGTAATATCAACAGCATCGTGCCTACGTCATGATTTGATTGTAGATCTATGGAAATACTTTCATATTTACTTAGATACGTATAATATCGTTCTTGTGATGCGCTCAACCACCTAACGCCTAAAGACAATACTACTTTATATGCTAAAACTACCTACTACATATTAAAAAGCATTGGATCATCCACAGACCCTTGAAGATCTAAAGATAGTCAAAATGCTCAAGCCCACTGCCAGTTGGCAGCGTGCCCAGCATGCTGGCTTCATTGCCACGCTGAATGGCAATACTTATGCGTTCAAGTCTTTCTGAGCGTCTAGTGGACCCGACGCGTGACCAAAATACTGGGGTTTATTTGGCTCAACGCATGAAGTATATTCAAAAGTTCCGAAATACACTGGTAAACAAACCTGTCTTTGCCTTTTTTTTCTCATTGAAATTTCACAATTTAGCAACGCGCTTCAGTATCTGTTCAGTGATCACAAAAGGAAAATTAATACATACCTACATATCACTAAGATATCACCAAGGTTCATCGTTATATTACTGTTTTTTCTTTAAATACGAAACTAAGAACACCCATTCACAAAAAGAGAAATTAACAGAACGACCATTGGATAGTGGCAACGCGTTTGTTTACCTTTTTATTTTAAGTAAGGATGAACGTACTTTACGGAGCAAGGTGGATTTTGGCGTATACCTATACGCCAAAATCCACCTTGCTCCCCTAAATTCTGTATCGCCTATTTCTGAGAATGTTAAAAAATATAGGTATAGGCCGCGCCACACAAGTTGACGGATGTGAAGTTAGCTACAAGCTGCGCAATGTCCAATCCTGACTGAAGCTCTATCACTCGTAAAGCCGCACGTTGATTGGATATTGCGCAGCTTGTAGCTAACTTCACATCCGCCAACTTGTGTGGCACGGCCTATTATATGCGTATGTTGCATTTGTAGATAGTAAGTATCTAAAATCGTCATAAAAACGTAGGTATTTAAAATACTGGCATTACCAACTACCCACGGGTTAATCACCTATTAGGTAATATTCACATTATAGAAATACCTGTTACTTGTACTTCCTTGTATTCTGTGGTTTCTATATAAAAATAACGACATTTTGATTGTACATTAGGTATCTCACTATTTTATCAAAAATATCATAATTTCATTGTTTTGTCCCCCGGATCTGTCCACCGGGGGACAGAATGGAAGCAAAATTCTTGTCTGTGCCCCGGTTGATGATCGGGGGACAGACCGACATTATTTCACTCCTCAACAGTGGAGTCTGTCCCCCGACTAAATGAATTATTATTTTTCCTATTACTTACCTACCTACTTCGCAAGTAATTAATAAATTAAATGAAATAAAAATGCTGTAGGGTTTTGCCACGCTTTTTAAGAGTTATCATTTTCACAACCCGATCACACTAAGTACTTAGTCGTAACAACAAAGAAATTGTCTCATACCTGTCTTAAATTCTTAAATCTTAGTTCCTAGTCTTAGTTCTTAAATCTGTATGAATTAATTAAATTTTTACTTGGTGTTCTGTCTAAGGTGAGACGGTATTTCACACCTGAACCTGAGTAACTGCTTAGTCTTTATAGAGCACAAGTCAGGTCTTGCATGGAATACTGCTCTCACCTTTGGGATGGCTCTGCCAAATACGAGTATCAACTGCAGGCTTTGGAGTCGATTGAGAGGAGAGCCAGGAGGCTGATAGACAACGACACCTTGACTAAGTCGCAGCTGCAAAGTCTTGAGCATCGACGTAAGGTAGCGTGTTTTTCAGCCTTCTATCGGATACACTTCGGAGAGTGCGCCCAGGAGTTGCACAATCTGGTCCCACCTGCCCCTTTCTTTTATCGCACGGCTAGACAGGCACGACCAAAGGCCACCCCTTTATAGTGGACATTACGCGCGTTAGAACCAAGCGTTTCGAATCCACATTCCTCATACGAACAACCAGAATGTGGAACGCTTTGCCCGGGTCTGTCTTCCCGCTAAAGTACAACGTGGGTGTCTTCATATCCCGAGTAAAAAGGTATCTTCTAGGTAAGCGTACCACACTCTACAGTATGTAGTCAAACGGAAACCTATCAGTAATAAAAAAAATGAAATACAAAGGGTAGATTTTGCCCGCGGCTTCGCCCGCTTGATATTTCGAGGCCCTACCGTACCACCCTCAATAAAGGAAGTGGAAAATAAAAAACAAAAAATTCGATTTGACATTTGTTCGATTCGACAGTTCTTTTTTGACATTTCTTGGAGCGCACGCTAGAATAGCTCGCAAATGCAGAATTTTTCCTACTAAACACTTATTGTTATAATATGGAAAATTTTCGCAATGTCATTATAATTTATAGCCTATGTGTTATTCTGATATGTAAGCTATATAATTGCAAAGTTTCATCTCAATCCGTTCAGTAGTTTTTGCGTGAAAGAGTAACAAACATCCATACATCCATCCTTATAAACTTTCACGTTTATAATATTAGTAGGATGAGGTGAACATTTACAAAAGGAGCTACCGTGGCTCGGATTACACGTTAAATTGTACCTACAGGCTCCGGTGGTTTAGCCATATCAGAGAATTTCAGGCGGTTTAAAACCCATTGGCTAACCGGCCGATACCTACTTTTTTTTCTGGCGTGGGTAGTCGCCCTGAACACATCTCTCTATAGTAAATAATTTTAAATAATTAATTAAAACAATCCAAAGCATATGTTTAATGTATAATTAAATAATTTTATAGTATACCTGACCGGGAGTGTTAATTTCCATTAAAAACACAGACTTATCACAAAATAACTAGTTTGAGGTTATTTTCATCTCAGCACATTTTTATTCACACAAATGGAAGCCATACAGGAGACACAGGATCAGCTTCAAGCCATGTTTTTGAAGAGAATGGAAGCCTTCCAGGCAGATCTGCAGAAATCTCCTTCAGCGGGTAAAAGTAATTCAGTGCCTGAAGATTTTTCTTCATTTCGGCTATATATCTTGCAGGCCATGAAATCTCTTCAAGATCAAATTACTTTGGTTTCACGGGCGAACGACAGCTTAGAGATGAGATCCCGACGTAAAATCTTGCTGATCCACGGGGTGCCTGAGGTAACAGATGAGAATACGGCGGCCTGTGTGGTGAAGATTGTGAATCAGAATCTGAAGATACCACAATTCAGTACATCAGACATCAAGCGCAGTCATCGCATGGGCCACCCATCTAACACCGACAAACCTAGGCCTATATTGGTAAAGGTATGTGATCTGACGCTCCGGCAAAAGCTATGGTCTTCAAAAACTTCCCTCAAAGGGTCAGGAATCACGCTGTCCGAATTTTTGACGAAATGCAGACACGACACTTTTATGTCAGCGCGTCAGCGCTTTGGATTGAGTAAGTGCTGGACGCGGGACGGATATGTCTTCGTTTTGGACCCGGATGGCAAACGGCATCGCGTCAGCTGCCTCAGTGAGCTGAACATGATTGAGACCCCGGCTGCTCCGATGAATGACAAGCCTCAAGTTGTGCTCCCGAAGAAGACTCAGAGGAGCACACGAAAAGGTCCTTTGAAGCAGTGAATGATGCCGGAAGTCGTGAGTGCAGCGTCGAGATAATTTCTTTCGTTCACTCGTAGTTCACGCTTGCTTTTACTACGTAGG
Source organism: Hypomecis atomaria (assembly GCA_964007245.1). Taxonomy (NCBI): domain Eukaryota; kingdom Metazoa; phylum Arthropoda; class Insecta; order Lepidoptera; family Geometridae; genus Hypomecis; species Hypomecis atomaria. Next base: position 4,435,149 of record OZ023301.1, on the reverse strand, counting down.
GTACACTTCTTTACTTTATTAGTAGTTTTTCCACGCAGTTTTTTACTTTAAGTAGGTAACTCAATGTTTTTATTTCTTTCTAAAAGTTTGTAATTTATTGTGACAACTGACATTACTGACAATGACACTTTCTATTTCCATGTACGTCATTATGATGTCAATCTGTCAGTCAACGTAATTTTTTTCTCTCTCTTTTTCGGTTTTGCGTGGAAACTACTGGTTTAAGACTCATTCTTAAAGTTTTAACTGTAAATTGTTTTATTATTGTATTATTTATGTTTTTAGTCTACAAATTGTTTCAGTAACAAATGTTTTTTTTTTCCTTATCTTTATATATAAATTGTAACTACCGTAAAATGTAGTATGAGCCTGAAGTTATAGTTTTCTTGGCGCGATTGATGTCTGACCCGTTAGTTATTTTGTAATGTTAATCTTTTTATTCTTTCGTTTTTTTTTTTTTTTTTTTTCTCTTGCTTTGTTTTGTGACCTTATCGTAAGTTATGATTTAAAAAAATCTGTGTATTTCTTCTGCTTTAGCAATCTCTGACACAACCGGCAGGTGGATTAATTTAGCAGTTTTCTTAGATTTAGTAACTTGAGTTTTTAGTAGGTTATTATATTTATTTATTTTTATTTTAAGTGTAGGTATTTATTTTATTTTATTTATTATAATAATGTTAAATATTTTTAACGACAGCGATGGCAACAGTGATGATGAATTCATTTCAGCTTCTTCAAATTCCCTGATTAGCAACTCTGATGACAGCTTCAATAGTTTACTTCCGTTATCGGATTTTCTGAAATGTAGTTTCAGCGATGTGCCTAAGAATTTTAACGTCGTCCACATTAATGCGCAGAGCATTCCGTCATGCTATCCTGAAATGCTGGCATCTCTGGATCACAAAAACGTTCACGCAATATTAGTTTCCGAGACCTGGCTTCGGCCTTCTCTTCCTTCAACGTCTTTTTCTCTCCCGGGATTTGTCCTCATACGAAATGATCGTACCACCCGCGGCGGCGGTGGTGTGGCTATTTACTTAAAATCGAATATTCCCTTTACTGTTTTAAATCAATCGCCACAACCACCTCCTGAAAATGCCGGTGAGCATCTCTTCGTTGAGGTTCAACTCTCTCTGTCTAAAATACTTCTCGGAGTTTATTATTGTCCTTCTAAATCCATAAATTACTTTTCTTCATTCGAGAAAATATTACACACTCTTATTCCTTCTTACAATCATTCCATAATCATGGGTGATTTTAACACTTGCCTCCTTAAAAAAGATCATCGAACTTCGTCTATTGAATCCATAGTAAATTCCTGCAACTTGCACATTCTCCCTCTTAATGCTACACACCACTTTCCTAACTGCTCCCCATCTCTTCTCGACCTAATCATAGTATCTTCACCAAACAATGTGGCTAAACATGGGCAATACGCTGCCGACAACTTTTCGTACCACGATTTGGTATTCCTCTCCTATAAAATTCGTCCTCCAAAGTCTAAACCTAAAATTCTTGTGCAGCGCAATTTTAGTGGCATAAATCATGAAGCTCTCCTCGAAGACGCGCATAAAATCGATTGGAGTCCCGTCATTGACGCTAAATCGGTAGATGAGCAAGTTGTCTTGTTCAACGACCTTATTACGCAGCTATATGACGTCCATGCCCCCTTAAGAACTATCAAAATTAAACAACTTCCAGCACCATGGCTCACTGAGGACATAAAAACTTTAATGCACAAGAAAGCTGTAGCCAAGACAAGATTTAAAATGCATCCCACCGAGATCAATCATTCCAAGTATGTTCAGGCCCGTAATCACTGCAATAGGGTGTGTAGGGATGCACTGCGTCGCCACGTTCATGCTTCTGTTGATGATGAAAATCCAGCTAGAGTCTGGAAGTTTCTAAAGTCATTGGGAATTGGCAAGTCACGTGTAAATGCTTCTCCTAACAACATTGATATCAACGCTCTAAATCAACACTTTACTTCCGCTTCCGTTATGACGGATGCGGATAAAACCTCGACTATGAATTATCTTTCTTCCATTCCAACTCCCGACTTTTCTCCTTTCTCTTTCTGCCGATTCACCGAACGTGATGTTAAGAATGGCATTATGTCGATTTCCTCCAATGCGGTGGGCGGCGATAAAATAAGTCGGAACATGCTTTTGCCTATCCTGGACATCGTCCTTCCCATCCTATGCGTCCTTTTCAACAATTCCACCTCCAGTGGTACTTTCCCTACATCATGGAAAGACGCGCAAATCATACCATTACCTAAGAAACACAACCCTAAATCATTCTCCGAATATCGTCCTATTTCGATTCTTCCTTTTCTGTCCAAAGTTCTGGAGCGCCTTGTTCACAAGCAATTGAACAATTTCCTTATCAAAAATGATCTCCTCAATCCCCTCCAATCTGGTTTCCGTCCTGGGCATAGCACTGTGTCTGCTCTTATTAAAATCACCGACGATATCCGCTTGGGTATGGATGGCGGTAAGCTTACTGTTCTAACTCTGTTAGACTTCAGTAATGCTTTCAATACCGTCGACCACGACATTCTACTAGCCCTGCTACGTTCCTCTAACATATCTCCGTCGGCGATCGACTGGCTTCACAGTTACTTGTATGGACGCCGGCAACGTATTAGCCTCGAAGACACTGTCTCTTCTTGGTGTAATACCACAGCTGGTGTACCACAAGGCGGCGTTTTATCTCCTCTTCTTTTTGCAATCTTCATTAACTCTATCTCCAAGTGTCTAACTTCTTCCTACCACCTCTATGCAGATGATCTCCAAATTTATTCTCAAGCTCCACTCGATAATTTTAACACTGCAATTTCCACTGTTAATACTGATCTGCACAAAATTATCGAATGGAGCAAATCATTTGGCTTGCAAGTCAACCCTGCTAAGTCCCAAGCAATAATAATTGGCAGTTCTTATATGGTATCCAGAATCGATTGGGCTAATCTTCCAAATGTAATATTTAATGGAACTGTCATACCCTACAGCGACTCTGTAAAAAATCTTGGTGTCATGTTTGACCGCACTTTAAGTTGGGACGTACACTTGAAAACCATCAGTTGCAAGCTTTTTGCGTCTGGCGGTTCCTTAAGACGGCTTCGGAATTTTTTACCTACTGCTACTAAAGTTGCGCTCGCACAATCACTTCTCCTTCCTATCCTTGACTACGCTGACGCCTGCTTTCTCAATCTTACCGAGGAACAGTTAGATAAACTTGAGCGGCTTCAAAACTATTGCATAAGATTCATATACGGCTTACGCAAATATGACCACGTGTCTCAGTTTCGCAATAAGCTCAAGTGGTTGCCTATTCGCCTTCGACGGAATGCTCACATTCTTTCTTTACTCTATAATATCTTATTTAATCCTACCTCCCCACGCTACTTAAAAGATTGCTTCTGCTATTGGCACTCCTCTCATTCTATTCCTCTTAGGTCTCAAGATAACCTCACTCTCATGTCTCCCTCTGCGCGCTCTGAAACATTCTATGGCAAGTCGTTTGCTTTTCAGGCTGTCCAATTGTGGAATGCTTTGCCTGTTCCAATACGCAAAGCCCCATCTCTTGCTGTTTTCAAGGAAAGCGTTAAAAAACTTTATCTGTCACAGGTGCCATCGCATTAGATCTGTTGTTATATTTTGTTGTTATTTATTGCTATATATTTTTATTTTTATCAAATTGTATTTATTAGTCTATCTTTTATTATTTTTTTTTTATTTATGTATTAGGATGTAGGTACTAAATATATATATTCGAAATTTAACTTGTTATGTATTTACTAATTAAATGTTTTTTTTTTTTTTTGTTCCTTTCTCCTTTACTACTCACCCCGTTTTTTCTATCATTGTTATTTCCTCTCTAGATGTAAGGGTTGCCTGGAAGAGATTGCTGTAAGCAATAAGGCCGCCCTTTGTTGCACTAGTTTTAAGTTCTTTATTTGTCTTTTCTGTGTATTTTTCTGTAATTTGTGTTAACAATAAAGTGTTAATTCATTCATTCATTCATTCAATAATATCGGGCGTTTCCAATCTCAGTGTACTTAGCTAATCTATACTAAATAATCGGCCAAGTACGAGTCGGACTCGCGCACGGAGGGTTCCGTACTGTATGGGAGCCCCCCTTAAATATTTATTTTATTTTAATTTTATTATTTATTATTAAAGTGAATATAAAACTAAATATTTTGTGAAAATTTCAAGCATCTACCTGTTACCATTATTAATATAGAGCGAAAAACGTCTAAAAAAATCAGGTTTATTGTATGAGAGTCCCCCTTAAATATTAATTTTATTTTCTCTGTTTAGTATTTGTTGTTATAGCGGCAACAGAAATACATTATCTGTGAAAATTTTAGCTGCCTAGATATCATGGTTCATGAGATACAGCCCGGTGACAGACAGACGGACATCGAAGTCTTAGTAATAAGGTCCCGTTTTTCCCTATGGGTACGGAACCCTAAAAACTATATTTATTGATCCGAATAATCACAGTGACGGGGGTAACACTGGACAAAACGGCAACAACTACGGGAAACCTACGCAGCGTCCAAACAACAACAACTACTACACCACTTCACCACCAGTGCGTACCACCAGCACCCAGCGGTACGACATGCCGGACTTTGACAGTGACGACAACGTAAGGTAAGAACATAGATATATAATCTAAACCAGAGAAATAATCGAGTAATCGTACAAAACATTAACAACTTCGGGAAACCGACGCAGCGTCCGAACAACTACTTACTCGTATACTAAGCGCCACACAAATCGGCGGATGGGAAGTTATGCGCAGATGACACTTCGCCGTGATTCGCTAATTATTGCGCATGTGTGCACAATGCGTAGGGAGCGCGCGGGAGGCATGAGGTTGTCGGGCGGGTGTGCCCCGGCGTCTCGTCTCTCTGGCTCCTGCCATATAGGTACGCACCTATACTTCGGCTTTTGCGCAGCGATCTGCGCATAACTTCCCATCCGCCGATTTCTGTGGCGCTTAGTATACTACACCACGATGCTACCAGTGCGTACCACTAGCACCCAGCGGTACGACATACCGGACTTTGACAGTGACAACAACGTAAGGTAAAAAAAAACATAAGTTGAGATACAATAAGCCATACAGGGTTATCTGCCCTATACTAAGCCGAAAGGGGGAGATTAAGATCAACATTATGAACAACTTTTACTATGGGGCCAACCAGGAATTCGAGAAATGAAATCAGCTGTTCCAAACCAAATTGCAACACGGAATGGACAAAATGGAAGGAACAGCTGTTTTTTTTTTTCGAATTCCGGGTTGAACACATGGTAAAAGTTGTTTATAAAGATGGCTTGAATCACCTGCTTTCGGTTTTGTATACCAGTTCTGGACAACCCTGTATCAGAGCAAGAGTTGTAAGTACCCTCAGATCGTAACTAATAACAGAAACAAAAGCCAAGCTGGCAAGTGGTAATGTCCTAGAATCATAATATTCTGGACTGAAATAGCAATTTTTCCAGCGTTTCATGTCATTATTAGGAAAAATAACTTTAAATCTTAAAGCGGCGAGCGCAATTGCCGTCGTCATTTCAGCCAGAAGTTCACTGCTGGACATAGGCCTCCCGTACAGATCCCCAATAAGACCTCATTGAATGAAAAGTTTAAAATACTTAACATCCAATAAGACTGGTCATAAGAGGCTTACATCAGTGCAATCCTGCGGTCTTGATGAGATCATCCGTCCATTTTGTGGGATGTCCTATGCTGCCGTTGCGTGGTCTCCACTCTAGGACCTGATCAGACTTTTGTCCACAGTAACGGGGGCCGTGGTGAGACCGGAGATTACTTTGAAGGAGGTGCCATCACGTTCAAAGTTCCCGGTAGCGGCAGTAGTAGTGGTACTAACACTAACAACAAAAGGCCGTCGGTAAGTACCGGTAGCACTGGGCACTAACAACAAACACTTATTGGCAATATGCCAAACGACCAGGTTATATACAGGGTCATTTCTAATCAATTAGCATCCTCTTAGGGGCTTATTCTGTACGTCAAACCTAACAACTTTTGTTCTACGACTTTTATTAATTCTCAAAAAAAATATCGTTCACCCTCGACAAAATGTATGGAACAGCTGATTTTTTTTGAGCTTTGACAAAAGTCGCAAAACAAAAGTTTGATGTAGGTACAGAATAGGCCCCTTAAAGGGTGCTAATTAGTTAGAAATAACCCTACCTACTAGATGTTTTTCAAAATGATCGATGTTTTCTAAGATATCATTGTATTTATTAGTCTGGCTAACTTTTAAGGGATCAACTACGAGTATAATGGCGAAAAAGAATCAAATTCTTATATTTTCGATTGATAAATGGTCTAAAAGCCGCTGAAGATCGACTTTCACCGATGTGACAACCAGATGAGACATATTTTTTTATCAATTACTAGCTCATAGCTGACCCGACGAACTTCGTTTAACGCAGTATCTTTATAAGTTATAGCCTTTATGTTATTCTGATGTATAAGCATTACTATTGCAATGTGATGTTGTGTTTTTTTTTTAAATGACACTGCATTTGTGTATCTAGTATAAATAGAAAATATTACTGAAATTTAAAAAAAAAAAAGTTAAATCGGACGAGTATATTAATGAATCAATTTTATGCATTTTTTTTGTAATACATCTTAGGTTCCATTAATATCAATAAAGTTATCTTATTGGAAAGTTTAATCTCAATCCTTTCAGTAGTTTTTGCGCGAAAGAGGAACAAACATCCATACATATTATTCTTTTATTTCTTTATTTATTTCAAACCTTGCCATTTAACATGCAAAAATTTGCTCACTTAGCACTAGTTACATATTAAACCCTGTAAGGGCGTTGCAAGTATACAATTACTGAGTATTATTAGCTTACATAATAACAATACCCACTACTTATCATCATTACATACTTTCCGCGAGACTGAAACATTTTTGTCATTCAAGAAATCTTCTATACTGTAGTAGCACTTTTGGATTAGCATTTTTTTTAGATTAACTTTTGCGTTAATAATATTAGTAGGATTATTTATTTATTTACAAACCCGCCTATGATAGTTTGCCTATCGAAAAGGCGTATTTGTACGTAAATAACATTTTATGTAAAAAGTATGTAACATATGGTTATCAGATGAGTGATGGTCATTCTTCTACGTCTCTCCGCCTAAATACTGATTTTAAACAAGTCCATGTAGTTATGTATGAAATAGATGATTTATTTCGCGACTACAATGTTAGTGTATTACGGTATGAGTAAAATAATTATATCCAAGGAAATGTTTGTCGTTTAGAAACACATCTTACTAAACAGTTTATAAGAAATAATCTGCCAAGTACGAGTCGGACTCGCGCACGAAGGGTTCCGTACTGTATGGGACCGTGCCCCCCTTAGATATTTATTTTATTTTAATTATTTATTATTAAAGTAAGCATACAGTTAAATATTCTGTCAATATTTTAAGCATCTACCTGTTACCATAATTGATATCGAGCGATAAACGGCAAAAAAATTAGATTTGTTGTATGGGAGCCCCCTTAAATATTATTTTTATTCTATTTTTAGTATTTGTTGTTGTGGCGACAATAGAAATACATCATTTGTGAAAATTTCAGCTTTCTAGCTATAGCGGTTCATGAGATACAGCCTGACAGACAGACGGACAGCGGAGTCCGTTTTTACCCTTTGGGTACGGAACCCTAAAAACATAATGCAACGATTATACTGACAGTATTCTTTGAATACCAATTAGTTTCTATCAAGATTACCATTCTAGTTTTTATCATGTTGCATAATATGTTGTAAACATGCAATAGATGTTATATGATGTAAAAAACTGGGTGTCCTTATACCTCATCGATCAGAAAGGGCATTGCCTTTAAAGCTGGAATATGGTCCTTCGTGATAGAAAGCTCTCTCCATGGACCTTATGATTAGAGACGTAAGGGTGAAAGTTAAAGAGATTTCATGGATTGAGTTCATGTTTTTGTCCGGAACAAAGTCCAATACTTGCAAATTAAAAACCAGTTCGATATTAAGGTCGTTTTCTCAATCGAAATGTATGAGGATAAAAGGTAGCGGCAATAAAAAGATGTTTTAGGTAGATGTATCTGCAGACGTCTTTATTTCTGGAACGTTCAATGCAGTATCTTTTAAGTGCTTTCTCTTATAAACTCGAAAGTCGAAACAAGTAAGACTAAGTTTTAGTTCTTAGTCTGCGTGCTTCAGCTTCGACAACGCCATCTACTACGTACACCGTACAAAAGCAGCTACTATTAACTACCAAAATTTAGTTTCACTGTTAAATACTTTTGTAATGATTAAATCTTTCTGTTATTATTGTCAAATCATCGAACTAATCCTTATCCTTACATAGTATAAAATAAAGTCGCTTTTTTTGTCTGTTTGTTTGTCTGTATGCTTAAATCTTTAAAACTACGCAACGGATTTTGATGCGGTTTTTTTTTAATGGATAGAGTGATTCAAGAGGAAGGTTTATATGTATAATACACCTGTGCGAAGCCGGGGCGGGTCGTCCAGTATTAGATAAAGACCAATCATTATTCTGAGAAAGCTATCATAGGCATGTCTGTAAATAATATTTGATAAAAGTAAAATGTCTCATCTGAGGGGTTAGTCCAGGTTTACACGTACCTAAATTGAAACTACAGCTGTTTCCGTATGGCTCTATACATTTTTGTACAGCACCCCTGGCGGAAACAAGGAAGAACTAACCAAAATGTATGGAGCCACACGCGAACGCGAAAGTTTAAGTCTAAAGACTCGTTCGGCTCGGCTCAGGTTATCAGATAGGTATCCCTATCGTCTATCAGGGTAGGATATTTCTGAATCTAAACGCAACATTACCATAAATATCTCCTACAGAGTCATTGAAATCCTTTTATAGGTAGTAAGTTATTTTTAGCAGTTAGGTTTGACGACCGCTGACCACGAGAGGTTGCACCACCACTTTAAATTAGTCGGATAAATTTTGTTATTGGTTATCAACGCAGTGAGTAGTAAACAAGTATAATTTCAATAGCTATTGCAGCTGTATGGACAAAAAGTAGCTTAGTAGCTTTTGGTCGGATTTGAAATCTATAGCCCTATGTCCAGCAGTGGACGTCTTACAGCTGATATGATGGCGTCTACGTAACGACGAGAATTATACTGACCATTTCTTTTTAATTTACTGATTACTAGCTTTAGCCCCGTGGTTTTGCCCGCGTTTGTACTATCACATAGGATAGGAACCTTTTTTTTTTACGGAATACAAACTCAGACCAAATAAAATAATATGCCTAATTAAAAAATCCCCGACACAAAAATATTTGACAACAAACTTTCAATTGACAACCATTTTGGGCACATTTGTAGAATTTTGGTTCTTCCATCCCCACTTTAACCCACCATGGTAAACGGCTCAATCGATTTTTATAAAACATAGCTAAGAATACTCTCGATTAAGTCTCCTTTCATCCAAAAAAAACTAAACTGAAATCGGTTCAGTGGTTCGGGCGCTATGATGCCACAGACAGACAGACAGACAGACACACAGACAAACAGACACGTCAAACTTATAACACCCTTCTTTTTCGTCGGGGGTTAAAAATCAAGACGGAACGTCGTGAACAGACAAGTGAGGCCGGTTTTTTATACATGTGGTGAGTGCGTCGGTGTTGCGCCGCCATAGTTCGACTGACGAGCCAAGGCATAGTTTCTTTGTACGTGTACATGTGTGTGTTATGTCTGTACACGGCGAGGCATAGATAGTTTTGCCGCGGCCTCACTTGTTTATTCACAACATTCAGTCTTGATATTTTTATTTGGTCTGAGGATACAAACTCTTTGATACGGCGTATGACAGGTACTTAGATATGTAAATTAGGTGTATTGATGTCAAAAATCAAGTCTATCCTTAAATGATCTAAGTATTAATTATTTAAGAGTCTATCCGTTGCTCTGTTTCTGCGTGAAAGAGTACAACCAAACCAACAAAAACACTTTCGAACGTATAATTATTAGTAAATAGCATTGTATTACTAAAAACCAAATTATTAAAATACTACAAAACGTATTTAATTATGATTAATTGCTAGCACTAACTCAGTATAATAAAGTTAACATCCAAAACCGAACGACCTTTGATTTGATCGATAATTAGGTACCTACAGGTTTTCCTAACAAGAAGGGTAATGTTCCTAAAAATAACATTAGGGGAATCCCTGTACACATATCAATATTCTACAACGTGATATGGATATAAATAAAATATTGTCGAACCGGTTCGTAAGAAATGCAAAGAACGGTTCGCGTGCAGACGGCACGTTTATTATGATGGACGATGACAGCTATAGAAAACTACCTACTTATTACCTGCCTCGGAGAGTGAAGTGCCGACGCATTGATGTTTATGTGTAATTTAATCTAATTTTCTATGAATACTACCTACTGTATTGTAGGTATATAGGTAATGTTTGTTGTAAAAGATTTCACAAGACTATTTTCGAAACCTTGTTCCTACTTATATGCCGCGCCCCACAAGTTGGCGGATGTGAAGTTAGCTACAAGCTGCGCATCTCAAAACATCGATCTTAATATTTTTGTGTTCATTTAAACACTTGATTTAAATAACTGGTATCACTTAGGTATATACTAGGTTTTATCTATCTATCGTATTTTAATGGAATGTCTAAAATATCGTTTAAGCAACCAGTATTAATATACATAGTAGATAGGTAATCTACCCAACTGAATTTTAGATCTACAAACGAGTAGGTAGTAAAAATGCTGCTATGTTTCCACTTTTATTAACATTTCATGAAAAAAGTGGCAAAAGCGCCTTTTTAACTATAATAAAACTACACTACTACTAGGTACATAAACAGCATTGGATCATCCACAGACCTTTGAAGGCCTAAAGATATGTCCAAATGCTCAAGCCCACTGCCAGTTGTCAGCGTGCCCAGCATGCTGGCTGCATTGCCGCGCTGAATACATAATTGTCTTTAGGTTCAATAGGGTCTACAAAAAATGTTCATCTATGATAATAACGTTTTAATAGCACCTGTTTTCCCACACTCAAGACTGATACAATAAGTCCAATCAAGCTAGTATCAACATTTCATGAAATCAAATACATATTTTTTAATGGGCAAAAGTGCCTTTTTAACTACAACAAAACTACACTACTACCTACTACATAAAAAGCATTGGATCATCCACAGACCTTTGAAGGCCCAAAGATATGTCCAAATGCTCAAGCCCACTGCCAGTTGTCAGCGTGCCCAGCATGCTGGCTGCATTGCCGCGCTGAATACATAATTGTCTTTAGGTTCAATAGGGTCTACAAAAAATGTTCATCTATGATAATAACGTTTTAATACCACCTGTTTTCCCACACTTAAGACTGATACAATAAGTCCAATCAAGCTAGTATGATGCAACAGGCAACAAAAGTACAGAACAAAGTTATTATTCATTTCGAGAATTTTCTATGGAAATCAATGCAAAAATTCGACGTGGCCGGAATTGAACCAGTATATTCTGTACAACTGCAAGGCAGTAAGAGGTGTCCGTCTGGACGCTTTACCAAAAGCTAAGTCAGGTCAAGTTATTATATTGTACTGCACAAGGTGCTTTTTAAGGGGCTAAGTATCTAATGCTGTACTGTACCAGCTTTTTTAATAGTCCACTGCAGGACGTAGGCCTACCCACGAAAGGTGATTGGGCCATATCCACCACGCTGGTCCAGTGCGGATTGGAGGATTCACATATGCCAACGAATTTCTTCTACGGAGTATGCAGGTTAATTCACGATGTTTTTCCTTCACTGAAAAACCATTGGTGTGAAATTCCGTACATCAATTCCAAGTTTTAATTAATTGGTACGGGACCAGGATTTGCACCCACGACCTCACGATTGTAAGGCGAGTGTCATTACCACTAGACCACCATGGCTTCTTCAAGTATCTAATGTGAGGTTGCAAAACATGTGTGACACAATATCTACGGCTAAATTATGCTGCGCCTCAACCCGTAGAAATCCAAATCTCAAAGACGAAGCAAACAGCAAAGAAAATGTACTTAACCTTAAAAGTGGACATCACGCCGATCATGCCTCGAGACAATAACATGTATCCGCTGTTTTCTCAGTCGAAGGTCTGTTTTCAAAGAATATATAATAATCTGTTTTAAAAAAAAAACTATATCTAATGACACCTTTTAATTTTTAACCGTAAACCTACTGATGACAGCACAAATAAACTTCGTCGAGTAGTCCTCACTTAGCGATTGTACTAATTCTACTAAACTTTACACACTTCGTAAGTTAAGCACAGAAAATACACCACAAACCAATAATAAGTGAACAAGTCAATGTTCAAGTCCCTAACTTATTAACTCAACAATCAATACTAGTTTGTCTTGTAGTTATTTCACTGTATAATAGGCACTTATCGTACTTAGTTCACAACTTTGCTAACTACTTAAATCAGGTTTGTTGTTTTCCTTTGTTCCAACTAAGTCTTTGTCAATTAAAACACTTTATAATTGCTGGGAGAGTATTTGTTATACAATGTATCATTTATTGCTTACATCGATGCTGTAAGTTTGTTCAGCAACGTCATAATTTTTCAAAGAATCCATATTAGATATTAGTCACCGAATACGTGTAACATAACTCTTTCTAAGATAATTATTTTTCGCAGAAAATGGTATAACCGCCTTCCATCGTGTACAAAATTCGAGTATTTTGCTCGAATTGTTTACATTAGGTACCTATGGTTGATTTTTCAAAAACGGCTCAGCTGATTTCTTTAAAATTTGAATGGGTCCACCTCGGGTCCCTTTCGAACTACAAAAGAATTTTTCGATTCGTTTCACAATTGGCGAAATTATCGATGAACGTACACACAAAAAAACTTGGAACTCGGTTAAAGAGTCCAAAAAATAGGCTTAATAATTTCTGGTACAAACTCTTTGAATCTGCACAATATTCTGGGGTTCTATTCTTGAACCAATAGACCGTTAGGATGTATGCAGAAATGGTCACAAGACCACGCAAGAGCAGATTGGAAATCTATAATAGTGCGTATATTTTCTAACATTTAAAAAAATCTGCTCTGTCTCGGAACAATCTCTTCCTAGCATCTTGAATCTTCTTGAATTATTATTCTTGAACTTCTTATAAAGCTCTGTAACAATCCTTGCTTCACTATTTTCAGCCCACGGACCAGCAATGTGGGAAGGTGACGTTAAACGCTGTTCCACTGGTGGTGAACGGAACCCCCACTCTGGAAGGCCAGTGGCCTTGGCAGATCGCGCTCTACCAGACTCAGGTCAGTACAAAATTAGAGATAGGTACCACATGTTCTTCTTCGTCGTGTCAATGGTTCAAAAAAGTTATATTATCTTCTCCCAATAATTCGCCACTGCGACCCCGCAGGGTGTATCCTGGTGGACATCTTCCATCGTGCAGGGGCTCGGACACTGTGGGCACGTAAGCAGGTGATCCATGCTCTGCTTGTTAGTACGGAACCCTAAAAAAGGCTGCTACAGTACAGTACCCAACAGTGGACTTTCCTTGAATTTGAGATGATAATGACTGTAGTCTTTTAACTCCATTTTCATTTTTAATACTTCCAGACAGTAGACAACAAGTACATCTGTGGCGGGACCCTGGTCTCTCACAAGCACATCCTCACGGCAGCTCACTGCGTCACGCGTAAGGGCTCCAGACAACCTGTCAACAAGAATACTCTCACCGTTTATCTGGGCAAGCACAACCTGAGGACCTCCGTGGATGGTGTGCAGATCAGATTTGTAAGTATTCCAAAAACAGTAAAAGAATTGTATCGATCAGAGAACTCACGATCCTAGATGAGAGCGGGCTGTCTGAAAATCATGAAAAACTGCAGAGTTGACAATAAGTTCCTACATGAAAATTAAGAAAACTTATTTTAGTAAATCAAATCTAAGTAAAAATGTTACCTGCACTGTCCCACTGCTGGGCAAAGGTCTCCCCCAATTCCTTTCTGTTCTGTGCTACCTCCGTCCAATCCTTTTTAAATCTCTTGATTTCGTCGCGCCATCGTGTTGGAGAACGACCTCAGGGTCGACTGGACAGTACAGCAGTGAGACAATACAGAGGTTAAATAAAAAAAAAGTAAAAATTACCTGATCAATAGGCGCACGTAGCACGCTCTGCAGTATGACTAAAACAAAATAAATGACAAGTCGATGAATGTGACTCATTAGCCATTTATTTATCTATATTTTCTTATCGATTGACAATAACGGCTACTAAAACAGTGGACAGAAGATATTTTCACCACAAATCTAAAAGATACACTTTCAAATATGCTATTAATTGGATCAAATTATGATCGAAATACTAAGTCATTTGTTTTCCAAATTCCAGGTGGAAAGGATCCTGGTGCACCCCGAGTACAACGCGACGATGTTCAGCCGAGACTTGGCTATCCTCGAGCTGAAGGACCCTGTCAACTACTCCGACTGGGTGCGACCAGCGTGCCTCTGGCCTGACAACCAGGTGGACCTCAACAACGTTGTAGGGAAACGGGGATCGGTACGTATCATTGTACAAGCCATTTCTGACATTTCTTTACTTTTGTCGCAATAAACATTTGAATACTTACTTAATACTGACAGGATGTTTCTCGTCTGATATACCTCAGTACCACAAGTCGAAAGTTTTCGACCAGAGTGATTTTGTATGACACTGAAACGTGGTCTCTTACTGAGGGCCTTATTAATAAGCTCCAAGTAGCTATGGAGAGGGCTATACTCGCGAGTCTCTCTGCGAGATCGTATCTGGAATGAGGTCATCCGTAGAAGAACCAAAGTTACCATAGTCCTGCGGATTGGCAAGTTCAAATGTGTTCAAACGTGCAATGTGCCCTGTGCACTGCGCACAGGGCACATTGCACGAAGGACTGATGACCGATGGGGTCGAAAGTTCTCGAGTGGAGACCACGTACCGGGAAGCGCTGCTTAGGACGTCCATCCACAAGGTAGACTGATAAATAAAATCACTACTAACCGGTGTTATTGGAGATATCTATAGGGGAAGCCTACGTCCAGCAGTGGACGTTCTAAGGCTGATGGGTGGATGGGATGTTAAAAGAAGCTGATGTCATCTCCGGGATGGGATGTTGCAAGTCTGTTCTCGCCTCCGCTCGGTCGGTTCTGCCAAGGATTCGATAGCAGTACCTTTACGAGCGTATTGAAAGGTGTACCTACGTAAGCTGTACTCTTGAGAACGATGCTAGTCACAATATGTCTGTCGGTATTGTCTACCAAACCACGCGCCTCATTATACACGTATTATATCTAACGACCTAACATTCGCTACCAACGGACTCGCAGTTGTAGACATATTTATTATCCTGCGTATACGAGTATGCCCAAAACATTTCGTCTCCGCATTTTGCGATAAGGCATAGAACACTTCCTAAGTCATTATTACCTTTTATGCGCAACGTAACTTTCTTAAATTCTAAAGAGATTCCTTTAAAAAGCGTGCAAGAAAGACCAGAGACCGCATCAGGCAAATCGAAATATGGCAACTGGGAAAACTTTTGGGCACCAGACCCAATTTTATTTCCCTGCGCAACCCGTACCATCAAAATCTTCGGTATACAGTTCGAGTTCCCTTTTGACCTTTAGGGCGTGAGAACGTGGGCGGCGGCGCGTGTCGCCCACGCCCACGTTCTCAAAAATTACCCAAAATAAGAAGCCATCCAGGCTTCTTATTTTGGGTACATTTTAACTTCCACTTACATAACACTTTCCAGGTGGTAGGTTGGGGCTACGACGAGTCGGGCGTGGCGACAGAAGAGCTGACGCTCGTGGAGATGCCCATCGTGGACCAGGAGACCTGCCTGCGTTCTTATAGCGAGTTCTTCACGCGGTTCACCTCGAATTATACCTACTGCGCTGGATTTAGAGACGGTAAGAACTGAACAATATGCATTTTACCATCTTTGTTATTGTCCCTTTTACGTTGAAATGAAAGCCAAATAATTATTTATCGCAAAAAATGGCAAAACCGCCTTCCTTTTGTACACGATGTACAAAATTCAAATATTTCGCTCGAATTGTTTACATTATTGTTGATTTTTCAAAAACGGCTCAGCCGATTTCTGTAAAATTTAAATGGGACCACCTCGAGTGTATACCCTTTCGAACTAAAAAAAGAATTGTTCGATTCGATTTGAATTTTTTTTTATTTCTAAAGGGTTTACTTCCGAGGTGGAATCATTTAAATTTTATCGAAATCGGCTAAGCTATTTTTGATAAATCTACAAATATACATGAATGTCACATCGGTTCGTGCAAACTATTCCAATTCTGTACACTGTGGAAGTTGGAGGTGCCGTTTTTAGCGAAAAATTATTATAATGAAATATACTTAAGTGGATTTACGTTGCTATAACTCATGTTCTAATTAATGTATTATGTATTCAAAAGATACGCGTAGCCAACAATGCTTAGCCTATAGCTTTTTTTATTTTCGGTCTATATGCTAAAACTACCTACACTACTACTACCTATACATAAAAAGCATTGGATCATCCACAGACCCTTGAAGGTCTAAAGATAATCCAAATGCTCAAGCCCACTGCCAGTTGGCAGCGTGCCCAGCATGCTGGTTGCATTGCCATTTGCCACGCTGAATGGCAATGCTTATGCGTTTGGAGTTGAGACTTTGGGTCCGTGGGGGCCGGGAGCTCATCTTATTTTCAAAAGTCTTTCTGAGCGTCTGATGGACGCGACGCGTGACCAAAATGCTGGCGTTTATTTGGCTCAACGCATAAGCAATTAAGCATTGCCATTCAGCGTGGCAATGCAGCCAGCATGCTGGGCACGCTGCCAACTGGCAGTGGGCTTATATAGCTTGATAAAATATATAGAACGGAGATGAGGAGCAGACTATTATTTTGGGCTTAAAATTTACATGTTCTAGTTTCTATCTATATCTACTGCTTGTTGAGATTAAATGTTTTATGCTTATGATCTACCCCTGGCTTCTAAAATAGAATTAAGACCTGAACATAATGTAAAAGTCTGTATTTTAATACTAAGATACCTACTTCAAACGAAGGCTGTTTGTTGGCTGTTGTACCTGGAAGTACGAGTATATCTAGTGACTCTAGTAGTCTAGTAGTGTTCTTGTTGACTATATTTTTTTGATGTCCTCGTGTAACAGCTAACCACAAACAGATGCGATTATCGAAAACAAAAATAAAATCAACTTAAAAATAAAGTATGTAGTTACAAGCATATTTATTTTCTTGCTAGACAGAGAGCGCACTATAGCAGGCTATGACATCACTGCCCGCAAGTGAGCTACATTCGTCATACAATGTTAAACTTTGTGGGAAAGGGATAAGCTCTCTATCCCTACTAAAACTTTACAAGTTTATATCTCTGCACTTGTGATAAGCCAATTTCAATATTTTTTTTAGTTTACGAATCATTTTTAATTGCAAAATTCAGTTTTAACTAATTGAATGCCAGTCAACTACCCTATTGACAAAGTTCGGGCTCTACCTAATTTTTCATCCATTTTTTATTTTATTTTTAAAAGTTTGTTACTAAGTAAATCCATATTTTAGGAGCCACAGTAGATACTTGTCTTGCTTCGTTGCTTACAGGAATCTACAATGAAAATACAGGCGAATGGGAAAGTATGTGAAATTTCCATTCTGCAGCTTACCTACTGACGCACTAACTTCTTGAGTGCTACTGCTTTAGGAATTTCTTCGGAAAATCGGACCTACGAGTATTTCTACCATTATTATGTTTACCAAAACATTGATATGGAGATTCAACTTAAACTATTAAACATGTTTTTGTCTGAACTTAGCAAAACTTTAAAAGAAGCAAGGTACCATAGGTATAAACCAACATTTTGCAGTTTATTCTGCAGTTAATTGTTTTATTGACTCTTAAGCATTAACATTACAGAAAAGTAAAAAAATGTAAAGCAAAAGTAGTGAGGCTTTACTGCCAAAGAAATCTCAGTCAGTCAGTCAGTAAAATGCATGTAACTTCGGCAAACTAACGTTCGACTTCAGTTGTAGTATTCTTATAAAAGGCAGAATTACTACGAGTATCATCACTACACCACTATCACTACTCGTAGGTACATGGCATAAAACAAAGTCGCTTTCCGCTGTCTGTCCCCATGTATGCTTATAAAATATGTTTAAAACTACTCAACGAATTTTGATGCGGTTTTTTTTAATAGATAGAGTCATTCAAGAGGAAGGTTTATATGTATAACACATCTGTGCGAAGCCGGGGCGGGTCGCTAGTAAATTATGATTGTTAAAATGATGCTCCTTGAAATTTGGCGCCCGGGAAGATTGCCCTCCAGCCAATTGCAGGCCTTGTACTTTTACCTGTACCTTTTTAATAGTCGACTGCTGGTCTTAGACCTACTCACTAATGATGATTGGGCCATATCCACCACGCTGGCCCAGTGCGGGGTAGTGGTACCTACTTGTGTAAAATCCTAGTACGTTTGTTGTGCAGACAGCGACCCTCACGTGCGAGTATTCCTGTCAACGCCCAACACAAGTGCGTGTTTAGATAATCTTGCTTGTAATCTTTGCTGCTTGTACATCGCCTTGGATGATGTCTCATCTTATAAAGTTGCTTATAACACACATGATAGCATCTATTGCGATTCCTCAGAATACTGTTACCCATACTCATTGGTTACAAAATATGTCACATTTCTAGTCAATTCCGGAATCAAGTTTTTTACTATGAAACCGTCTGGTTTTGGTTGTTCCGCTGGTCAAGATGTTTTGCCTTAAGACTAAAGAGACGTTTAGTTCCAATCCTTGATTACCTACATTTTAGTATGAATAGGTCATGGAATAATACATTATTCCTATGTGTATTTGAGTCTAGATGGATGCTAACATGTAAAAACCTAAAAACGCTTCGGTGAATGTTAGATAATTATTAAAAGAGAGTGCTTTGGTTTATAAGATCTAACTTTATAAAACGCGGTTTATACTTAAAAGATCTAACTTAGTAAAACGCTTTTGCACAGAAAGCATGAGAAATTAGAATATGGTAGAATTAGAGCAAACTGGAACTTAATAATATTGTACCACTTATAAACAAAACTTAACACACATATTTTATGATAGTCACAGGCACTAAGCTTGTGTTCAGGCGCAGATTTAGCCATTAATTTAGCAATTTTTTAAATAACAAACTAGATAGTAGGCACAATATCTGACATTTTTGATAGATAGTATTGTAGGTAAATGATGTAGGTACTAAGTACTAACTAACTGCACTCTACAACTTCAAAAAACTGATAACTACTATGTAACCAAACGAAAGGACTCTAAAATATTTAGGCGGTCACCTACTAACTTAGGCAGTAAACCACCTTTGCAGTCTGCTTAGTAAAACACACACCTACTTGTCTACCACTTACTAATTTGTTATGGACCGGCCACACATTCGCGCTACGGCGAAGTTATCGTCACTGGGGCTCATTCATCTACTTCAAACGGTAGTAATTGGTTGTTCACGATTTGAACTACTACCTGAAGCTGGGCACACACGCTGCGATGATCGCATCTATTCATCAGATCAGTCCAGCGAGGTCCTAATATAGTTACATTGCCGGTAGGTAGTTATTGAGGAATCAAAATGACACCCCTATTTTAATCGAAAAATATTGATTTAACAAAAAAATTATTGGCATCAAAGTTGTAGAAAATCAAATTTTAAACAACTTTTGTTCCTTAAACACAACACAAGTTACACAATACTAATTATTAAATTGTGTTATTAACTAATTATTATTATTGATAATAATTAGTTAATAACAAGTTATTGAAGAAATGAAATGGCACAACCGGCTATTTGAAAAAAATATCGATCCTACAAAAAGTTAATGGGAACTAAAGTTGTAGAAAATCAAATTTTAACCATTTTTCGTTCCCATAACTTCTGCTGGAAAATTGAAATAACACAAGTTATTGAAGAAATGAAATGGCACAACCGGCTATTTGAAAAAAATATCGATCCTACAAAAAGTTAATGGGAACTAAAGTTGTAGAAAATCAAATTTCAAACAACTTTTGTTCCCATAACTTCTGCTGAAAAATTGAAATAACACAAGTTAGTGAAGAAACAAAATGGTACAACCAACTATTTAAAAAAAATATCGATCCTTCAAAAAGTTGATGGGAATCAAAGTTGTAGAAAATAAAATTTTAAACAACTTTTGTTCCCATAACTTCTGCTGTAAAATTGAAATAATACAAGTTATTGAAGAAATGAAATGGTACAACCAACTATTTAAAAAATTATCGATCCTGCAAAAAGTTTAAGGGAATCAAAGTTGTAGAAAATCAAATTTTAAACAACTTTTATTCCGTTAACTTCTGCTGAAAAATTGAAATAACACAAGTTATTGAAGAAACAAAATGGTACAACTAACTATTTAAAAAAAGATCGACCCTACAAAAAGTTGATGGGAACAAAATTTGTTTAAAATTTGATTTTCTACAACTTTGATTCCCATCAACTTTTTGTAGGATCGATATTTTTTTAAATAGTTGGTTGTACCATTTCATTTCTTCAATAACTTGTGTTATTTCAATTTTTCAGCAGAAGTTATAGGAACAAAAGTTGTTTAAAATTTGATTTTCTACAACTTTGATGCCAATTTTTTTTTGTTAAATCAATATTTTTCGATTAAAATAGGGGTGTCATTTTGATTCCTCAATAACTACCTACTGGCAATGCAACTATATTAGGACCTCGCTAGACTGATCTGATGAATAGATGCGATCATCGCAGCGTGTGTGCCCAGCTTCAGGTAGTAGTTCAAATCGTGAACAACCAATTACTACCGTTTGAATTAGATGAATGAGCCCCCAGTGACGAAAACTTGGCCGTAGGGCGCAGATGTGGCCATAGCATTAGCATGAGATACTGTGTAAGTACATCGTACCTGACCTATAGTCCGAGTTGTAGTGAAATTTTCAGCGAAATCACCATTTCCCAAATATAACTAGTAATAGGGAGTAAACATGTGATATAGAATTATTCAAAGCATAAGCGCAGTGCAGAGTTCTACTCTGCAATCTGAAACAATGAACATCAAAATGATAATCTCAATATTCTATTGATTAATTACCACTTCTGCACTTTTGCAAATGAATTGACTTTCAGTATCCCCTATTACCTACTATGATTTCTTGTGGTATCACACCGCTGCGTTCAATCTTCTCGTGAAAAAGTTTCAAGCAATTTCTTCGTCCTATACAGGGTTATTCCTAATCAGTTAGCATACTTTTAGGGGCTTATTCTGTACATCAAAACCAACAACTTTTGTAATGCAACTTTTGTCTAAACTCAAAAAAAAAATTTGCTGTTCCATACATTTTGTCGAGGATGAACAATATTTTTCTATGGAACAACAATTTTTTTTATGCTAATTTAGATGCTAATTGATTAGAAATAACCCTCAGTACCAGGATTTAGACCAAACCTTGCCAAGTGCGTAAAAAATACAATGAAATTATTTCTTTCCCCAGGGACATCAGTATGCAATGGCGACAGCGGCGGTGGCATGGTGTTCAAACTTGGGAACTCGTGGTACGTCCGAGGTTTGGTATCCGTATCGGTGGCGCGAGAGAACGAATACCGCTGCGACCCCTCCCACTACGTCATATTTACCGACCTAGCCAAGTTCCTGCCCTGGATAAGGCAGCATGTGAACGGCTATTAAACTATGGACATTTTGTTTAATTAAGTGTTTTGTTCTTCGTGAGTGGAGTTGGCGTGAAATTGTTTTAGAGTGTGTACACTCATTTTAAAACTATTCGAGACACATGTATACGAGTACATGAGATTAATCTCTTCTTCTGTTGCATTTACGCGAAGGCAATCACTGTCGTCGAATCATCTGTGATGACAACGCTTTAGATTAGAAGTTGCCGATCAGTTTTTGGTATGGAGTGATAATTTTTGGTGACCGCTATCTCTTTAATACACTTTTGACAGTATCTAAACCTACAGAAAATAATGGCGACAGCAACTGTCTTCGACTAAATGCAACATTGACTTGGTTGGCTAATTTCGTGTATTCTTTGTCTCTGGACGAAATAACCAAGAGTGTAATGACAGCATCAGATCAAACAATAAATGTAATAATGTTGAGTGCATCGTATCCAAATCAGTCTGCTATTTTTGATACACTTCTATGATACATTGGTGTTTTCGGTAAATAGGTAATTTACCGAATAAGTTATATTATTTTATAAAATGACCAAAAGAAAACTGCGACTCCGCCTGTTGTTTTTCCAAAACATTTCACAAAAACTATTCAAAACATTCGCTACTTTTTCTGAGAAAACCCGCTTAGAGGCCCGGTTTAGTAACCTAAATAATGTAGAGACAATGTTTTGTGCAGATCAAGGGTTCTCAAAGTGAGTACCACAGATTAATTGTTTTTTTTTTTCAAAAAATTATAATCATTTGATTTTCAACCGACTTCCAATAAGGAGGTTTTCAATGATACAGTATCAATTTATTCTAGGTGAACCCATTTTGATTATTTTTTATTTGATAACTGGTATTTATAAACTTCCGCGATTTGAGCACATTATTCTACTATGTTATTGCGCGATAAGTCCCGTATTAACATGTAGAACAATGAAAACTGGTTCTTCCCATGTGACTATTTAAATGGGGCCATAAGTTCAAAGTAATATTTTTTTTTATTTAATCCTATCCATAACACATGTAAGTAATTGAATTCTATATGAGCTCGGTTGTTACGTTTTTGTAAAAAAAATACTAAAAACAGAAATGAAATCAATTTACCAAAATAAAATGTTTTTAGTTCTGCACCTGACCATCGCACTTCTTACAAAGGCGCAAAATATTTGGAAGGCGAAAATGTTTGGAAACCTCTGGTGTAGATGTTTTTGTGTAATGTTTCGGAAAAACGAGCGTTCAACACAACGCCAAGCCACCAAACCAAACATCAGTGGGCAATGATGTGGACTAACTTTAGCAAACGTATGATAAACAGCTCGAATAATTTTATTATACGAGATTCCATTACTCGTATCGCCCGAAAATCGATAACACACAACTTTTATTACAAGTATATTTAACTATACGGTTTCCTCGATACAGGCTTGCCTAGTGAGGAAACCAATAGTCATATTTTGTTAAAAAACAGAATGTATTTCTAGACGTGAAACGTTTTTTGCCGATATCTCGGAAACTATGCACTTTAGGGCAAAAGTCATGAAAATTATTATTGTAGAGGATAAAATTTCGCATCTTTTGTTTGTAGTAAACTTTTTTGTAAATCATTTATAGCCCATTTAATGAACCGGTTTTCTATCGCGGCCAATAACTCTTGAAATATTAGATTAATCAACTTTCCCTATGACATCAACCGTGAAATCATAAAAAAATAATTTATAATTACCATACATTGTCAAAGGTAATTGATTTTGTATGGAATAGCTGATTTTTTCGCCATTTCAGGATTGGTTCCTATACCTCAGGAAAAATAGACGACTTTTTTTGGTCAACTTTGCACTCCGATCTATTTTTTTTTATAAGGTTTAGGACCACTTACTTCAAGCGCCATCTTGAAAAAACGTTTTTGCCGATATCTCGGAAACTATGCACTTTAGGGCAAAAGTCATGGAGATCATTATTGTAGTGGATAAATTATCTTTTGCTTTCAGTAAACTTTTTTTTAAACTTACTGTTTACGATTTACGGCCCATATAATGAACCGGTTTTTCTATCGTTACCTTACCTTATACAAAATTTGGATCGGAGTGCAAAGAAATTCAATTTTTTCTGAGGCACTAAGTAAATGAGTACAATGATAACCTAGGTTATGTCAATCGTCTAGAAATAAAGATTTAGAATTACCTACTACACAAACTCGTAGGTACCTAATAGAGCTACTGACCCAATATCCGTCCTATATCCATAGGGTTAGGTACAAAGAAAGGTGGTTCTTAACTGAAAGGAGCTTCATATACTCGCCTTTAATAACAACTTTCTCGATAGACTGACATGTCAACGCAAAAAAAAACTTTCTAATCAGTGCTTGACATTTTCCTATGAAATGATTATCAATTGTTACGATTGCAGGATTTAGTTCAAAATAATGCTCCTTTCCGTTAAATACTATATTTCAATTTAACCCTATACCTATTACGTAGGTATTTATTACTGATTTCTGTACTTACCATGTATTATACTTTTATATCATTATAGACTATACAATAATTTAATAGCGCACAACTCTGTCGCTCGATTGCAATCATTCGTACAGAAGAAATGTAGGTACCTAAGTCTGAATCAAACCTAATGGCGGTTGTGATGTTAGCTAAAAGCTGCGCAAAACCCAATCCGATTTCACTTGTACAACCCGGTCACAATATCTGTGCACTTGACTTCGTGACGTCATATCGAATTATCGGGACGTATATACATTACCGGGCGTCTAGTATACCGTCCGGACGTAAATTATTATCGGGACGTGTACCGGCAACGAAGATGCTAACCGTACTGTCGCACCGGGGAGTGCGCGGAGAGGTGACAGGGGAAGCGGGAGAGGCGCCGCATTCCAGCGAGGTGCACAGATATTCTGACCGGGTTATAGCTAACTTCACAGCCGTCACGAAGTTTGATTCCACCTATACAGGGTCATAAATATTAAACGCAAAGCCTTTTAAAGGCGGGTCTAGTACATCTAGACAAACAACTTTTGTACTACGACTTTTGTAAATTCGCAAAAAAATAATTCGCTTCTCCATACATTTTGCCGCGCGTTGACGAACTTTTTGTATGAAAGTGAAGTTTTTGTATTTTCTTCGTGATTTTTCAAAAGTCCTGTAACAAAAGTTGTTTGTCAAGATGTACTAGACCCGCCCTTAAAAAAATTTGCGTTTAGTACCTATGACCCTGTCTGTATATAACATAGTTTAAAAGGACCATGGTTTTGTATCAATTTAGTTCTATCTTGATGGTTGCAATTTGTCCATTTAATGGAGATAATAATAATATGCTGTGATTTATATTTAAAATTGCCTATTTAAAATAAAGTTTATTTGTGAATTATTTATAATTTTTATAAAAATAGCAGCTACGACTAATGTGACCACATTTTAATAACTATTAGACTGATAAGCGGAAATTGCTCACAAACACATATTATATTATTAAGAGATGTTTTCTTTTTCATTTCACTTGTTTCCTTTAGCCATTTAAGGCTTGTTACACATAAAAGCGGACCGGCATCGATCGGCAATGCCAGACTGGCGGATTAGTTATTTTTTTTTAGCCACGCATCACGCCTATTCCGTAGCCGTAGAATCAATCCTAATGGCATCTGTGAAGTTAGCTACAAGCTGAGCAATCCCCACTCCTTACGCCGCTGATATGAATAATTTTCTACTGCGCAATGACTCACCTCGGTTCACAGAGTTAAACAGCCATACCGGGTTATTTAGAACGGGTGTACTAAGCTGAAAGGGGGTGCCTAAAATTGCAAAAATTCCCGGCAGCAATTTTTTTGCTGCAACCTTTAAATTCAAGATGGCGGCTTACGCACCAGCGGAATTTGGTCGCCATTTTGGATTTAGACTACCTGTGCCCCCATTCTGGCCTATACGGAAAAAGAAATCATCTGACGAAAGAGGAATCTGAGGGATGAGGAGTCATAAGAATTGCTGTTTCGTCACCAGTTTCAAAATTCTGACCTACACGGAAAAAAGAAGTGACCTGACGAAAGTGGAATCTGACGGACGTGTTCTAAATCAAGCAACTCTTACTACAGGGCTAACCCGGAATTAGAGAAAAAAATCGCACGATACATTTTGTCGATTTCGAGCTGCAGTGTTATACTAGGACAGTTGAATTCCTCGAATTCCGGGTTGGACCCATAGGCCCATAGCAAAGTTCTATAAAATTCCAGGCTACAAATAAAACAGTGAGAAGCTTTACGTACGTTCTATATTACAAATACGAGAGACTTAGGTAACGTTAAAAAACTACATACTTAGGTGCGCTGATTATCCGAGTCGCGGCGGAAACTTTTAAAATGTGGACCTTATTTCATATTACCTACGTTCAGTTCTTTATACGACACTAAAAAAATTACCCGCCTGCACTACAACATGTAGTTTCAATGGCGATACTGTAAATATAAAAGATAAATCATTTGCAGTCCAAAATCAGTCTAGCCGTTTGGCTAGACATGTTAATATGCCCACACCACGATGGCGTGATGACATATAGACATTATCCAAACACCTGGATGTAAATGATGAGTCTTACCAGTAAGTAGAGTAACTAGTGACTAATCTGTGATTATGCAGTATTAAGCAGTGGGCTTAAACATGCTTCCAATGATGATAACGATGATGGCGCACAAGTTCTGCTCGGCTCAATGAAGCGTCAAAACCGAATACATGAAGTTAAAGCAAAAGAAGCCCGAACGAGTTTTTTCCTTACTCGATAAATTTAGCATAAACATAATAAATTAACTTTATTTACGCAAAAAAAATTTTTGCACTGTCTTCTGAGGCATTTTCATAAAAATTGTATCATCACCACATAGTATAAAACTAAGTCGCTGTCTGTCCCCATGTATGCTTCTATCATTAAAATTACGCAACGGATTTTGATGCGGTTTTTTTAATAGATAGAGTGATTCAAGAGGAAGGTTTATATGTATAATACACCTGTACGAAGCCGGGGCGGGTCGCTAGTACTCTATAAATGGTAAGTACGAGTAACAAGCCTGTACTACGTAATGAATACCTACGGAACGGCCGATTCAAACTATTTTCATGCCAATATGCACTTGCATTGCCGATACAACCCGAACATATTTGCGAATGCAAAGTCAAAGCCGAATAAATGCTGCAGCAATTGCTTGACTTGGCATTTTGATTCTCAATCAAATTTGTTCAATTGAATGTGCCTTGTATGTATCTCGCCTTGGCGTTTGGATATGTTAGAACCGGTCATCGTAAATAAAACTAAGATAAAAATATAAAAGAAAATAAATAAAAAATATCTCCAGTTCTAAACTACTTATTGCCACCACCGCGACTCTCGAATCAGCGAATACCCTTAAAAATAAATAAAAATAAAATCTATACATAAAATCTTACAATAACATCAGACAAAATTAGATGACGTGAAAAAGATAATACATTAATTGAAAAATTAAAAAGCTGCAATAGCCGGCACGAATATGGCACATAGCTCGATGTCGTTCATGAGGCGCTTTTTTCAAGGTAATTACCAGTTTAGGGATGATTTAAATTAGACCGGGCCGGGCATACTGTTTACATTTTATTGTTTGCCTGGCAGAGATCGCTATCAGCGATAAGGTCGCCCATTGTTACACTGTTTATGTATCTTTGTTTCTTCTTTTTGTTTATTTATTATAAAGAGTTTATCTATCTACATTACAACGTGGCGTAGACGTGCCCCGTCCGGGCCCGGACGCCACGTTGTAATATAAACAGTATCATACGAAATGTATTGTATGCAACGTCTCACATTAGCGACTCGTCCACGGCCCAGACGGGGCACACCGTGCCCGGCCTGCTCTAATATAAATCATCCCTTACATTATTCCAGTCCCGGGATCGAGTCCAGCTGTTTAAATTATTCCAGTTGCAATCCAGTGCAACTGGAATAATATAAACCGGCACTTCAGTGCATTCCAGTGCCGGTTTACATTATTTCAGTAGCAATCCAGCACTGCACGGGTAGCATGGTAAAGGGATAAATTGTCTTTCCAACATTATATCCCATCGAAGAGGAAATAAAATATGGATTGACAATGACAACTAACATTAAAAGTGGATAAAATGGTTTTCTCCCTTGCTTTTTGCCGTGCTACCCGTGCTAGATTCGATCTCTGGAATGGAATAATATAGGCAGGTCATAATTGTTGCAAACCAATAACGCAATGCGGCCTTTACAGTGGCGCGAAATCACTTTTTATGGGCTTATATCGCCCAAGACCTAAATGCAAAGGCAGATTCAGAGTAGTCACAACCACATCTGGACTTATCTTAGGTCTACCTTGCGCGAAAGTCTATATTTGGGTCTCTTATTTAGATTGATTCCGTACGCAGTAGTAGTGACTGCGCACGGACCCGCTTTGTTCATATTGTGCTACTTAACGAATGCGAAAAACGCCTATCTTTATTTCAGTTATCTAGCGCGAGCTGTTAGTACTACATATTGTTTCTATTGAGTGACTGACTATGTGAATTGAAAATCGTTTATGCCTCTAACTGTACATCGTTGTGCCATATTACAATATCCAGCCTAAAATATAGCTTTAACTTACAAAATTGAACCAAAATTATTGGGAACAAACTAAAATCACGCAACTCATAAAAATAAGACTAAAATTAACACAAAACTAACATTGTAACTCACAAGTCTTTGAAAAATGCAAAAACTAAAACATACTAAAAAACTTTATCAATATTGAGGGCCTGCGCAGACGACATTTTCCCACTGAAACCATAGCGCACACAATACCTAATTTTCCGAAGACGTATAACCAAGGCCAAGCTTGCTACAATTTTGGACGTCATACTTTTTAGTATCATACGAGCCACAAACACCGCTATAACGAAAGCGTTGCCGTCATATGGCGGCCGTAGATAATATTACTGATATTAAAAGTTTTCTCCTGATGTACGGTATCAAATGACACTAGAAAACCGTACCATTTGCATAGTCCACATCCTAATGACGTCCTTTGTACTACGGCCGCTATATGACGGACACCGGTATCTTATGAAAAACAGAGTTTGACATTAAATTAGTGAAACGTTGATAGTGGCGACGTTTGTAGCTATGGTCAAATGCTCGTATGTATGTGGTATGCTTAATGTGCCGTAGGTTATGGCCAATCGAGCCAGTCGTTTGCGCAGGCCCTAAAATACCTCTCTATTCTTCCATCTTGACACGATTAGAGTAGATAACAAACAAAAAGTGAACACAAGTAAGTTCATTTGATTTGAATGTTTTTTTTTCGGGTTTCGTCATATTATAGATACCGGAAAGTTATTAGGGCAAAGGGTAAAATAGATTTTGGAGCTCATGTCAAAAATGCTGGAAAAATCATATCAATTCGACGAACGTGATTTTTTCGTCAAAACTCTACAGAAACTTGAGTTTTTTTTTCAGTATAGTCATACCGGCGCGTATTCTTGTCCTTTTGAAAACTTCTTAATTACCTATTAGTCTTTGAAGTCCAATTCCTAGTCATTATAACAGTCACAGTCATAGTCCAAGTACAAGAGAAAGTCACGGCCATGCCTCAGTGGAAACTTTACTAGAAGCGCATTATGACACGAGACACGATTCACCGCGTAACATCTCTTGCCCACACTTGTGCACGTGATTCAGGTCATAATAAATGAAATCCCACTACATGTCACCAATTATCACCGATATAAACAAGTTTTCACAAAACATTATATAGCGTCGCCACAATACATAAGAAGTGTTATAAACTCATTACAAGTTTTTATTTTATGAAAGCTGTCTATTTTTTAACTAATCTTTTAGATACATTTCGGAAAACATGCAAATCTATCTATCTATATAAAAATGAATTGCTGTTCGTTAGTCTCGCTAAAACTCGAGAACGGCTGGACCGATTGGGCTAATTTTGGTCTTGAAATATCCGTGGAAGCTAAGGGAAGGTTTAAACGGTGAGAAAATTTAAAAATATAGTGAGTAAAATAATAAAGACATTCATTGAATTTTCCCATACAAAATGTTCCTGCATGTAAAAGTTGTCATTGACAGTTGACAGATGGTGAGATGAAGTTCACCGGGGCAGTTAGTAGTAATACATATAATAATATAAGATGAGTCACTTCATTTTATATGAGTATAGAATAAATTTATTGTAAATAAAAAAAAAAGTTATTGAAAAAATGCGTTATGCATTATTTTACTTCATTTAAGCCTGTGTAATCTTTTTCAACCTTTCACTAATACCTAATAGCTGCTTAGTAAATTTGTACAAAAGAAATTGGAAAAAGCTAATCACTTTCGGGATATCAAGAAGTTTATAATTATGAAGGGAGATCTTGAAAGAAAACTCTTGAACGTATGCATTTTTTACCATTTTATGAGAGTAAAGCGTTATCTATTTAATATCAGTTGTACAGACGGTTTTAATCATTTTCTGCTAAACCAAAAAAATAAATAAACTATTTTTATATTTCATTTCATGTTCAGGTTTCAACCTTTGGAACATCAAAGGCGTTATCTATTTAATATCAGGTGTACAGACGGTTTTAATCATTTTCTGCTAAACCAAAAAAATAAATAAACTATTTTTATATTTCATTTCATGTTGAGGTTTCAACCTTTGGAACATCAAAGTTAACGAAAACCGGGTCACATAGGAATAAAATAAAAATAATAATTTGTGGCTTGCCACTCAAAAGGTAAGTGAAAATACGAAAAAGAAAATTGTAGCAAATCTTTTACATTGGAACGACGTGGAAAAACCAAGGAGACGCCGAAATTAAGTGAAGCTTATATCGTGCTGCATAAGGTTGCATTTTCCATTACAAAACACTAAGAGCGCTTTCACATAGAGGCGTTTTGTCGCGCGACTGTTGCGCTGCACAGCGATTCCCTTCACATTACAGCGGCTGTAGCGCTTCACAGACGCGCGTTGAACTTAGGGTGACTAGCTCATTTCCAGTTTCGATTCCAACGGAGACAGTGTTACTGCTGCTCCTATTTCAGCTATAAATATATCGGAATCAAACATGACGTAAGTCATTTGCAACTTGCTACACAATACACATGTGCTGGTAACACTGATCTAACGCCGAATGATTGCACGCGAAGGGTGACTAGCTCATTTTCAGTTTGGATTCCAACGGAGACAGTGTTACTGCTGCTCCTATTTCAGCTATAAATAATCAAACATGACGTAAGTAAGTAATTTGCAACTTGCTACACAATACACATGTGCTGGTAACTCTGATCTAAAGCCGAATGATTGCACGCGACTACGCGGCGTATCTGCCACCGCTAGCTCGGAGCGCTGCAGCTGCGCTACATAAATATTATGATACGAGTCGCGCGACAAAAACGCCTAAATGTGAAACCACTCTAAATGGCGAACGCTCCGTAAGACGGGTAGACAATCGTTTGGCTTTTGAAATTCTACTACATTTCAGGCGTCATAAAGTTCACATTTCATTGATATTTCCTAACACTGCTTCTCTAGGCTTTACATTACAATGTTTGACACGTCCAAAGGACTACCAATTTTCTCAGAAAAAACCAAGCACCAAACTTGGCAGGTTAAAAAGCAATCAATGCGAATCTTCAAAGTGTACGGATAAAACCTTAAAGTTCCATTAATGGTACTAACGAGGTAAAAATACGCGAGTTGTACCATCAATGGTACCACTATTAATCAATCATCCCAACTACTATACAATAAAGTCAAATCCATTCAAAATATTTACAAATACATGTTCGCAAAGAACACAGAGATCTATCCGATACGATAGAGAAGTAAAACCGTGAGGAGTTGTAGGTAGCTTTTACCAGTACGGCGATGGTCCGTTTCTCAATCTTTGGGCTTTGAATCTTTCTTCAGGGTACCCTGGGGCCCAGTGAATGTTTCTGCCCCTATTAGGTCGGGGGCCCTTGTGTATGTAGTTAGGGAAGGGGGCGCGGGGGTTCGCGCATAATCCGGGGCCCCGGCAACCGTTCCGCGGGGTGGGGGGCTGACTCCCGCCTAAAGGTGGGGATGGAAACTGATCCCAAAGGTCTGGAGTCATGCAGTTGCCGCATCCGCCCCACGCGAAGTCACCTGCAATGTTATAGATTGACAGATACATTTGGTAAATTACACTTATAAATACGAACATTTTGTGTGAAAAAGTGAGTCTCTTATTTGTAGAAGTTAATCTTCGTAACTGGATGTACCTACGGATTGTGTGTGAAGGTAAGTTAAATCAGCAAATACATAGACTACTCATTATTCCTAAATAGAAAAAAAATTCTAATTAAAAAGTTTATGTTGTGTTTGAAAACTTATGAAAGTAGGTACTGTATAATAAAATAGAAATTGGAATTATATTATTAAGAACGCCACAATCTTTGTTTTACGATTTTTAATTCTGTACTGTATCAGCTTTATAGTGGTCCATTGCTGAACGTAGCAGCCTACCCACTAAGGGCGATTAGGCCATCTCCTCCACGCTGACTCAGTGCGGACAAGTGGATTTACATAAGCCCATCGAATTCCTTCTGCAGACTCGCTAACTATTGCGCATGTGTGCACAATGTCGACGCCGCGTGGCGTAGTGGTGTTTACAGGCGTAGGGAGCGCGCGGGAGGCATGAGGTTGAGGGCGGGTGTGCACTACGACTCGTCTCTCAGGCGCATACCTAGGTATATTACGGTTTTTGCGCAGCGTTCTGCGCATAACTTCCCATCCGCCGATTTGTGTGGCGCGACATTGGATTTGAACTCCCTACTCAAAGTTAGTAAGGCGAGCAGTCTCTTTCTAAGTTACCTATCTCTACTTCATATACTCATTTATCTATACCAATATAATAAAGAGGAAAGTTTTGATTTTTTGTTTGTTTGCATTGAATAGGCTCCGAAACTACTGAACCGATTTGAAAAATTCTTTCACTGTTGGGAAGCTACACAATCCGCGGGTGTCATAGGCTACATTATATTTAAAAAAAATAGAGAGGCTGCTAGTCATTAATATATGGATACGAGTATATTTATTGTGTGTGATATTTTTTTTTATTTTTCACTCACACACAGACAGAATTTTGTGTCAATAAAATACAACATTCATGAATAGTATTTTATTTTTACTTGACTAGTATCTTTGGCCTAAAATTGGAAGAATACTTTGCGTCGTTCACTTGTCACCTATTTTTTAAATTTATAATTTAATACAATCACAAAATACTATACATTATTATAATTTTAAAGGTTCATTGTTATAAGTGTAGTCAACAAGGCCATATCAACTACTTTAAACACATCTTTCATGATACAGCTACGAAAAAAAAACGCAGTTCTCTTTAGGTATTTACAATAACAGATTTCAAATGGAAGCAAAAAATGTCTGATTCGGAAGTAAATTACTACCTTACCACAAATGATTTAAACACGGTTTAACCGTACAATTTGTACTGTTAAACATTGTCTAAAGCTTGCTTAAAACTTTTGTGGAAAGACGGTTAGTGTTTAAAAAGACAAAGTCTGATATAGTTATTTCAATAACACTGCTATTATAGTAACGACATAGCTATGTAAAAGATAGCAGGTTTCGTTATTTACAATAACAGTTTAGAAACACAAAAGGGAAATGTTAATTTTGGAGGTAAAAGTGTGTAGATTCAAGAGTTGAAGTGACGAAAGGGAAATTGAAAATTGAAAAGGGAACATTTGCAAAAAGAAACACATAATGATCTTTTTTCCAAAGTTTCCGCGCACGATGAATGTAGTATATAAATGTTCGTACTATGGTACCCTAAAGTGTCACGTTCTCGACATATTTGGAAAGATCGCTGTACGAGAACTTTGCGATTTTTACACCCAAATACCTATCTCGAGAACGTGACACTTTACGGTATCATAGTACTGAACATCTATTGTTTGTATAAGTATTCCCTATCCATATATACCACTTTCATTGAGCGCGGAAACTTTGAAAAAACATCATAATGGCGACGGGTGGATATGCCAGCTTCCATACAAAAATGTTCAAAACCCTTTGCTAGTTATTTTAATAACTGCTGTCATATTATCGCATCAAGTGCTATACCACGTGCTAAAAGTGTTATTATTTTATAAATTTCACCAGATTTATGAGCTTTTTGACATTCTAGGTGAAATTTCAAGAGACTTATTTATTTTTTGGTGAATTTTTATATTCTGTAATCATACTAACAGTTATCGCCATTTAATTTGTAATTGTTATTATTAAAGCTATATGTTAAATATGTATGTAAGTATATTTTGGCGAAATCAAAAACTTCAAAGCGACAACTAATTAATGATTTCGAAAAACCTTTTTTTTTAATAACAATGACTACTTTAAATAAATTATTATCAATCGTAATAAAACTAGTTAAAAACACACACGGAAACTTAAAAACTCACACTAATAATACATTTTTACAATAACAACTAACACTAATAAAATGTGTTAAGAAAATTTGATATTAATAATAATTGATACATCATAATATTACATAACTAAATTATATTAAGTATAATTATCATAAGGCCAATATAACCGATTTTATTTTAACCTAAGAAAAATATATTGAAATATTATTATTGATTTCTAGCCACACATTAGATACTAAATATTAAATTAAGTACTTAAAATTAGTCATATTTATTTTTGTAAAAGTAACAAGTTTTCTATAGCCATCAAGGTACACGAAATAACAATATTTACCAGAACGCTAATAACATTTTTAACTGCTATTTTCGATACAAGCTTCTTGAGCAATCAAAACGAAATCACTATTGAGCGTTCTACACGTTGCTTAAATATGAATCAAAATATTTTTAGAAACTGTTTATTGCTTCAAAATGCTTTATTCTTGATTTTAACTAACCTAATTTCATTTCATTGTAAGGCATAGAATTACTTGATAAACCATAAATATGTTTATTTCTCGCCACGGTCTAAAACGCCGCCACCATATAAATAATCACAGGTTGATCAAGATATTATCGTTTATTTATAACGGCACGAATTAGCTTCTGTATGGGACAGTTTTAACAAAACTACAAAAACTTTGGTGAATCCCATACATTTTTTGTGGTGAGGAGAAACCTTAACTGATTTCAAATGGTTGTTAAAATACGGTGGTCGCCAAAATCTTTCTTTTTCTAGCGTCAGCATTCCTAGCTGTGGCGTAAAGCAGCCTGGAAAAATACTTCCCACAACTGCTAGTATGACACTGACATGTCCTTTAATATACGAACTGTCAAAAAATACGCCATCGTTATCTTCTGCTGGAGGCGCAGTAGGGAAGAGATTGCATCAACCCAGTTCGATAAAATGGTTATTTTTCTGTTCTGATGATCTTTACGATAAGAAACGGTAAAAAAATGCCATTACAATAAAAATGTCGACATCCATAAATTACTGTTGTATTCCATTTTCGAATAAAGAAATAGTAGTAGACTAAAAATCTGGGTCCGTACCTTGAGCTTTTGGCGTGAGCCAGAATTATATCGTTTTTGCGTTTTTTCTCAACCATCTAAGAGCTGAAACGCGAAATCAATTCAAATCAGGCTTCTGCTATGAGCTCACAGTACGGGCCCTAGTGATTTACGGATGGCCAGCTATGTTAGAGTAGCACCCGCGCTAGCGTGCTATTACCTATTTAACTGTTTTAACAATTAACTCTCAAACAGCACGATTATTAAATCACACTTAGAAAATACTCATTATTGAGGCACAATTCACATCATGGAAACTAGTTCTAGCATTCTAGGCCTACTAAGTTTTCGCGTTCAGTGAGGAGTTTTAATTTTTAAAAACAAATGCTTTTGATTACTTTCCTTTCTAGACAGTTAAGAAGCTGCAACACCAAACTTTAACCCCCGATATTGTTATCATTCGTTTTTTTTGACTTGCCTCCCTTATATTGCAATTTTAAAGACGTGTTCACATCAAACACATACTAGTGGGCCTTTCTTCTTAGTTTATTCTAAATTCGATAGATAGATCTACAATCCAATGAAATATTATTGCTATTATTGATAAAAACGATGCATTTAATAGATTGCCGTGCGTTACGGGTGCTTATTTAACTTTAAACATGTTCCGTCTTACCACAAAAGTTTTACGCACGGTCTAAACAATATTTAACAGTACAAATAACACGGTTAAACAATGTTTAAAGCGTGTCTAAATCTTTTGTGGTAAGGCGGTTATTTTTGAAATACTTTTTTACATAACCTTTCATTGACAGTATTCGTGTATTTCTTTTAGAATTAGTCTCGTGAATATCCTCACTGAACATGTATCCCTTATTAAACCTCTACGCATTATTAAATAGATAAATGTACAGTATTTTATATTATAATCATTTAATTTGCTAACCTATTAAGGGACGAGAAATGTTGCGATGGGTATAATGGACCGATTACATTAAATAGTAAAAGAAATTAGTTACTCATAACAAAATTCAATTAGATAATGATCAAATCAATTAAGATAATAAACAAATTCTTCATTTAGTTAATTAGAAATCCACATGAGACTTTTTTATCTTTATTACTGTGGGATTGATTGAGCGAGATGGAAAACTGAAGTATAGTAGGTATCCCCTTAAGATAGGGAAATAAAAAAAAAATCTCTTTGTGTTACACATTTGGTAAAACTTACCTTAATTTTTACATTTTGGTTCTAGGTATTTATTTACCGAACTACGAGCAACGAACCTTAGACCAAATAAAAAAATCAAGACAGAATGTTGTGAACAAACAAGTGAGGCCAGCAAAACTATGCCTCGCCGTGTACAGACACAGTTACACACACATAGATAAACAAATGAGATGTCAAATACATAAGTTCATAGACTGTCAGCAAAATGCAGGGCCGGATTTAGGGGAGAGCAAAGGAGGCCTCCAAAATGGAGGGGACCCACAAATTGATTTAATAAATATATCTTTCAAATTCTAATTGTAAACACCAGCAAACAACTTATTGATTTGATTTTATGCGCAGTTTTACCTTTACCTACAGCACTTTGTAGAAAAATGATTATATTATTCTGAAATATTGAAAAAAAACATTATAATTGACCTATATAAGGGGCCTCCACTCTTTTGTTGCCCTGAGGCACAGCCCGGACACTCCGCGATTTTTCATACAAAATCTGCTGTCTTACGCACACCTACACAGTACTTACTCACAGACAACACACTTACGCACGGTCGCTACACGTGCATTTGTGTGCGGAACGTCTATGGCTGTCAGCGATCACCACGACGTGACGTCATGCCGCGTGAGTGAGACAGTTGCGTACTTAATTTGCAAAAATGAATATTAATCTAGTGCTTAAAAAAGTATAACAATTACTTAATTTGGAAGCATTTTAACAAAAAGTAACCGATCTACTTCTTTTGTAAGATAATATCAAGAGGAAGTTACCAAACAATGTAAAATAAGATCCTATTATTTATCCTTAGGGAAACATTAAAATTTCTTGTTTTGTTACGTATCATTGATATTCAACCATACACAGTACAAGTGTTCCCTATTGTCACAGTCTAGGTAGTTTTTATTAGAAAATCCACCGGCCAGTGCAGCCCGCGCGCAGAGTACACGATGCGGTACGTAGCGCGGGGTGGAAGTGAGGAAGACTCAAACGGGTGGGGGGTAACGAGTGGCCGTTCTATACGTAGTATTATTATATATTCTTTGCCTGAGGCCTCTTCTCCGCTATATACGGTTTCTCCGCGATTTTAGAATTGAGCCCCTATCGCAAAGTTTGATCAGAATCAGAGTACAATAACATCCCAGAGAACGTCAGTCATCTAAAGATTTTCCATG
This sequence comes from Hypomecis atomaria, assembly GCA_964007245.1. NCBI lineage: Eukaryota > Metazoa > Arthropoda > Insecta > Lepidoptera > Geometridae > Hypomecis > Hypomecis atomaria. The sequence continues at coordinate 4,397,428 of OZ023301.1, read as the reverse complement.
TAATATTAAAAATAAAACATGTAAATACTGCATCACATTTCAAATTAAAATACTCGAATTAGAAAGATGCATAGGAAGTAATTTTATAAAGAAAAGTCCAATATACCCATCACACAGTACGATAAGGAAATAGGAACGGACATCAGCCAAAGGTAGTAACAACGCGCGTAGACTCCGAAACTACTGAACATACGATCACCACCGATGTATTGTCACTGTAACCACTCGATCGACGGCAATGCTTTCAAAAGCTCTCCTTAAGTATTTATACCGCTCATTAAGTAATCACACAGCTCATTAAGTAGCAAGCATGCTCATCTAACAAAGGCAATATGTACTTGTTTGCCGGGGCCCCGCCGCCCACACCTGTCTCAGTCCCCTTTGTCGTCTCCCCGGGCGCCCTTGTACTGCGCAGGCGATGACTAAGTTAGAGTATAATGGGCTCTCGTTAGCTCTAGAGGTACATAAATTTACAAACAATATAGCTCATTTTTATTACAATTTGATTAGATGAACGCAACACACTATTTTATTAGAGTAGATGATAACATCTAGTCTAGCAGCCTAGTGCTCCTTGTGCTTGAAATACAAGCACACTACTCACTGAGACAGGTTTATCCCATTCAACCTCCCCCGAAACTTTAAACATACCGGTTTACGTCATAAAAATTATCGCATAAAGTCATAAGAATCATAAAATGTAAGCACTCGTTGTGCTTGCATTTAATAAAGTACGCACTTTTGGGCTCGTAGTCGCTGCGCTCACGCAAGTCTTATGCCATTGGTAGGCACGTTAAGGTTCTAAACCGTCGTTAAATATCGAACGTTATTCGACTGACTCTAATAGATTTTACAAAAATAAACATAATTCTGCAAAGTAGGACCTTAAAGAACTCTTGAAAATTACCCAACAGACCAAAAATAAGGATTTAAACTTATTTAAAGAGTTGGTAACCATTGCCGTCGACCGGTACTTTCCGAATTCATAAACTAACACCCAATGAACAAAATACAATGTTACACATAATATTTAACATCTTAATCATTACGGTAAACAACAAAATACGACAATTATTACAATATTGTACTTTATGACTCCTAAATGGTGGTGTTTAGGCAATCTCGTTTTGCAGATTTTCCAGTAGGCTATATTGCATAGATTCATAATATATTTGGGAATGTCATTTTAATAAGTTCATATAAAAGCCGATTATTGAACCCTGCCCCTGTTGGGCAGTAGTCTGCGTTTTCAACGTAAAATGTGAACGTAGCTTTAAAATTTGAGATGTTTTAGCTTCCCAGGAGATAGTCGTTGTCATCAATCAACCGTAGGACGGCCACTGCTGGACATAAGTCCTTTTGGCTGATGGAGAATTGGAGGCACCGTTTACGGAAGGTCTCTATGGATTTTTATTGCGGCGCGATGTGCCGGCGTCAAGCCACAGCGCGATATGCAAGCGTCAAGAAACGGCGTGATGTGCTAGCGAATAGCCACGGCACGATATGCCAAAGTCAAGCCTCGGCCCGATGTGCCAAAGTCAAGTCTAGGCACGATGTGATGTGTCCATAGAATAAGAACAAAGTGCTAGAAACAGTACTAAAATAGTAAGAGATATACATCACTTTGTCCCATTTTAAATATGAAATTTAAAAGGTGTTAGAAAAAGATGCACATACATCCGAACTTACGTAATTTCGAAGGGTTTCACAAACTAGCATTGAGCTATCTCGGGTGTCCAAATTCAAAAAGGTAAAAAGTAGGAAGGTAAAATGGTCAGAGATTTGAACCTTCTAACTGGAACTAGAGGGTTCAAATTTCCGAAAAAACAAATGACCAAATCTAACCAAATTTTAACCATTTTGACATTCCAACTGGTGATTTTGACGTATGCGACAGACTTTGTGTTTTTTTTTTGTTCCACTCACTCTCGCGTATCCTGTGTAACCAGATATGAATAAGACAGCTGTAACGTAGTTTTTATTTGAGTAAAATTTAGAATTACTTGTAATTCTTCTGAGCGTCACACCAAGCCGATGTGCCAACGAATAGCCAAACCCGATGTGACAGCGTCAACAAACGGCGCGTTGTACCTACGTAAAAACATGGCCGCGAGGCCGCGGATAAAAGATACGGATGGAAATCCAGAGTTTTACTTCACACCATCAGGATCATGATCAAATTTTGACAGTATATAAATCCATTTGACGCAATTATTGTTGGATGGCATGACTGTGAATAGCACACCTTTTACACCTATAGGGTTTGTTATGGTGCCACTACGCGAACTGACTTGTGGTCTATATTTCAAAAATTGACGACTTCATCAGTTCTACGTGCTAAGCGCATAAATTTTTTTTTCTTTAGAGTAGTCTAGAGTATTTTATTTCTAATTTTAAAAGCCATACACCAAGTTTCACCACCATTTAGGAGTCAAGAAGTCAAGCACAAACTTACAACTGTCAAGCAAGTTTTTGATACACAACCAATATGCGTTGTACAGTAAACAGTATAGAATCACTATTTCGTTAGCATTGTAGACATCTAAGCAGTGAGTCGCATAAAATATACTATCATATTGCAAGGTACATCATTGAGCAGGTTATGTTCGCTAGTTCATGTAAGGGTTATTTATTCACGCAGAATTTGTCATCAGCTTATAAATAAATAAAAACTACAAAAAGTAGCGTGCTAAACAAGTGAACGAATAGCATCTCATTCATTCCATTTGTAACAAAAAGAGATACAGCGCATTCTGTCGAAACCGGCGCACGTGATAGATTATACTGCGTCTCGATTCATTACAACTGATGTGAAAAAGAGGAAGATAGGCTCGTTTGCCGTATGGTCTTTTGTACAGACCGGACACTCGAATCAACAGTACTTTTCTTGGTTGTCTCTAATTTCGCTTAGTTAGTAAATAAACTAACAAAATTAATAAGTAAATAAATTAGTAAATAAAAGCAAAACATAAACTCCACATTCCGTATTCCCCTAACAATTATTGGTATTGATTGGCCTTTGACAAAAATAGGTGTTCAGAAAAACTAAAATATATCCAAAGAAGAAAATCTGAAACCAGTTTCAAGGTTCCATTTCCATACGCTTCTTGCGAGCGCCCGCGCATATCTGCGATATAACACTGAAAAAATAACAAAATAAAAAAGAAAAATATAAAAAAATAGTCTCACCGGACATCATTTTGGGGTTCCTCCTTTGTCGGGGCGGCATCTGTCCGACGGGCGGCATAGGCCGGACCGGCGGCATCGGCGGAATCAACGGCATTGGCGCGAAATCCGGCGCGAAATCCTCCGCGAAAGCCTCCGTGTCCGATTCAAACTCAGGGCCGTCTAGGTGGGTAAAAAAATTATAAAAAAAAAGATAAAAAAATACAAAAAAAATACGTGTCGCTCTTGATGTAGGTAATACAAAAATGGTACACCAACACTTGTGTTAGTATCGATGTAACTCAATTTTCGACACAATTTTTAGCCGTATAATTTCTATTGGGAGAATGAACGGCATAAGGGTAAAATCTCCGTCTGTATCCGATTCGAAATCACAGTCGTTTTGGCAAAAAAAAAATATAAAAGGATAAAAACAAAAAAAAATGTGTGTCGCTCTTTACGTTATACAAAATTCAAAGTATTTGAAAAAAAATAAAAAAGGAAGAGTGTCGCTTTCAACGCTATACAAATATGAAAAATCTTATTTCATGCACCACCATAAGCCAGACCCTAATTTTATTCGAAAAAAATTCAGAGTATTTTATATTCATAAATAAGTAAACTATAAAATGATAATTATAACTATAGATATTTAGCTAGTTCTCTGTGTGAACAAACCACCCTTATTCCAACAATAAATTGACATTTGCACAACTTTAGTCTGGAATGAAAAAACCTACTCGATATATTTTTTAGTTTTTAAGCTTCGAGCAAATATCTACAGAGCCACAGTCCCTAAGTGAAAGTAGTAAAAAAATGTCCGAGCGCCGTCATACATACCGACTTCTATATTTAAATTAAATAATTCACAATGGCCCGTTTTCTCGAATCTCGACGTTATGTCACCTAATTAGTGCTTGTAACCGTGCACTTTGACATCGCGCGGCGTTTTAGTCGGCTTGCAATCGCCTTACGACTAACTAAAAAGCCTGCCCACTACGTAGCTTGGGCAGGGTTTTGGCTCGGACACTTTTTGCACGATTGTGATTCTATAGATATTTGCTCGAAGTTTTTAGGTTTCAAAATATATATTTATACGAAGTCTAAAGTAATTTTTAGTTGATTTTCACCTTTACAGATAGAAATACTATTGCAATGTTAAGTGCGCATACTACAAGAATACTAAGAACTGTCGATTTTTTAAAAATTTAATAACATTGGATTTTGTGCTGAGACAGGGTCCCTTAGTTCTTACAAATATTGCCGTGTTAGACTGAAAATATAGATCATTATAATCGAAAGGATTCATTGAAAAATTATAATAGTTTTTATTATATCATTTGTATTTATACCAGGAACAATCGCAAAGTTATAAATTATTTCCACTAAGTTTCTATTTATTGTAATGATATAATTAATAAAGGTCTGCATTTGTTGATAATAATTTGATGATGATGATTTTTAGCTCTTAGGACTCAGGTATGACCATTTTCAAAATCAATAAACCCATCTGCATAAAATTCGCGTTGTTTGTATATCACCTTGTTACAAAACAGGCAAATGGAGGCAGCTATCATATTTACTATGTGACATATGTCATTTAATGACATAATTATGACAACATATTGACACGTGTCACATAGTAAATTGCACAGGGATTTAAAAACGCGATTATTAAATACCTCAATCTAACACGACTTATAACTTTAAAAAGACAAGAATTTAACATCCAATATTTAAATTTTATTTCATTAACATGCCTCAGTCATTAAACAGTTATTCTTATAGGCACTTTTCATATTATTTTTTGCTAAATGTAACAAAAAGTGCCTACAAAAATGGCAAGTCCGCTACTCTCTACCGTTCTTAGTACATTCGAGTCTTTATTTTCTTAAATATAGATAATAACTAATAAAAAGCATTATTAGGAATTCAACAGTGGAGGGGAAACATGCAAATAATAAAAAAAAGACGTTGCAGGCACATTTACAGGGATTTCTGGTATTTTAGTGAGTTAAACCAAAGCGTATCATTTTATTCTACGAAAAAATTATACATTTTATTGCTTTATACACGTTCATTTAAAGCTACTGTTACGTCAGATATAAAAATATACTTTTCTATTTGTTTTTTTGATTGTGTTTGCTAAAAAGCAGCTTGTACAGCGAAGGCTTCAAATTCATAGGTACGATTGCTTAGCACGGCGTTATAATCTTGCAAAACTAGTTTGTATTAAGTTCTGTACAATCATTGGGCACGATGACTAAAAAATGTAATTATAATAGATCCAACCATTTATTTTCTTTTTGACAGCACCAATAACACCAATCGCAGCGCGCCACCATAGCCATAGAACGTAAATTTTTAAAAACGTTTGTTATGTTATGTAATTTATAAAAAAAACTACTGCACTTATGGACTCAATTTGTCAAAGATGATTATTATACGGGATCGAGGAGCAAACTTAGGCAGTTGTGATATTTTTAACACCTCGCATTTAAAAGTGAACTTTTGCGTAACAGGACGCAGTTACGTTCTATTGGTGCTGTCAAAAAGAAAATAAACGGTTGGATCTATTTATAGTCCGTCAGAAATATTACAAAAAAATTTTAGATACGTATTTTTTCTTTTGTCAATTAAACAAAGATTGACGGAGATATAGCCCGTTAAAGTTCCGCGTGACGTCACAAGTGCTAGACAAATGTACAGACTACGTCGCACTAGTGACGTCACGAGCCCCACTCCCAAACTTTGACAAGGTTTATCTTTGTAATTTATTGTTTGATTGACAAAAGAACAATACGTGTCTAATATTTTTTAATAATCTAACGGCATGATTATAATAATGATTTTTTACCCAGTTATCATCCCTATTATGGGTTATTTAAGATTTGTATTACAAAACGCCAATGATCACATTATGTGACTAACAATTAGGTACCGTAGTTTAAGATATTGTACTCCAACTTTATAATTTTCAAAGTATAACCTCCATATTTGCGATCGCAAACTAGAAACATTTTTTTAAAATAACTGAAGAAACTATGATTTTACAAACATTATGCTGTTGTGTTACTTAGACAGTGGGCGCATTATAATTGTCAAAAGACATTTAAGTAATTAAGGTAATAATTAACTATCAAATTATATTTATTAATACAGCCCTAAATAGTGCTGTTGTCACCCAATAGGTATAGTTTAGAATCCTTACCAAAACAAATTGGTTGATGATCATAATGAACAACTTTTGCTATAACACCAACCCTAAAAAAGAAATCAGGATTTCCATACATTTTGTTAAAAAGCAATGAACTATGTTTATGGAACTACTTTTTTTTTCGATATCAGCATTGGATTAATATAGTAGTTTATGCAACTGTCATATAATGTATCCGTGTTATATGCAGTTGCATACACTACTTTATCTTCACTAATAAAAAAATAAAATAAAAATAAAAAACATATTGCGTAACATTAAATTCACGCGTACGTGTATTGTCACAGTGAACTTGGCGCCATTAAAATCTAACCAATGAGAGCGTAGCTGCGCGCGCAGGGCCAATCAGGAGCGAGCGCGCGATGTTATAATGAGATTTTACGATATCGATGTCGATATTATAACATCATGTGAAATTGCTTAAATTGAGTGTTTTGTTGTCTGCGCTATAACAGTAGTCATTATAAGTCAAGTATTGGAAACATAAGTAGAATGTTACAACATTAGTGTAGATAAATAAGTTTACATAACGATTATACATAATAGGCATAATTAATAAAAAAATATAATTAGTCCGGCAGATAGATTATCAAAAAAAAATTTAACACGTATTTTTTTCTTTTGTCAATCAAACATAAATTTATGAAGATATCGAGCCGTTACCGCCGTCTTATCGTAAGCGACATTTTTACCTAAACAGCGTTTTTTATCGCAGACGTCAATTAAACTTATAACGGACACGGTTCGTCGACATATTATAGTCCTTGAAAGTTCCGCGTGACGTCACAAGTGCCATACAAATGTATAGACTTCTGTAAGAGAGGTGACGTCACGACCCCCACTCTCAAACTTTGACAAGGATTATCTTTGTCGTTTGTTGTTTGATTAACAAAAGAAAAAATACGTGTCCAATATTTTTTGATAATGTAACTCATGGACTAATTATATTAATAATTTTTTTACCCAGGCATCATGCCTATTATAGCTGCCAGTTTTGGCATCGCCCAGGTACGATTTTTATAGCCGCAAACCTTCTCGTTGAAACACTCTAAAAGATAGTGAAAACCGCATTCGAATCTGTTGTGTTGTTTGGAAGATATAAGCGGATACACAGACGGACAGACAGAGACACAGAAATAGCGACTTTGCTTTATACTATGTAGTGGTGATGCTTTGCAAAGTTAATAAAATTATAATAAATAAAAAATAAATATTAGCGAACATCTTACACACGGTCTCTGACCCCAAACTAAGCAAAGCTTGTCATATGGCTGCCAGAGACTGATATACAACATGTAAGTACATATTTTTAAATACATACTTGGATAGATAATACTAATAACAACCAGATCCAGAAAAACACCTATGCGTATACCTTTCGGCGATGGTAGCGGGTAGTAGCTGGTTTACATATTTTTTGTAATCATATCTTGACTGTTTCATAGCAAAACTTGTTCATACTTCTATAAAAGAAGAATACGAAACAACAGCTTGCATTGAGCGCTCGCACTGTCCAGTAAAATTGACAATCTAACAAAAAACGTTATAGAAAACGGAAATCCCAAGATGGTCGAAGTTGTTTTACCTATTTTTTTTCGTCAAATCGCGACTGTTTCATAGCAAAAGTTGTTCACATTGACTATAACTTCCTCTGTAAGAGAAAGAATACTAAACAACACCTTGAATTAAACGCTCGCACTGTCCAGTAAAAATTGACATTCTAACAAAAAACGTAACAGAAAACGGAAATCCCAAGCTGTTTTACCTATTTTTGTCGTCAAATCGCGACTGTTTCATAGCAAAAGTTGTTCACATTGACTATAACTTCCTCTGTAAGAGAAAGAATACTAAACAACACCTTGAATTAAACGCTCGCACTGTCCAGTAAAAATTGACATTCTAACAAAAAACGTAACAGAAAACGGAAATCCCAAGCTGTTTTACCTATTTTTGTCGTCAAATCGCGACTGTTTCTTAGCAAAAGTTGTTCACATTGACTATAACTTCCTCTGTAAGAGAAAGAATACTAAACAACACCTTGAATTAAACGCTCGCACTGTCCAGTAAAAATTGACATTCTAACAAAAAACGTAACAGAAAACGGAAATCCCAAGCTGTTTTACCTATTTTTGTCGTCAAATCGCGACTGTTTCATAGCAAAAGTTGTTCACATTGACTATAACTTCCTCTGTAAGAGAAAGAATACTAAACAACACCTTGAATTAAACGCTCGCACTGTCCAGTAAAAATTGACATTCTAATAAAAAACGTAACAGAAAACGGAAATCCCAAGCTGTTTTACCTATTTTTGTCGTCAAATCGCGACTGTTTCTTAGCAAAAGTTGTTCACATTGACTATAACTTCCTCTGTAAGAGAAAGAATACTAAATAACACCTTGAATTAAACGCTCGCACTGTCCAGTAAAAATTGACATTCTAACAAAAAACGTAACAGAAAACGGAAATCCCAAGCTGTTTTACCTATTTTTGTCGTCAAATCGCGACTGTTTCTTAGCAAAAGTTGTTCACATTGACTATAACTTCCTCTGTAAGAGAAAGAATACTAAACAACACCTTGAATTAAACGCTCGCACTGTCCAGTAAAAATTGACATTCTAACAAAAAACGTAACAGAAAACGGAAATCCCAAGCTGTTTTACCTATTTTTGTCGTCAAATCGCGACTGTTTCATAGCAAAAGTTGTTCACATTGACTATAACTTCCTCTGTAAGAGAAAGAATACTAAACAACACCTTGAATTAAACGCTCGCACTGTCCAGTAAAAATTGACATTCTAACAAAAAACGTAACAGAAAACGGAAATCCCAAGCTGTTTTACCTATTTTTGTCGTCAAATCGCGACTGTTTCTTAGCAAAAGTTGTTCACATTGACTATAACTTCCTCTGTAAGAGAAAGAATACTAAACAACACCTTGAATTAAACGCTCGCACTGTCCAGTAAAAATTGACATTCTAACAAAAAACGTAACAGAAAACGGAAATCCCAAGCTGTTTTACCTATTTTTGTCGTCAAATCGCGACTGTTTCATAGCAAAAGTTGTTCACATTGACTATAACTTCCTCTGTAAGAGAAAGAATACTAAACAACACCTTGAATTAAACGCTCGCACTGTCCAGTAAAAATTGACATTCTAATAAAAAACGTAACAGAAAACGGAAATCCCAAGCTGTTTTACCTATTTTTGTCGTCAAATCGCGACTGTTTCTTAGCAAAAGTTGTTCACATTGACTATAACTTCCTCTGTAAGAGAAAGAATACTAAATAACACCTTGAATTAAACGCTCGCACTGTCCAGTAAAAATTGACATTCTAACAAAAAACGTAACAGAAAACGGAAATCCCAAGCTGTTTTACCTATTTTTGTCGTCAAATCGCGACTGTTTCTTAGCAAAAGTTGTTCACATTGACTATAACTTCCTCTGTAAGAGAAAGAATACTAAACAACACCTTGAATTAAACGCTCGCACTGTCCAGTAAAAATTGACATTCTAACAAAAAACGTAACAGAAAACGGAAATCCCAAGCTGTTTTACCTATTTTTGTCGTCAAATCGCGACTGTTTCTTAGCAAAAGTTGTTCACATTGACTATAACTTCCTCTGTAAGAGAAAGAATACTAAACAACACCTTGAATTAAACGCTCGCACTGTCCAGTAAAATTGTCATTCTAACAAAAAACGTAACAGAAAACGGAAATCCCTGTAGGGGTCGCAACACCCGACACAAAACCACTACACACGGGCACGCAGTCCGTCCGTCTAGATCCTAGTATCGCTGAGACGGAACTTTTTACAGTACAGCCCTTTTCAGAACGGACGGTGGTGTGACATGTAGGAGGTGTTGTAGACGTCGCGGCGGTGGTAGCGGGTGGGCGGGTAGTAGTGGGAGTAGTCCTGTCGGCTGTGGAGCATGTCTAGCTGGTCCAGACTGTGGTGCCTTTGGGGCACGATCGGCGCTGGGGTCCGGGCAGCGTGCGCAATCACAGGGCTGGTTAGATTGTGTGGGGGGCTTATAATATTACTATTGGGGCTGATAATTATCGGGACTAGTCATTATTGGTACTGAAATTATCGACATTGATATTTTATCATGGCAAATGTTTAACTAAGACCCAAGTTCACCAACGCTTGATTAAGTAAAACGTGTGATTACTGTATTTAAACAACGACTAAACTCGGGTTTTAGACCCTAGTTCACCAACAGCAAGTTGTTCAGTAAGCAAAACCGCTGGTTAAATACAGTAATCACGTTTAACTTAAACAAGCATTGGTGAACTTTGGTCTAAAATAACATTAAACCGTAAACAGGGTTATCTGCTTGCCCTATACTAAGCCGAAAGGAGGTGATTAAGACCATCGTTATGTACAATTTTTACTACGGGGCCAACCCAGAATTTTAAGAAAATAAACAGCTAAACCACAAATTGCAACTCGAAATCGACAAAATGTAAAAAACAGCCGATTTTCTTTCTCGAATCTGGTTGGCTCCATAGTAAAATGTGTTCATAAAGGCGGTCTGAATCACCTCCTTTCGACTTAGTACACCAGTTCTGGATAGCCCCGTATAAAAAATCTAGACATTTATAAAAAAAAAAATCCTAGCATACATTCTTTGCGGCGTATTTCTGGTGTTTTATACAAAGTGAGTCTCTTTAAAAAAGGAAATTGTTTTTGATACTTTAGTGTCTGTTAACGATGCCTGACACCATTAATTTTGACTCGGCCTACACCTACAAGAATTGTTTTCATTGGACAATAAGATCAACCAATTTCGTGATAATTTACCAACACCATATTTTCGTATTATTGAAGCACATTTTTCACGATAATTATCAGCCCCAATAACTATCTGCCCCCATTCGATCCCGTTATGAAGTGACGGCCGCTAACGTGTATAGAAACATCGAGAGCTTATCATCTACAGACGAAGTTTGTATGGGAAAGTGTAAAGAAACATCCAGAACTTATCATAATTTGATACAAACTTCATCTGTGTATTATACAGACGAAGTTTGTATGAAAACGTGAATAGAAGCATTCAGAACTTATCATAAAATAATACAAACTTCATCTGTATACTATACAGAGTTACAGACGAAGTTTGTATAGAAACTGTTGTATATAATTACCTCGATTGTGGTGGAAGCCCGCCGCCCAGCCCGCGTAGTAAGCTGCCTTTTGTTTCCCATGCTCTTCGGCCACCTACAAAATATACCAAGAAATGTAAAGCTACGTCTGGACAATCAGAGGGCAGAGTGGAAGTTTTTATCTATGTTCGAAACCTGCTCGATCGCGTTAACGATTCTTGTGATTACTATTAAATGGCACAGCACCATCCAGTGTCACGTACAGAAAACTGAATGGCTAAGAGTGAGTTTTTTTTACGGTAATGTAACGAGCGCCAAACCGATCGAACACACGCGTGGCAACGTCTGTGATTGGCTAATTCAAGCGTGTGTGTCAATGTGCTCGAAACGTTTGGTCAACGCGACGTAAAAGTAATTCGATTTGATTTGCAAAACTCCCACTCGGCACTCAGCAAGCGTATTAATCAATATTAGAGGACATCTTACACACGTTCTCTAACCCTAAACTATGCATAGCTTGTGATATGGCTGCCAGAGACTGATATCCTACATATATACACTTTATTTTTAAATTGATTTTATTTTTAACCCCCGACGAAAAAGAGGGGTGTTGTAAGTTTGACGTGTCTGTTTGTCTGTCTGTTTGTCTGTCTGTGTGTCTGTCTGTCTGTCTGTGGCATCATAGCGCCCGAACCACTGAACCGATTTCAGTTTAGTTTTTTTTTTTGATGAAAGGAGACTTAATCGAGAGTGTTCTTAGCTATGTTTTATAAAAATCGATTGAGCCGTTTAAGAGTTATGGTGGGTTAAAGTGGGGGTGGAAGAACCAAAATTCTACAAATGTGCCCAAAATGGTTGTCAATTGAAGGTTTGTTGTCAAATATTTTTGTGTCGGGGGTTTTGTAATTAGGTATATTATTGTTCTCGATAATCGGCTCTGTATAGGGTTAGCTGTCACCAGAGGACATCAAAAAAATATTGTGAACTAGCCTATTATTACAGGTAGCGGCACTTAAGTGTAGCGCTCAGATTAGTGTGGAGGGGATGGCTGCGCATGGTGACCGCCATACTAAACCCATGCGCAGCCATCCCCTCCACACTTCGCTCAGCGCTAAACTTATATGCCGCGACCTGTAGCGCGCTAATTTACGCGTTAAGACGCTGTTGGAGCAGTAATATAAAAGAGACTGACCTTAACGCATAGTGCTTCGGTCCCCCCCTCTGGTATCACGTTGTTTAAGGCAGCTATCGCCTCTTGCGCCTCCTCGCGCTTGTCAAATCTGAAAATAAAATATATTTCTGTTAACTCTCGCAACATATGTCTTGATAAAATAATAATAATAAATAAAACGTTAATTTCAAAGAGTTACTTTGGTGATAAACATTTCAAAAATTCGTCGCGAATGCAGGACCCGAACCTTGCGTCTTCGGGTCACTAGCCCGATGCTCCCCCAACTGAACTTATTCGCAATCCTGACGCTGCGTCGAATTTGTGAAGTGTGTATCAGTTTAACCAACTTATAGCGTTGGCGGCGCCACCTGTGATACCCGTATCACACAGATTATTACTCAAATGTTATGTTTATTACAAAAATAACTCTTAGAGATAAACCTAGTGTTGGATGCACTATAAAATTAAAATCATTTCAAAACTTTAATTGTTCTTAAAAGTTAACACGAAACAAGTTATACACGAGATCCTACACTAGGGCGACCTATGACGTGGGATCTAGGCTCATTTGTTATCAAAAACAAAATTACCTTTATAATACAGAAACTTAATTTCATTCATAGTGCACTGTTCAGTACACTACTAGGTCAGGTCACCTTGGACCAGGGTGGTTTTTGGACCGTAAAAAGGTGAGATCCAATAAAGACATGCTAAAAGTGCTTACCAAGGGCATAAATAGTGCATGAGCGTAGCGAGATTTATCTTCTTAATAATCTGTGATATAATTAATTATCATTATCATTTGCTTACCCTTACTTATCCCACTTATACGGGTGGGATCAGTACGCTTTTTAGTAAAAAAACTAAATAATGAAACGGTATTTTTTGTAAAAAGTGGAAGTAATAAAACAAACCATTAACTTAGTAATTTTGTAATTTTCGAGAATAATTTGGGGTTCATATGTACGTTACCTGACGAAAGCGACCCCTCTTGGGGTGCCGTTGTTCTTGTCCCTGAGTATGTGTTTCTGCACGATCCTGCCGTATTTGCCGAATATTGTCTCGAGTTGGTCCTCGTTGATGGCGCGCGGTAGATTCGTCACGTACAGATTGGTCTCCTTTATGTCTTCGCCGGAAGGCCGCGCGTATGACACCTGCAATTATTACGTACACATTTTATGTACCTATAAAGTAAGTTTGAGTTGTAAGTTTCGGGTGGGTAGCCCTGAATAATGAAACCCTGCCCCTTTCTTCTATCGTACGGCTAGACAGACGCGACCAAAGCGCCACCCTTTTATGGTGGACATTCCGCGCATTAGAACCAAGCGTTTCGAATCCTCATTCTTCAGACGAACAGCCAGAATATAGAACGCTTTGCCTGGGTCTGTCTTCCCGCTAAAGTACGACGTGGATGTCTTCAAATCCCGAGTAAATAGGTATCTTCTAGGTAAGCGTACTACACCCTGGACCGCATATCTGCTCAACATCAGGCAGTATGTAGTCAAACGCAAACCTTTACAGACCAAAAAACAATTGAAAGGCAGTAGAAGAGACAAAGTAAAAAAGTTGTAAAACATGATTATAGTAAAATGGCGTCGGACACGCATAGACACTCACATTGCATTGCATTAATATGGCAGAAAACTTCAAAATCATGTTAGTCGGAGCTTAATTTTGAACCTTATAATGACAGCAATAATGCCATCTCATTTGAAACACCCGATCTTCCTAATTGGCGCCTTCATAATTGGGCCTTATACATGTAGGTATTGTATGGTAGCCATGATGTCAGAGTTTTTAGGCCACCTGACGGCGCCTGGCATGGCTAAACGGTTAAAACAACCGAGACATACAACTTAACGTGTCATTCGGGCCGCGGTAGCGCTCAGTTGGAAATGCCACCCGCGGCCATCCAGCCGAAGACTGACCGTGACGAACGTTGCTTAATTTCGGTGAACGCTGACAAACACCTGGTCAAACTACGCTATGAGCGCTACTATTTTATGTATGATTGAATAGAAACATTTTTTTTTTTAATTAAATGGCTTTGTCGCTTCGCTACCACATTACCCTGTAGGAGATACTTAACTAAAACTAAACTTATCCTGAATCTGGAGAAGACAAAATGGAGTTGTAAAAGCTAACGTCTTTAATGTTTTGTTTAAAACACAGTTTTTTTTTTGGACATTATAACAAAAATGAATGAAAATAAAATTTAAATCTGTTTCTCCACATATTGTTCGAATGTGTGTTTGTTCGAATGTGTGTGGAGCGTGAGAGGTTTTTGTCATAACATCCAAAAAAAACTGTGTTTTAAACAAAACATTAAAGACGTTGGCTTTTACAACTCCATTTTGTCTTCTCCAATTCTTCTTACAATCACAATTATTTTTTGACAAAAAATGGCCACCGAACGTAACAATTGTGATTGTAGCACAACCAAATCGTCACTATACGATTATTACAAGCTAACAATTTTCATCAAGTTACTGCTTCAAAACCATTCAAATAAAAATAAAAAACGGCCAAGTACGAGTTGGACTCGCGCATGATAATGTATTCATTCTAAATTTTTTTGCGGCAAAATTAATAATTTTAACTTATTGCTGCTATGGTATACCTATATACAAGTACATTAAAATACATGACTCTCCCGCCCCCCCCGCAATCTGTTTCACCCCTCCCCCCCTTGAAAAGTGTCCCATTTTACAGATTTTCTCAATTTTCAGGAAAACTATACAAGCTAGGACAAAATGGTCAACCACAGAATTATTTGTCAATAAACTGCCTACCAATAAGTCCTAACATTCATTTTGATACGATTTATAGTTTCCAAGCTATGGTGCATCAAAGTTTACTAAAAATGTGCGCTTAGCGGAAATAAAACATAACATAGAAAAGCAACAACAATATTTATTAATTTTTACAAGAAATGCGTTTATCTAAACAAAATAAACATTTTTTATTTATTTTTTATATAGTAAGTACTTAATATCTAACAAAAATCAGTATCATCATCATTATCTTCTAAAGACTTGTTGAAACAACTAAGGCCCTGGCAATGGTTGCACATGGTGGAACAACGCAATCCAGCTTTGACACATCCACATCTTTTTCGGCAGCCTTTTCTGCAGCTGCACGATACTATTTTGAGTATCGACTGTGGAGCTGGTGATTTTGTGGTATATATGGGTGATAAAAAGTTATTATTATTTTTCCAACCCCAGTTTTCTGGGTTCAATTCGTTTCCTCGCCATAATTGTACTTGATGAAAAGTACGCATTGAATGCTGAAAAGCTGCTCCTGATGAAGGTGGTAACTTTGATAATATCACCGTATTGTTCGTCAGACCAACATATCTGTTGAAATGGACGTATCGTAACTCGTTAAAACTTTTCTCGCTTTGCTTAGCCCCATACAAGGCGAGAATATATCTTTCTCCCGCTTCTTTTACCTGTTCGTGTGAGGCATCCGGGTTATTGAAAACGTTTATCGTATCTTGCAAGTCGATCTTTTTACCAAGCAGAATAGACTGAACTTTTCCTTTGCCGTAGAATGCTGAAGTAGTATCGCAACCACTTATGGCATGCAGAAAGAGGATCGATTCCCTGCAATTTTCGACCACATTTCCTTCTATTAAGCTTCGGGTGCTATAAAGTCTCTTGTTTGCACTCCCTTGGCCCTCTTTCAGCAAGTATATATTCTTATGTAGTGGAGTAAGACCCAGTAAAAGAACCAACAGATCTATGTCTTGCCCAACCACTACGACATTCTCATTTCTTTCGGCTTCTTCTATTGCCGTATGAACAATGAGCATATCTGCGTCATCGTCCGCTGTTAACGAGCTTATCCCCTCGTTGTTCAGTCGCTTGCTAAGCTGCAAAATAAATATTTCCTTGTTCAAAAGATTGCTTAAGAAACTTGCTTTTGTTTCAGTTATACGACTCTGCTCATTAAACTCTATTTCTGGACACTTTCGGTTTAGCATTCGTCTCAACCTTTCAGAGCTTTTTGTGCTTTTACAGTTTTCGCCATAGCCGTCGAATACGACGACAACCTTCTCTCCGTAACATTTTTAATGTACCTCACTAAGCGTTGTAAATATCAGAGTATGTCCCTTCTTTTGGCCAAATCACTCTATGTATTAGAGAACCGCCATCTAAAACGTAAAATCGATCGCTATCCAGTGTCGGTTCAGGGACATTATTAAAGATGTCGTATAGGGCTGATTTTTTTGTTTTTCTCATCCCTCCGTTTTCTTCAAACAACGAAAGAGGTACTGTCGCCAATTCATGACAAAAACAGTCGCGTAAATCTTTTGGGGAGTGGATGGTACAGACAATTCTTTGGAATAGTTGAGTTGTGTCAACTTTTGTAAAATCTTCATTACCAGGTGTTTTTACTGATTTGCTAGAATGTGAGATCGTTTTGACGGTATGAATGCGTTTTAACTTGACGTCTCCGAATTTGGTTCCATCCTTCACAGTCTTTTGTAGGATTTCTTCTCCAATAGATTTTGCCTCAAAGCAGTTGACTTGCTCATCTGCAACTGTTCCACTCGATAGTGATAAAAGATTCTGGGTTTGTATGAATGGGGAGTGAACTCGAAGCCATTGAATAAACTTCTCATAATCGTTCTGATCTTGTTTAATCCTCGAGTCTCTAAGTTCTGCATGTTGACTGCTGCTGGCAGATCGAATCTCGCAATAATTTTCAACATTGTCGCAAATGTAATGAGAAACTGGAAGCCCAATTATCCATTTATTCAGTACACTTTCTTGGAACCCTCGTCCATGGGTAACACCACCGACACTTTTCATATTCCTCATAAGGGTTTGCTCTATTGTCATATCAGTCCACGTGCCACACCAGTGTTTCTCCGATCGCCGAATAGTAAATAAACCATCCTTTGTAAATTGCTCATATTCTTTTGGATTCATTATATCTTTCAAAGATTCCATATCCTGCAGATATAATTGGCAAGCTTTTGCATATGGGAAATGTCCGGTTGCATGGAAAATTGGGAGCATTGCCTTAACACATTTTATATGAAGATCCCAATTTGCTGTTCTTTCTGCTTGAATGAAATGCAAAACAATGATTACAAGTTCACAGTACTGTAACCATAGCTGTGAGGTTTTTCCGATATCTCGAAGCGAACAAATGTGGGCAATATATGCTGATTTTAGCTTTGTGACTATTTCATCATCTTGTAGCAAATCATAATTGGGAGCATTTGAAAGAAGTTCTGTTATGTGATCTTTATCAGATTGTTCCATATACATTCGTTCAAGAATGAGATCCGAAAGAGCTCGTAATGTCGTACAATGAGCTCTAACAGCCCTAGCATAGGCATGACCTGACATCATATGTTTGACTGATGCAGGTGCGTACACTGTGGCCCATAATTCAGAGAGACCACTGCCTTCCATCAAAGTACCTAAGGACCCCAAAAACGACATGAGCATGTGGAAACCTCCCAGTCTGACTACTACATTTGAAAGTGTACCACCTGACTCACAGCTATCAATGGCAACTACATCTTTGGCTTTCATGTATAAAGGATGGTCAAACGTCACAAAACATGTTTGTTGATTGCTTTTTTTTGCTTCTTCTGCTGCATAACTTAAAACTGTAAGCACAGTGCTATAATCACTCGGCGGTTGATTGACAAATGGTAGAGGTAAAATTATGGATTTTATGTAAGGCATTTCGTTGGTCAATTTTCCCATAAATCCTTGCCATAAAGGCATTCCTGGTATTTCCAAAAAATGTCCAAGCATCCATCCCATGTCTTGATTAGATGGTTGAGCCACTTCTTCAAACACACCCGCAGAATACACGTAATTTAAAGGAATTTCTTCGATTCCTTTTCTATTGTACCTTTGAAAAGTCAGTTGTAGTATTTTACGCGCTTCAGAAATTTCATTAGCAGTTGGAATTTTAGACAGTTTTTCTATTGTTTGTGGCTTTATTGCGCTACTAGGTGTAATCGTTCTGATTCCGCCCATAGCATGAAAGGTACCTTTGCCAGTCAAAGTAGCGATATTAGAATCGGCATTATCGAAAACAAATTGAGAAAAAGATTCGTTTTGTATTAGGGGTTCCCAGGATTGAACGGCGGAAGACTCAAATAGTGTAACTTCTCTGTAACTGGAACAATACCCCAGACTTGAAACGATGTCTATTATATTTTTTGAGCCTGCTTTGCGAAACAAGTAAACGGCAAGACCAAGCTGTAACGGAGACGAAAAAGAACGAGGCCTTGTTGCAGTTATAATAGAGTGAGCGATTGATGTACAGGTTTTTGCAACTTTTTCTTGTTTCGTCTTTTTGCCTTCAGCGATAACGGCTTTCAAAAAAACATTCAATGTTTCAGGGACCATACTGTTGACGTCTTGCATAAAATTGGTAATATCTGGATAAACTGAATTATTATAAGGCATAGTTCTTATGTCTTCGCGTACTATTGCAGCAGCTGTTTCAACTATTCTTCGTCTTTCATCCTCTTCTGTGCTCGCTCGATTATCGTACCAATTAATTAGCTTTAAAGCAGATCCACGAAAACACGCTACTGTTTTCTTGTGCAGACTTGCAAAAACTACACCGTCGTCATACTTATCAAACAGTTCTCTTTTTAATGTTCGCAAACTAATGGAAGTTTCGGGAGGTAAATATTCGTCAAGTTTTTTCAAGAGCTCATCCAAACTAAATTGGCACTCGTCAGAGGAGTCGATAAAACTAAATAATTCTTCAAATGCGTGGACCAAACTTTCATTTTTAGGTCGCCCAGCACCTTTTCTCGTAGATACATTAGAAGAAAATCTTGCAAAGCAATCCTCGTGGTAACGTGCTTCATCAGCTACTAAACAAATCACGCCTTTGATTCGCGAAATAACTTCAAGACCCCAAGAGTCATTCCTAGCAGCCGCCTTTTCCAATAAAGTAGTTTTCATCGTCATTGATTGAATTACATGAATTTTTCGTTTCTGTTCGACTCTTTTTCTTATTTCTGCCGTCAAGTCACATTTTAATGAGCACAAAAGACAATTTTTTTTAAAATTAAATTTATTGCTGGAGCGCAGTTTCACATCACTCGAGGTGCTCTGAGTTTCAGTACCATCGAGGTATTTCTGGATTTTGCGGTCTCGAGTGTACTCCCTTCTGCAAATCGTGTGTACTTTAATCGTCTGAATATTTTCAAGGCTAGCGTGTTTTCCATCTTTTCTTTTTAGACTTGCATTTATGAGATTTGTTATTCCTTTTGTCACATTCACTGTTTCTCCTTGGTTTAGAGAGAGTTCACATATAAAACAGTTTTCCATGATGGAACACGTAACGCATCGAAATTAAAGAAAATTGCATTTATAGTTCACTAAAGATCACGAGAAAACAATTTTTCACTATAAAACACGTAATTACGGCAACGAATTTAAAGCTTGTAGTATTTTAAGTTCGAATAAATGCACTTTAACACTGTTCATCACTGTTGACTACGGAGAATGGTAAACAACTGTCCAAATGGCGGTTATTAATCGTCACGCACGGGCGACGCTCTGCCAAGAACGGCAACACCGCAAATTCCGAACGGAATTAGCGCGCGAGTATTTAAATAGTGATTATTTGCTGGTTATCAATTTTTAGTCATCTTTGATGCACCATAGCTTGGAAACTATAAATGGTATCGAAATGAGTTTTAGTACTTATTTGTAGGTTATATAATCATAAATAATTCCGTCTTTGACCATTTTGTCCTAGCTTGTATAGTTTTCCTGAAAATTGAGAAAATCTGTAAAATGGGACACTTTTCAAGGGGGGGAGGGGTGAAACGGATTGCGGGGGGGGAGGGAGAATCGTGTATTTTAATATACTCGTATATAGGTATCACATAGCAGCAATAAATTAAAATTATAAATTTTGCCGTTTTGCCCATACATTGAAATCTAGAATGAATACATTATGAAGGGTTCCGTACCGTATGGGAACCCTTTGGCAAAAAAATCACGTTTGTTGTATGGGAGCCCCCCACAAATATTTATTTTATTGTTTTTAGTATTTGTTGTTATAGCGGCAATCGAAATACATCATCTGTGAAATTTTCAACTCTCTAGCTATTATGGTTCATGAGATACAGCCTGGGACAGACAGACAGACAGATGGACAGACGGACGGACAGCGGAGTCTTAGTAATAGGGTCCCGTTTTCACCCTTTGACTACGGAACCCTAAAAAATTAAGATTTGCTGAGCTAGTTGAAGAACTTTTTCTACAATCTAAACAAAATATGTCAATGAGCCCACAAACCGCAAAGTTGTCGTGTAAAATACACACAAAAAATGTTGATCATCAGTTGAATCTAGAATCTTCTCTGAAGTGTCAGTTAAAAAGAAGAAAACATTGGTCCGTACCTTTAACCGTTTATTTCTGAGCTGGTAGCCGTTGAAGGTGTCGATGGCTCGCGCCGCGTCCTCCTCCCGCGTGAAGTTCACGAAACCGAACCCGTAGCTGTACCCAGTCTGAAATTGCATTAAATTCTTTGTTATTTTTTCAGTAATAACACATAATAAGTTTGTAGTTCTCAGAACCTCACATCTATAATATTTAGCTGAATCTCCACAAGCCTATCATATCTCGAATCGCTCTTGGCAAGTTGATTCATATCGCTTTGTATATATATTAACCGATCTTGCCAATTAGTTATCTAAGGCGGCTGACAAATAGCGCTACAGCAAATTTCCAATCGAAAATCACTGACAACAAAAAAATCAACAATATATAGAACCTGTGTACCAAATATCGTCAAGATTTGTTGAAAAATTCAGTCAGTAGAGGAGAACCAACAGACAGCAAAAATAAAATTTTGCAAATATCGAAACGGAGTCGCGTCGCTTCGAACAAGTTTTATTTTTGAACAGTACTGTACCAGCCTTTTTTTAATAGTCCACTGCAGGACGTAGTCCTACCCACGAAGGGTGATGACGCTATATCCAACACCCTGGCCCAGTGCAGGTTGGTGGATTCAAATACGCCATCGAATTTCTTCTACGGACGTATGCAGGTTGCCTCACAATGTTTTTTCACTGAAAAGCCAGGTTCCAAAGAACTTATTGGTACGGGATCGGTATTTGAACCCACAACCTCACGATAGTAAGGCAGGTGTCATTACCGCTAGACCACCACGGCTGACTGCCGAGTACTTGCCGAATATTGTAGAAGAAAATTTACCTTGAATTCATTCTTAACCGGCATCTCTCTATAGGGCCAATAGTCATGGACATGCCGTAATGATCTTTTTCAGTCATGGTCTACAATACCGTTCGTATAGGCCGGGTGGCTAGCCCTGGTGTCAGAGTATCATTGCAGTCACCACCAGCGATAAACAAATTGAACATGTTAGCTTTTAAAGAATATAATACAACATTGTATTTACCTTGAAATCTTTTAAAACCTGGCAGCTCTCTATAGAGCAAATAATCATGAACATGCCGCAGTAAAATTATTTTTTAGTCATCATGGTCTATAATACCAGAATAATCATTGCAGTCACCACCAGCGATGAATAAAGTGAACAAGTTAGATTTTTTAACAATATAGTAAAGTATTATAGAAGAGATATTTACCTTGAAATCTTTCATAACCCGGCAGCTCTCTATAGGGCCGATAGACATGAACATGCCATACAGATCCTTCTCAGTCATGGTCTGCGGCAGGTAGTTGACTATGAGGTTGGTCCTGGCGGAGTCGCCGCCGGCGGCCGACACCCCCCCTCCTTCAGACATGCTGCCCCAGTACCGCGGCGGGCCCGATCTGCCTCTGTATTGGTGCTGGATTTGCTGGAACGATAAAATGTTTCTAAGTATATCCACTTCTGAAATCCCACTTCTGAAAAATAATTTCTACTCTTACAGTTGTTAAACAAGTAAGTTTGTGTAGGCCAGGTGGCTAGCCCTGGTGCCAGAGTTTTTAAGTCACCTGACGGCCTCTGTCATGGCTAATCGGTTAAGAGAATCGATTATCGATCGGAGAAGAGATGGGTTGTGGGATCTACAATTTAGTTACTTAAACAAGTTTTATTATTATAGTTTCTTTATATATTGATTAAGTGTTACTGTTTTAAAATGGTTTAAAAATGGTATTTAGTAAAAAATAAATAAATAAAAAAAATAAAATCAGTTTATTTGCGAGAATATTGTCTAACATAGGTCTAATTACATGGATAGTATCAAATATTCTGCCTTTGCAGGTGTAGTGTACAAATACTTTTTTTTATTGAAGGATATTAAAATGTTGCTTTAGTTTTTCTCGTATAATGAAAATAAGAAGACACCGTTATTTCGCACATCTCGCAGGTATACTTTTATGAGTTAAAAAAGTCGTGTATATTTAATTTTATCTATTGATTCCATTGATTGATAGTCACTGAATTACCTACCATAATATAAGAAAAGCGTCCCATTATCATATTTTCTGAACATCGCCCAAATACCGAAAGCGACTAGCGCGTCGATGACTCATACAAAAATTAGGTCAAGATCGAGAAAAGTAAGCCAAAATGTATATTTATTAAGTTTCCGACTTTGACACGCAACATTTGCCACTACTTCCTTATTGTTGTAATATCATAAAAGAAATGAGCGCGCCTTCCAACTTTCCCTAAAGGAATTAGCATGCGTATCTGTAATCTAATTTATTTTCGTAATCGCTAAGTGGATGCTAACAAAAATCAAACGATAAGTGAAAAATTAAACAGCTCTACATTTAAACCATCATCATCACATCAGCCGTAAGACATCTACGGCAAGACTTAGAACTCACATCAGGATTTCTAAAAGGACTAGTTGGAAGTGACTTGCTTACACTTTTAACAGTAGCGGCGTTAGGGTAGGGCGCGGTTGGGCGACCGCCCAGGGGCGCGAGACATAATTTCGCGTTCGCTGCACTCACGTTTAGTGGCAATATAATCGTAGTTTGAGCAAAAGACTGTAGAACCACAACACAATAGTTTTACTACTTGTTATTTCGGTTTGAATTTCAATTAGGGGCGCCGTATAAATCTCGCCCAGGGCGCTGGTAGAGCTAAAACCGGCACTGACTTCTAATGTAGGAATATGTTCGTAGGACATTCCAGCTTTCCTGTTTCCTAAGAGATATAATCTAAAGCTTTTCAAGATCAGAGTGAATAGGTATCTTCTAGGTCTGCGTGCTTCATCTTCAACCGCAACGTCACTTACCATCAAGCGAGTTGGTAGTCAAGCGCGGACTTATACACGACAAAAAAAAAACATTATCGGTTTTTTTACCCAATGAATTGAATGAATATACATACAGGCAATCTTTCCCATATTAATAGAACAAATATCCTTAGGGTCAAGAGCGTTATGTTATTGTATTTGTAATTTAGACAAAACATTTTCTCACGTTTCCCTTCACTGTTTGAAACGCAAAAACAATACGGACATAAATTTAAAAATACAAAGATTAGTTGTCAGGATTCGAACCTAAGACATTCGGATCAGAAATCCTATGCCGGTTTACTAGACTACGGTACCTTTATGTTAAATTATGACTTTAAATTAAATATTACCTACTACACATATTATTTCAGATCCATTCTTATAACAAGCATGTCACAAAAAGAGGCCTAAATTGGACAGCAATATTCATATCAGCTCAGAAATAAAAATAGCTATTAAAAAGCTAATAAAATGGTTGAGCAATACAATCATGCGAGCTACAAACATTCACAGCTCAAAAACAAGCCCACACAAATGAAACAATAGAGCCGCGAGACAAACGCTGCATAGCCGGAGAGCTGGTGATACAAACATTATACTATGAGTTTAATAAAAGACAATATAGGCCGAATCATACAACTTGACGGCTGTGATGTTAGCTACAAGCTTGCGGATAACCCAAACCTTGCGCGGCTGTTAACTGAGCTTCAGTCAGGATTGGGGTATACCTAATTTGTAATATAATTTTTCATACATTCTGGACGTGGTACCAATGAAAGTTCTTTTTTTTCAAAATTGTGACCTGATTGATATAAATTAGTATTTGTTTAAAATTAAGTGTAAGTAATGACTGATACTGACGAAAGTCAACGCAGTGAAATTTAACCGTTAAATTAAGCGATAAGAATTTGGAAATCAAATTATAGTTCATATTTTACCAACACACCTAAGTTCAGTAACTGTCTAACTTTAAAAATTCAAATCCCAGGCAACCGTCATCAAAATGGTTTCCATTTCACCGCTCCAAGCTCTTGGACTACGATGAAAACGCCAATTTAAAACAAACAAACCACCGCCACTGAACTTTACAATCGGACGAAAAAATAGGGCACAACTTGAGGCCGTGACCCACTAACGGTGCAGCGGTAACCGAATATGCATGTCCGAAAACGTACTAGGTATAGTCTATCCATAAAGTGAAATAAGGAATAGGGAATAAATATTGAGAATTGGGCTTTTGAATCAATTTTTGCAAATTCAATCAGAGCGACTTATTCGTTCAAGAAAACGAAAAAGCTCTTTAGAATTGATTTAAAAAAAAAAGAATAGTATATTTTTTTTGTGATATACAAGAAATGATCATGTTTTTCTTTACAATTTTTTTTTTATTTTACCTTATAATGACAAAGCTACACTAAAAAAATAACTCGAACGAGCGAGCGTGTGACGCTCGTTCGTTCGTTACATTTCAAAAGAAATAAAAAATATATATTCAGAAGACCAATTCTCGAAAGCAGTTTTGCTGGAGGCGAAAAGCCTTGTTATGGGTGGTGTGCCGTGGAATAGCCCGATAGTTGTATGTCCTCTGCCAGTTACAGATCAATCACACAGTAGGTACCATACTACAGATCCGTATCATAAGCTATAATGACTACCAAAGAGCGAATTGAAAAGACAGCGTACGAAAATCGAAAGTCAGTCAACTCATCAACTACTCAGGCTTGGATCAGGCGCAGATACGACGTCCACCCACAAAATGGACGGCCTGACCTCATCAAGACTGCTGGATCTAACCAGCACTTCCAGTCTTATTGGAGATCTATAAGCGAGGCATATGTCTAGCAATGGTCGACCTATGTCTGAAACTAACTAACGATGTAAGGAGAAAAACCTTGCAGCATGTCTGAATATCACTACATACTATAAAAAAAATCGCTTCCCTGTCTGTCTGTCCCTATGTATGCTTTATCTTTAAAACTACGCAACGGATTTTGATGCGTTTTTTTTTAAAGAGATAGAGTGATTCAAGAGGAACGTTTATATGTATATTACACCTGTGCGAAGCCGGGCGGGTCGCTAGTTACAATATAATACATAGTCCACAATAGGCAGGTTAATAATGAAAATTTTACCGCGCTCCAGCCAGCGTTCGGTCTTTGTCGTTGTTTTGCCCTTCATTCTAAAATGACAGAATCCGTGATTAGCTATTCCAGGGCGAAAAGTCAACACGCCCTTTGGATTCGTAGCTCGCTGGGCTGAAAGGCTTTAATTAGTTTATAAATATTTAATTTTGCGGCGAAACCTGTCTGTGGTTTCGTATAGATAGTTTTAGAAACTAAGATTGTAACTTTATGCATAGTTTTTGCTAAAAATGGGATGGCTGCATGGAAAGCTCGAAAGGGAAAATCGCGAAATGCGCTCAGCTGTTTTCGATTACTTTTTATCGCGAATAAGTCCGCGCTTGACCACCAACTCGTCTTATAAGCGACGTTATAGTCGAAGCTGGAGCCCGCAGACTTAGGTGATACCTACCTATTCAGTCTGGCATTCAAAAACGTCAAATATATAAATATATCTCTCAGGTAATAGGAAAGCTGGCAATTTGTTCCAAAAAAATTGTGCGTAGAGTCCCTCCGCGCGGAAGATGTGAAACTTCGTAATGTTCTTAATGGTCTCGCCCTCCATGGTAGCGTTAAACGTTTAACGCAACCTTGTTGGAAGTCGCATTAGAAGTTTCACTTCAAAAACTTAAGTTAAAGATAAAATAACTAAAAAGAAATAGTAATTTATAAGAAATAGTAATTATTTTTATTGGACAATCGATTAAATGGGAACCTGATTCCCCGTCAAAATCAAGCTAAGTAGATTACATTTCCCCTTACTTTCGCCATACATTTCAGCACCATAACGCCTATAAGTTATGGCACTGCAATGGCAAATACCCAGCTAGCATGCAAAACCCTAAACAAATAAATTAGCTTTTCTATACCAAAGCTAACAAAAGAAAAGAAATTAACTTTGTACAACGCGCATTTCATATTACACGTAAATGGAAAAATGGGACAAACTTTGTTCCGGAAATGGGACAACTTCGTACGGAATTGTAGGAACAAGGTTGCTAGGCCAAATATGATAAAATGCTCCGCATTCGATGACATGCTTACTGCAAGCTACGTTTTGGGGTGAGTATGCGTTTGGAAAATCTGGGACATCGAAGCCATCGAACGGTGGGAAAATCAAGGTCGAGTGGCTACACAATGCTGAGCCAAGAGTTGAAAGGCCAACGCCAAGTTAAGCTATTATGTAACTCAGGGGCTCTATTTTTGAACCTATACGTATGCGTAAATGGTCAGGATACAGTGTAAGAGTAGGAGCGAGCATTGAAGATCTAAGTTAGTGCGAACGGGATAGTAAGTATGCGATTCATTTCTATCGGTTTAAAAACTGGGCTCCTGAATCAATGGTGAGCGTACGCGAATTATAACCCAAGACCATGACGTCACAGACGGCCATTGGACACCTACTGATCAGATTTTTGTTGACATCATGGTGGCGATGCTGAAACTGGTCTAATATGTAGTTTAAAGAATTAAAAGAGCATGTGGTTCTCATACCATTTCAGTATTTTTCTATTTTTGAAACAAACAATTAAAAAATATACATTGTCACCTTATAGTGCTGACGAACCATGAAATTTCAAAAATTCATTAATACCTGAATATCAATACTTAATCAATTTTATGTTTCAGTGTGTTTTCTCATTTTAAGATTAATGAAAATAATAGGTTGAACTGCAAATCTTAATTAACTTTAAGTATCAAAACAAACTACATTCTGATACAATATTTAATAGTAAAACATGTCCCAAATGTGAGGCTAGGTCGGCACAGCCTACGCGGCGCCTACAAGGGTGCCTGGCAGCCTTCCAATGAGAATGGTGACCGTCTTTTAACCGAGCATTGCTTGCTTCATTAATAATGGATCGCAGGCTACGTCATTAGCCGCTCTTTACAGCCGACTTCCAAAAAGGAGGAGGATCTCAATTCTTCTATGGTATTTTGTTTGTCCGAATGTTCCCTGATTATTTCGCTATTTGTGGCCGATCAACAAAAAACCGAGTTATCATGACTTTTTATCTGTTGAGGATAGGAATATTGCGAAATGGGCCATAACAAAATAATTTACCTAGGTTCAGTAGTTTTCAAATAATTCCAGAAAATTGATGGAAATCGATTCATAATTAGTGGAGTAATCGTGTAACACACACAAAAAAAAAATATAAAATTGAATTGAGAACCTCCTATTTTGAAGTCGGTTAAAAATAGATACTTTCATTTGATACTTTTAGCCTGCGATCGATTTGAACTTGATTGTTACATTTTGGTCAAAAATAATTACATATTAACAGTACTTACGAGTACCTACTACGATTCTGCTAAGTGCAGCTTTTAGGTTTCAATGTCATAGTTTTTGCACGCGAATTGTGGCCACTGCATGATTATTTATGCTATATTTTAAACCAAATTAAAAACAAACAAATACATGAAAGAACACTAGACTACGTTTCTTCCTGGCGGCCTTATAGCTTACAGCAATCCCAGGCAACCGAGCATAACATAATGAGCTTTGGAGTATTCCTGATCTAAAGATGCATTAGGTGTCCGTCCACTATGCATAGGTTCCGTTTCGCTCTAAGAGGGCCGCGCTATGCTGTTCATATTATTCAGGTTAACAGTACTACTCCGTACTACCACGGTAATGATATCGTGGTACTACACAAAAAATTGCATTTGTCATGTATTTCTTTTATCTTACTAACTCTGAAATTTTAATGTAATCAACCAAGAATAAAATATGTAACACTAGCGACCCGCCCCGGCTTCGCACAGGTGTATTATACAAATAAACCTTCCTCTTGAATTACTCTATTTATTAAAAAAAACGCATCAAAATCCGTTGCGTAGTTTTAAAGATATAAGCATACATGGGGACAGACAGCGGGAAGCGACTTTGTTTTATACTATGTAGTGATGCGCATAAGGCGGTGATAATAAAATTTTAAAAGTAAATATAAGATAACAACTCACTCGCTAATTAAAGCTTCTTTAACAACCAATTTTAACAGCAGTTCTATAGTAAAAATACAAAATGTTAAAGGAAATTCATTGAAATAAAGACAATAATGAAAAAACACATGCTCCAAGAAACAAATAACAAAAACTGTTGGTAAGCAGCCAACTGGATGCAATGTGAAATCTATGAGGCTATTCTTATTACAATATGGGAAAATCCACTGTAAAAAGGTTGTAGTTTATAATAGTTTATACTAGAGTTTGTGCAAAAAGAGAACCGTTGTGGCGTTACGGTGAACTAACAATAAGATTATAATCAGCAGCCAAGGTACAAACTACTTGGAGACGCGAGTCTACTGATTAAAACCGAATTGGTGTCTACAGTGTATCAAACACTTTCAGTTGTACTTCCAATGACAGTGTTGTCAACGTAACAAAATTAGTAAAATGGCACACGGGCGACCTCACCTACGACGCTTATCTTTTTACAAAAACTTTACTACTGATGCATTAAGCAGGTATAATAAGTTGTCAAATAACTTAGCAAAACAGTATTTTAAAGTAGCCGAACACAGTAACTTTTAAAAATTAATTCTTGATGAATGAGTACCAAAAGTCGATGGGGTCGAAAAGTTTTCGAGTTGAGACTATGTACCGGCAAGCGCAGCGTAGCGTATCCACCCATTAGGTAGACAAACAACCTCATCAAGACCACAGGAACGCACTGGATGCAAACTGTTTCCAACCGGTCTTAATGGAGATCCATAGGAGAGGCCAATGTCCAGCAGTGAATGTCTTATGGCTTATGGGTGGATGATGAGTGCCAAAATAAAATTACAAGAACAAAGTTCCAAATAGAGGAATTCTTTTCATTTATAATCTAAAAACTCAAGCTACATATTATTTTATTCTAAGCACAGAAAACTACTGTAGGTTCTACATACAATTACAAAAATATAATAAAAAACAACCGAATGTGAAATAACAGAGCATTCGGTCTAAAAGAACATGACAGAATTTGTTTTCAGTTTGGGTCCCACATTTCTTATACAACAGAGAAATAAGAGCTTAAGATAATTACCAATAGAGATGAATCATCATTCTCATCCTTACTCTATGTGGGATGATAGGTCCTGCGCTGACATCCCACATGGGGTATTTTGTGCATTTCCACCTCTAGCATCTACCCAAGCCAACCAGGGGCTCTATTTTGAGTCTATATGAATGTGTAAATGGTCAAGAGTCTACATAAGTGCAGGAGTAAAAATTTAAGATCTGTGTCGGTGCATACATAACAAACATACAAAGTATGATTTGTGTAATATAAAATACAAAATGTCTAGATTACCTAAGTTATGAATTAAGATGTAAAAAAACAATCAAATTCATGCTACTCAATACAAAGTCATGCTTGGAGAAATATATTAAAACTCCTTTTAGGTTAAAGAATAAAATATTGTGATTCTGACACATCCCTAATAATCACAAAACAGGAGATATTTAATTAAAAAAAACTAAATTCTAATTAAAAACCTGGATTAATGTTTGTTTGGTAGTGGATACCAAAAAGAAACAGAAACATCAGCAATTATAAAAAAAAACCCAAAAATTATATCTATGTAATAATAGCAGTAAATTTTAACAAAAGCATAGTTACTAATAATTCAGTATCTCAATGTGATCATAGCCACTACAAAATAAAGAAAAAAAATTACATGACCAAAGATAATAGAGTACCGACATATGAAATACGTACAAACATAATACATGACTACATACAAAAAAATCACCAAAATACTATGGCATTATCACTATTACTTCTATACTCACATTTTCCAACGTATGAAAGCTCCTGTCCCAGCTACTGACAGGAGTGCCACCAAACAGATATCCCGGATACCTCTCACACATTTATCCCACTTTTGCACACTCACTGACACTACTCGATACTTGAACGTATTTTTATATGTACAGTATACTTGTTTACACTTATTTCGGTACTCAGTTAAAATGGCCAGATAATACTGACCGTCAAGTAGCCTAGACAATTGTGAAACGGTGAAAGAACAATGTAATCCTACGTCTATCCTTATATTGAGCAAGATTAACTTTAACGGTAAATATTGTATACGGTTTAATGTTGTTCTTGCGGGTTGTACCTGAAAATGTTAACTAATTGCTTACCAAGAATTTACGGTGACTAAACTAATATAGTAAAGGGTACTATGAATTTTACGCTTGATTTTCCATTTTGATGACAAGATCAATTTACAAAAAAAAAATTGGTTGATTTTATCCTAGGTAACAAAAAATCGAGATGGTCAAGAAACATATAGGACACTGACCTTTGAATTAAGGTCAATGTCCTATCCCGAAATATGCTTAAAATAAAAGTTATAAATTGAATTAGGTTATTGTTTATTTGGTATTACAAAGATCTGTCTGTGAATTTATAAGTTTGCTGTTATCTTTACGAAGCTAAAATACAACACACAAACAGATGAAAAGGAAGTTTTACTGCAAAATACGAAGGTATTCTATTGATTATTGTGTGGGAATCCATACAATTTTTAATTAGGATTAGCATCTGCTCCAAATATTAGGATTTCACAAAGCAGTGCTTAAACGGTCTAATAGATTAATTAAATGAATCAGTTATATTGTAGAGCCCATATTTTGAAGTTAAATTTAATTTATTTACCGTTTCAATGTAATCTGGAAGACTATCTCTTATATATTTGGACAGACAAATTTAACCTTTTTGTTTATATTATGAGATATTTACTTACTTGTAATTAAAATCTGCTGTTGAGAAGTCGAATTTTCTTCGTGAAATATACAATATTTTCAGCTTTTTCGCATTTTTTGGAAATATAATGACAAACGCAAAAGGGTAAGCAAGCAAAGACCGACAATGAACGAACGAATGAAAATAAAATGTGACAGTTCGTTCTACGCGCGGCTTGAATCATAGACAACTACTTTTTTGTCGTTGGTCGTGTTTCATTTCGATCATAGTCAAGTATTAACTATCTATGATTTCGATAAACTTTTACCATGATTTCGTTGTAATGCTCTGTGTTCATTTCAGTTTGGCCCATTCTGTGGCCAATTCACAGGGTTTATTACCAGTGTTACTACCAATCTTACTACCAGGGCCCTATTTTATAAAGCTACAAGTCTTGTACTTGTAGTAAAAAACTGGTAACACCGCAAAAAATAATTAAGTTCGGTGTTTTATATAGCTACAAGAAAACCAATAAACAAGCTACAAGTACAAGCCTCCGTTGGGCGGGCTGGACTTCATAGCCCCAACGGAAGTTGCAAGAGCCGTGAGGCGTCTAAAGGTGAAGAAAGCACCGGTCACGACGACCGGTCACATCGGGTCACGACGGGATACCGAACGCCGCGCTAAGGCAGATGCCAGCGAGAGGCCTGGTTTGTCTGACCCGGCTGTTCAATGGGATACTTCGGACTGGACATTTCCCTGCGATATGGAAAACTGGCAAGGTGATCGTCTTACCCAAACCTGGCAAGGATCGACGATTGCCGGCCAGCTACCGCCCCATCACCTTGCTACCGCACCTCTCCAAGTTGTTTGAGCGTTTGCTGCTGAGGAGAATGCGTCCCTACATCACACCCAGGGACGAGCAATTCGGGTTCCGCGCGCAACATTCCACCACGCTCCAACTGACGAGGGTGCTCCACCATCTAGCACACGACCAGAATATGGGGAGACGGTCCGTCGCCGTGTTCCTGGATATCGAGAAGGCCTTTGACCGGGTGTGGCACGAGGGCCTCATATTCAAGCTGGACAGCACGATGCCGCCTGCGCTAGTTCGAGTCGCGGCATCGTCCCTGGCCGATCGAGATTTCTTCGTGTCCGTCGAGAACATGCACTCCGGGAAGAGGAAAATCGAAGCAGGAGTTCCACAGGGAAGCTGTACATCGCCGTATTACTACTCCGCCTACACAAACGACATCCCGAACCTGGAGGATTCCACACCGGGAGAACGGGATGTTATGTTAGCACTCTTCGCCGACGACAGCGCTTATGTCGCTTCCTCGAGTAGAGTCGCACTGGCCGCGGCCAGGATTCAGCAGGTCCTTGATATCCTGCCAGAGTGGCTAGACAAGTGGCGGATGGCTGTCAACGTGGGCAAGACGGCCGCGCTGCTTGTCGGAAGCACCAGGAGATCCAACTACCCCCGACCATTGCAGCTTAGAGGAGAAGACATCACGTGGGAAAAGACGGTGAAGTACCTGGGTGTCTTCATAGACCCGCGCTTGAGCATGCGCTCGCAGACCACGCACGCTGTCCATCAAGCGAAGGCTGCTAGAGCGCTGCTGCGACCGGTACTCCGCTCTAAGCTGCCATTGAGCACCAAGATGGGGATATACAAAACATATATCAGGACCCGTCTGACATACGCTGCACCGGCCTGGTACCCGCTGTGCAGCGAGACCCAGAGGAAGCGACTCAAGATGGTCCAAAATACCAGTCTGAGGATGATCTCGGGAGCTGGCTGGTTCGTTCGGAACGACATACTGGCACAGGACCTGAAGGCAGAACCGGTTAGGGAGTTCGTGGCTCGGTTGGCGCGTCGAATGTACGACCGAGCAGACAACGGGCCACACCCTCACCTACAAAACATCGCCCCGCACCATGCACGTCCACCGGACGTAAACGTACGAACCTGGCGCTCACTCCCTCGAGATCTCCTCCTGGAGGAAGACGAAGAGGAAATAGGCGACCCTGCATGAGGCCCTCGCAATAAGAAAACGTAGAATCACCAACGCCATGATGGCCTACAAAGCCGTGATGGCCAACAGGCTGAGAGGGGCTTGAGGTACCAATCGCCCTCGCGGACGTGTCGGACGCTCGCCCCTCCCATAAAGCCAACCCACCCACCCCTCCATCCCCAGCAATCCCCTACTAATCCTCCCCCCCCCCCCCCCCATTTTCTTCTTATTACAGGCTTATCAAAGCGGCCACCAGCAAACCAGCTGAGAGGGTGTTGGAAGCACCGCTCGTTCACGCGGGCGAGTAGGATACTCGCACCCTCAGAAAAGTTCCCTGCGGGCAGTGTTCCCGCAGCGTCCAGCCGCAGCAAAGAGGAAATCCTCGAGACTGCTGATATGACCTTCTTTCTGAAAACGTAACAGAGCTGTTACTTTTCTAACTGACAGCTCTGTCAGTAGTTGTCATGGTATAAATTCAATATCTGAAATAATATCTAAATGTTTTAAGTTGATTAAAACCAAGTTCACAATTGGTTTTTCCTTTTATTATGTATCAATTTAATCAACTTAAAAATGTCTAAAGAAACTTCGAGTGTGATGCGGCTATCGCACTACTTGCGTCCTGAACGTTTTGATGTGGAACCCACTGCTACTGGAGCCGACTTAAAATGGATTCACTGGCGGTATACTTTCGAAAACTTTCTAAACGAAGAGGCTGCTTCTGCTACCGAGATTGTTAAGCTCAAACTTCTTCTAAACCACATATCACCAGCTGTATTTAATCTAGTTCGAGAATGTAACGAATATAATGCAGCTATTACAATATTAAACGATGCTTACGAGAAGAAAAGAAATATTACCTTAGCCCGCCATCAGTTGGCTACTAGAAAGCAGCAAGCCGGAGAATCCATTGCAGAATATTCGAGAGCTTTGACCGCACTTGCGTATGACTGTCATTTCAAAGCAATAACTGCCAAAGAACATCAAGATGAAACCATTCGTGCAACTCTCATTGCAGGACTTAACTCTAAAAGAATTAGAGAGCGATTATTAGAAAAATATACAATGACGTTAGAGGAAACTCTGAATTTAGCAATTTCCCTTGAATGTGCTGAAAATACTTCCCGTATTATAGAATCTGAAGCGAGACCAGCCGCCTTTAATGTCGTCACCGAAACAGTCAATCAAGATTCAGAAGAGCAGCAACCAAATTTTTCCGCCGCAAGCAATCAGAAAGGTCGCCGTCGATGTTTCTTTTGTGGTGGTAATATACATCAACGGATAAAATGTCCAGCGTTTAAAGTTGACTGTCAAAATTGTTTCAAACGAGGTCATTTTGCAAAAGTTTGTCGCTCCAGCCAGCAACAGAATGCGAATGCTGTTAACACAGACGCACAACCAGATTCTCAACTATCAGTATCAGCAATCTCAGCTGCATCACCTTCAAGTCTGTGCAAAGCAACTATCTCTGTTACTGTCAATGATCATCGAGCTGATGCATTAATAGATACAGGAAGCTCTATCAGTTTTATCAACAATGACTTAGTACAAACTATGAAACTCAAAAGGAAACCTTATAAACAAGTCATAACACTCGCATCTCTTAACCATGTCTCTCATGTAGATGGAATTTGCTATGTGACTATACAAATCGATCGGCACATCTATAAACAACAACCATTGCTTATAATAAATAACCTTTGCGCTGATGTCATTATTGGACACGATCTTTTAAAGAATCACTCCTCTCTTGAACTTCAGTTAGGAGGTGACAAAGTACCACTGAAGATTTGCAACGTGCTTGAAGCTTCTGTTTCGCCAGCATCAATATTCACCAATCTATCGCCTGATATTAGACCAATCGCCATTCGTTCCAGACGACACTCTGAAGAAGATCAATCATTTATAGCAAACGAAATATCAAACTTACTAAAGGACAAAGTTATTGAACCCAGTGTATCACCTTGGAGAGCACAAGTACTAGTAGTTGGTGGAGGCAGTCACAGAAAACGTCTTGTAATTAATAATTCACAGACTATTAATCGATATACCGATTTGGACGCCTATCCATTACCTAATATAGATTCTGTTATCACTCAAGTCGCAAAATACAATGTTTTCAGTCAAATAGACCTTAAAAGCGCCTATCACCAAGTACCAATCCTTAACAAAGAAAAGAAATACACGGCATTCGAAGCCTGTGGAAACCTTTATCAATTCACAAGGATTCCTTTTGGCGTGACAAATGGGGTCGCTGCGTTCCAAAGGACGCTCAACTTCATCATTAAGACAGAAGGGCTGAAAGGAACCTTCGCTTATTTAGGTGACGTCACTGTCTGCGGTAAGGATAAACAGGATCATGACAATAACTTACGCAAATTCATGGCAGCCGTTGAGAAATATAATCTTACCCTGAACAAAGATAAAAGCATTTTCGAAGCTGTATCGATAAATATTCTCGGCTATACGATTCACAACAACACAATCAAGCCAGATAAGTCTCGTCTGGAGCCACTAATTAACTTACCCGCCCCATCTGACGCTGCATCCTTAAAAAGAACACTTGGGCTGTTCGCCCACTACTCGAAATGGATTTGCAACTTTTCGACTAAGATCAGACCATTAGTAGAGGCCACATTTCCACTATCACAAGAAACAGTAAAATGTTTTGACAAACTTAAAGCTGACATTGCAGAATCAACCCTCGCCGCTATTGATGACAAAGACGTATTTACTGTCGAAACTGATGCTTCAGAGTTTGCGATTGCAGCAACTCTATCACAAAAGGGTCGACCTGTTGCATTCTTCTCACGTTCACTTAACGATTCTGAACGTCGTCACCCTTCGATAGAAAAGGAAGCTAGCGCCATTGTAGAAGCTTTGCGAAAATGGCGGCACTTTTTAATTGGCAGACATTTCTTACTTGTTACGGATCAGCAATCCGTCTCATTTATGTTCAATCAGAGCCACTCAAGCAAGATTAAAAATGAAAAGATACAGAGATGGCTCTTAGAACTTTCTTGCTACAAGTATGACATCGTTTACCGACCAGGTAAAGAAAATCTAGCTGCTGATGCTCTCTCTCGAGTGTGTGCTCTTACGAATTCTACTTATAATAAGCTGTCAGAACTACATAACTCCTTGTGCCATCCCGGAGTGGCAAGGATGTATCACTGGATTCGAACTAAAAACTTGCCGTACTCTATTGAAGAGGTTAGAAAGATGACCGCTACGTGCCCAATTTGTGCTGAAATAAAGCCTAGATTTGTTAAAAATGAAGGGCAACTTATAAAAGCGACTGCCCCTTTCGAAAGGCTTAACTTGGATTTCAAAGGTCCTCTTCCGAGCAATACTTCCAACAAATATATTTTGACAGTCATAGACGAATACAGCAGATTTCCTTTTGCCTTTGCTTGCAAAGATGTGTCATCAGAAACGGTTCAAAAGTGTCTTAGAGAACTATTCTTTTTATTCGGAACTCCAGCTTACATTCATACAGACAGAGGCGCATCGTTCTTATCTGACGACTTGAAGAAGTTTTTGACGGGTCTTGGAGTCGCCTGCAGTCGTACGACTCCCTACAATCCTCAAGGAAATGGCTTGGTGGAGCGCCTAAATGGAACACTTTGGCGTACAATTCGATTGTATCTCCGCTCTAATAACCGAGATATTTCCGAATGGGAGAAAGCGATTTCAGTAGCACTTCATTCTATCAGATCCTTGTTATCTACTGGAACAAATGCTACACCGCACGAAAGAATGTTTAATCATCCACGCCGTTCTTTAAACGGCCAGTCCTTGCCGACCTGGTTATTAACGCCAGGACCGGTTTATATGAAAAAGAACGTACGAAACTCGAAATATGACCCAGTCGTAGAAGAGGTGGAGCTTATTCAAAGCAACCCATATTATTCTTATGTGAGGCTACCAGAGGGTCGCGAAACAACCGTTTCAAATCGACGTCTAGCACCAATTCCATCTGATGATGAGTATTTAACGCCGGATACAGAGGAAGTGAGTGAGGAGCAATCTTCTGAAGAGCAATCATCTCACGATTCAAGTATTGAAGACGTCCAGCCCCGCCGAACTACTCGTGATCGTAGACCTTTACCTACAAGACTATGTAACGTCTTAAGAAGGGGAGAATGAAATGACCTTCTTTCTGAAAACGTAACAGAGCTGTTACTTTTCTAACTGACAGCTCTGTCAGTAGTTGTCATCATACTATTACATTCTCTTTGGTTGTCATGGTATAAATTCAATATCTGAAATAATATCTAAATGTTTTAAGTTGATTAAAACCAAGTTCACAATTGGTTTTTCCTTTTATTATGTATCAACTGCAACCTCGCTCCCAGTACAGGAGAGAGATGAAACGTATATACAGTACTCTTTGGATGAAACCACGACGACGACAAGTACAAGCACTTGTATGTAGATCAGAGACAAACCATACAGTATTTTACTTTTTAAATGTAAAATCGAACAAGTGTTTTATAAAAATCTTAGGAATTACAAGAGTTTATCACTACAACTTGTATTTATTTTTACCTAACTCTGACGCTAGGTAAAATATTTACAAGTGAAGACGAAATTAAAACTAGCTACAAAAACAACATAATTACAATGAATAGGGATTCTGACAACGATAATTTTCTTGCGCCTAGGCTGCAATGACCATGACCAAGGGCTTTTAAAGAAAGAATAAAAATATTTGTCCCGACGAATCAGGAGGATGTGACAAAATTCGCAGAACAAAAGTTGTTAGTTTTGATGTGCAGAATAAGCCCCTAAAAGGATGCTAATTGATTACCAGTAACCCTGTATATATATGAACTTATATATAATCAGGTTTTTTTTAATATCAAGCATAGGCCGCGCTACACAAGTTGGCGGAAGTAAAGCTAGCTACAATAGAAATAGAAATAGAAATAAACTTTATTGTTCAACTGTGTGCTGTGCTTACAAAAGCGGTCTTATTAACTAGAAATGTATCAACAGTCGTATTCATGCAGAACGTACAATAGAATTTTACTTATATCTACTTATTAGTTACCTACTTAGGTATAGGTTATAAAGTTATTTTATTACTAAGTATTGACAACATACTATATTACGAGTACTAGGTGCTTAGTTATTAATTATTAAATGGAAGTAGGTACTATAGAGTTGCGAATAGTTATTTGTCGTAGTACTCCTTCAGATTGTAATACACTTTATCTAGTATCCAATTTTTAAGAGAAGTTTTAAATTTATGCCCATTTAGTGTTTTTATTTCAGTGGGCAAATTATTGAAAATGTGTATGGCATTTATATATGTACTTTTGTGGTACATGGTATTATTAACCTGGGGAATCTGCATGTTGTATTTATATTTTGTCCGTAAGTTTTCATTTCTATTAGATTTACTACTGAAGTATATTTTTTCGTTATTTTTTACAAATAAACATATCTCTAATATGTATAAACTTGTCAAGGTTAGGACCTTATGGACTTTAAATATATTGCGTACAGAGTCGGTGGGTTTTAAATTGAATATTGAGCGGAGACATTTTTTTTGCAATATAAACGTGTTCTCAACATTTACAGAGTCACTCCAAAATATTATGCCATATGTTAACGTATCCATAATAGCTGAATACGTATCCATACAAGCTGCAAAATATCCAAACCTAACTGAAGCTCACATAATGTGGCGCGTTGATTGGCTATTGCGCAACTTGTAGCTAACTTCACATCTGCCAACTTGTGTGGCGCGGCCTATAACAATCGTAAAGATATTAATTTCATACTAATTATAAATTAACATAAAATTTTATCAAGATTTCGATAACAATCAGTTTTTTTTTCATGGCAGTGAGTGACGTTCCTAGAGATGAGAAGCATACTTGTAATTTAGACTTATAATCGATACTTGTAACTTGTAACTACCCTTGTAGTTAATACGGCATGTTTATAAAACACTTGTAACTGGTAACTTGTAATTACTGGTACTTGTAACTCGTACAATTGTAAGCTTGTACTTGTAGCTTTATAAAATAGGGCCCTGTAGTAAGAACGGTAAATGAATTATCGTTGTTACTACTGCAGTAGAAAGTTGTTAGAAGAGTAAAAATAAATTACCCGTGTTACTACTGTAAAATTAAAATAATAATAAATAAAATCGGCCAAGTACGAGTCGGACTCGCGCACGGAGGGTTCCGTACTGTATGGGAGCCCCCCTTAAATATTTATTTTATTTTAATTATATTATAATTAGAAGGAAATATAAAACTAAATATTCTGTGAAAATTTCAAGCATCTACCTGGTACCATTATTAATATAGAGCGAAAAATGTCTAAAAATTCAGGTTTGTTGTATGGGAGCCCCCATTTAATATTTATTTTATTTTGTTTTTAGTATTTGTTGTTATAGCGGCAACCGAAATACATCATCTGTGAAAATTTCAGGTGCCTGGCTATCATAGTTCATGAGATACAGCCCGGTGACAGACGGACAGATGGACAGACGGACATCGAAGTCTTAG
This sequence comes from Hypomecis atomaria, assembly GCA_964007245.1. Classification (NCBI taxonomy): domain Eukaryota; kingdom Metazoa; phylum Arthropoda; class Insecta; order Lepidoptera; family Geometridae; genus Hypomecis; species Hypomecis atomaria. The sequence goes on along the minus strand of OZ023301.1, from coordinate 4,357,193 downwards.
TAATAGGGTCCCGTTTTTCCCTTTGGGTACGGAACCCTAAAAAGAAACAAAATATGACCTGTCATGCTAGAGTTCCATGACAGGTGTCAAAGTGACAGCTGTCAAACAAAAATATGTTTTCATCAGGTCATAGTTCAAGTCACATATGACAGATACCAAAGTGACAGCTGTCATTCTAGAATTAATACTAGAAATGCATGACAGGTGTTAAAGTGACAGCTGTCAAACTTAAAAATGATTTATCTCCACTGTCACTTTGACACCTGTCATGGAACTCTAGCATGACAGGTCATATTTTGTTTCTTTTTGTTATTTTAGTTTCTTTCGACTGCAGTAGTAACAACCGTTCATTTACCGTTTTTACTACTGGTAGTAAGATTGGTTTTGGACTTGTTTTGGACACAAACTACTGTATCTCTGTGGGCCCTAAAATGTAGTTATTATACAAAATCCCAGGTTTGGCCTCTATGGTGCACAGTGGTTTACATTTTACATTTTGAATATCAGTTCACCGATTATTACACATGAGGGATGATTTTATACTAGGACGGTCCGGGCACGGGGCTAGACCCGTCCGTACACGGTCTGAGCCGTGGACGGGTCACAAAGAAGGATGCAGAGACTCGACCTGTCAAAACTTTTATATTTTATTTTTTTGCAATCATGGAACAAAACATTTTTTCTAATAATGGTACCTTTATATTTTTCTAATAATATATGACAAAAATATAGTGAGTTTTTGCTGTTTTCATATCACTAAATAAAATTAAAATTAGACCACCTTAAAAATTACAATGATTTTTTATTGTTTTTACCATCTAAGTCCCCTACCAATGCTTGTGTGGCCAAATATTTTAAAACTTCATTAAAAACGAACTTGTAAATATCAGAAGAGTTTTAGAAACGTCATAAATTACTCTGACGAACATAACATTTTTAGAAATAAACTTGGATTAAAATGAGTGTATTCGTGTACAACAAGTATTCGTGTGTATGAGCTGCCGACAGATACGTAGTATCCTTTAGTTTGTGGCCGACAGCCTTCTTTAAGACGTTGCAAACATTTCGGTCAAAAATTACTAATCAATAATACATCCATGGTTAAATGTATTAACCATAGACTACAAACAATACCATGCACCACCCGCACCCCGCTCGCGCCGCAACGCATCACTGTTGCCAGATTGGGGGAATTTCCTCTATAATTAGTAGGGTAGTTTTAATGGTCATGGGGAAAATTTGGGATACCGAGGGAAGCGATTGTGTGTTGGGGGAACTGGGGGTTTATTGGGTCATTCTTTTGGTCAGAGTTTTCAAGCGGCTTTACTTAAAAATAATAGAAATTTTAAAGTCAGCGAGCTAGTTTTTTTTTCGCGCAAAGCTTAAAACCTATCTAAACTGGGATACTGATTATTATTCAATTATATTTATAAATAAATTTGATAAAAAAATGAAATACCCCCATTCTTTGATTTTCGTGGAGTGTCCCAATCCCCGATCTGATCACTTAATGAATTATATATTTTAAACTAAACGATACATCGTTACCAAAAAAAACATACTAAGTCCTAAAAAGTTTAAAATACTATAAAAAATTAGACCATAGTTCTGAAAGAACCACATTGCCTGAAAAAAATTTAAATGTAACTGTCCCAAGGTAGTTCCTGATTTGCGTGGATTATTATAATTTCACTAGCACATCTCTAAATTCGCGACCTGATGTTGCATAATCCTACTTCAAGTTAACAACTAATTGCGCTCCGACTGCTGGGCAGTGTGCTTGTGTGATGGTGCGTCGAGTTTAAAAAAAATTGAGGTAAGAACATTGTTGCGTGGGTTTGGTTTCTCAAAACTTTGATTTGCGTGGTTTAATTATCTCCAGTGCCTGTGAATTTATTTATTTAGTAAAATATTGTAGCGAACAAATATAAAGTAACGTAACTTATAATCAAAACACAGTTTATTTGTTTAAAAGGTTTTTGTATATTTTTAGCATAAAGGATTTATTTTGATTTTCGTGGTCGTGATTTGCGTGGTTTACGTGGTAGTTTTGACTCACGCAAATCAATTTTTGCCCATGCAAATAAAACCACTTTGAGTTTTGTAATAGTTATGAATGATAATATTTTATATTACTTAAGTTAAATGTAACCTAGTTTAAATCAAACTTAAAATGTCACGTTCTGTGGGTTTCTGACTTAACTGGCAGAGAATTCCATATACCATTAAGTTCGCGTTGTCACATTAATCGTGCATATATAAATAAATAAAACAATTGAAAATAGCTTAAGATTAGATACCTATATTTAAGTTTATTAAAATTATAATGGATTATCAACATTTTGGACCAAAAATGCCATTAACAAGATAAGAAAAAATAGAAAGAAAAAAGTTATCCGAGTGAAGAAGAGAGAAGCTTAAACTTAATGAAGAGTTCAAAGCGAAAAACCGAACGAGATATTATGAAACGAAAACCGAAGGAAAAATAATTATATTCATGACTTAAACCGCCACGAGCAAAAAGCAAAACGAAAGAAATGTTCCCGAAAATATAACCTAAAGAAAAAAAATCAAGCTAAACGTTGCCTTGTTGAGAAACGTACCAGAAACTCATTACAAAGAAAACCGTAATCCATTGGAAGAAACTCTTACTCCATTGCTATTGTCACGTACTGATTCACCAGTACCATCAGCTTCTGACCGCATAGTTCCTTTAACAGCGGGTCAGCTAGTAATAAATAATGTTGGACTGATACCACTAAATACGATTTCTGCCTTAGTAACCTACCTATTTTTTACCTTATCATAACATAATAACTTATTTTCAATATGAAGTAACAGTAAGTAACTCATCTGAGACAGTCAATTTAAAATTATCATTTTCGTGGGGTGTTTTATGATTTGCGTGGCCTCCATTTTTTTAACCTCGATTATCTCTGTAAGTATATCGATCTATGAGGTGCCTCTTCTATATAACATATTACTTTTACATATATTTTAAGATTCTGACAAGGATTTGAAAAAAAAATGGAATTCGAAAATTGCCACGAAAATCACCAAAGAATGCCTTACTCGAAGAAATACCCTATTAAAAGTATTCATTAAATATAGTACCTCTCTTCGATCGTACGACAAGACAGACGCGACCAAAGCGCCACCCTTTTATGGTGGACATTCCGCGCGTTAGAACCAAGCGTTTTGAATCCTCATTCCTCATACGAACAGCCAGAATGTGGAACGCTTTGCCTGGGTCTGCCTTCCCGCTAAAGTACGACGTGGGTGTCTTCAAATCCCGAGTAAATAGGTATCTTCTAGGTAAGCGTGCTACACCCTAGACCGCATATCTGCTCTACATCAGGCAGTATGTAGTCAAAGGCAAACCTATATGGAATAAAAAAAAAAACCTATTGAATGCGCCCAAAATTGTAATTTGATTTGTAATAAAATTAAACGAACGAATATAGTTCCTTCTCATATAACTACTCATATCCCTCACCAACAAAGAGACAGAAGAACAAGCTGTAGGCCGAATCATACAAATCGGTGGATGTGAAGTGAGACAAGCTGCGTAATATCCAACTAACGTGCTGCTTTATGTGAGCTTCAGTAAGAATTGGACATTGCACAGCTTGTAGCTTACATCGCAGTCATCCGCTGACTCGTATGATTCAGCCTATGCATATGGTCATTATAACTTATTACTTAAAGCCCTCATGGACGTTCTCATAGCGATCTGTCAAATTGATGTGAGCGTGTGTAACGAGGTCCATCCAACATTATTATTAATAAAATTATTGGAGTTGGATAGTTTCAACCAGCCAACTGAACAGCTGCAGCAAAGTTGGATGTTGACCTTATCCAAAAGTTAGAGTGAGAATAATATATAAGTACTATTATCTATAGAAGAATTTATTTTAAGCCAAGTTTATATTATTAGGTACGAAAAATGTTCAGAAAAAATTAATGAGGCTGTCGATGACTTGCGTGAATATGCTGATATTGCAATAACATCTTTAGCTGAATATGTATAAAGTTATATATTTTTTTCGTTAAAACAAAACTAATTTTCCTTTTGCGGTTTTTTTCCCTTAAAACCTGAATTTTGGGGGGATTCCAACAGTGAAGTATAGTTTTTTTCGTAAAATATGTCATTGTTTTGAAACATTTTTTTCCTGCCGGATCTGCCGAGATACGTGTTTTTTTTAATGATTACTGCTTCGATAAAATAGTGTTTATGAAAAATCCATACCCATATCAAGTGTTAGCGAATACCATTGTGTGTATGTTAATATCTTAAGGTTACTTAGAGATGGAAATAAAGATTTCTAATTCTAATTCTATGTTCTATGTGGTTTGCATGGATATGGTGAATTGGAGTATAATTGGCTGTTAAAGCCACATAATCCAAACATACTAATAGGTAACCTTTCATTGGTAAGTTAAATTTTTAATAAGACCCTTTAAGTAAATCAACAGATTTATGAACAATTATTAATTTTTATCAATTCTATCAGTATTATGCACGTTAAATTTTATATTCTGACATGTAATATTAACCATCGAGCCATGTCAGAGGCCTTCAAAGGTGGTTCATAACTCTGACACCAGCCACCCGGCCCGTACGAACCCACTTACTTTAGTATTATGCAGGTTTTTACTATTATTTAAAGTCTAAATATTATAGAATCGCAGCAACGTATATAGCTATCTAAGTATGTATGGCAAATCTTTTTCAGACACCCTTTTCGCAATTGAGCACTCCACCTATAATTCCTCCACGGATTCCAAGATTAATTTGGGGTGAAACCAAGACAGTCACTGGTAGCACTGGATCGCATCGCCCGCCGACCGCCATCTTGATTTCATTCATTGTCAAGTTTTGTCATCGTGTTGCGTGGATTTATTGCATTGAAAAATTGAATGATTTAGAGAATTTTCTAGTGCTCTTGTTGTGATTTATTGATAACGAAAATGCCTTACTTTATTTAAATTCGTGATTGGAGACCCAGTTGTAGCGTAATAGGGTAAGTCGTGAAGAAAATGATTGGCCGACAAGAGTGCCATTTCATGGATGCATAAATTTTGTTTTTCTGAAGTGTTCTAACGCAAATTAGTGTTCTATTGTCCTAAATGAATGTTCAGCTACTCAGAACATGCTAATTCACTAAAGATTGTGTGCTAGCATGATCAAAAGATTTGACACAAACAAACTCAAGACCTCCAAGAATATTTCATTTATTTACTGCAGTCGTACGCTTACACTACAGAACCTGCACAGTTGGTTTAATGCTTTTTTTAAATTTCCTAATTTTATTGACATGCGTAGCAGTCTCCAAAGACAAGACTCCAGAGATCCTTGCCACTTTGCTCACTTGTCACTTTGTTCAAGTCTGTTTCCAAGGCTGACCAACACTAGTATTCAGATTTTAGTATAAACCACAAGTACTTTATGAGCAATACAAATTGCTAGTCTAAGCAGTTCTCTAGTAATAATACTTTAGGAGTTATATTAGTTCATTTACCTTTTAACTAGGTTATAAAGTACAGTAATGCACACATGAAAATGAACAAAAATAAATATTAGGAGATATCTTAAACACGGCTTCTCACCCCAAACTCAGCAACGCTTGTGATATGGCTGCCAGAGACTGATAAACTACTTATACATATTTTTAAATACATTTACTTAACTAAATAACTCCCAGACACCGAGCAAACACCTATGTTCATCACATAAGTACTTGCCCTGGGTGGGGATCAAACCCATGCCTCCTTGACCCAGTAGTTATGAAATGAAATCATTTATTGTCAAAAATAGTTACACTGATAACAAATAACTAACTATTACCATCAATGTTCCTATTTATGGACTCGTCCAACATGATATGATAAAACAAAACATAACAATTAATAATTAAAAACATCAAATAAAATTAATAACTAAATAAAACCATGCTCAAAAACCTATTTTGTGTCTCCGTCAGAAAGCTAAAAATATATTGAATGTAGGAGATTTTATAATCTACCTGCATATTGTCCACTGCACTAAATTACAACGTCGCGTCGATCAGTGTAACTAACCACTGAGGCAGTAAAAAAAAACATAAAATAACAACAGAATTAAAATAGAGTGTAAAATCGATATCTAAAATATTGGAATAGTCAGCTGGAACCGGTGCACTTGCTCTAAAAAATTTCAAAATTGATCAATATCAACAACGTTTGTAAAATGTAGTTAGTAAAAGTGTAGTAGGCACTAAAACTAGACAGCAATTGTAAATTGTTCTACCACACTACTTAAATAAATTATTTTTACCATGTCAAATGTCACAATAGGTATGTAATCTGAGAAATGGTAGTCATTCTGTGTTCAGAATGACTGGAATAGGTAAATCATGAAATGGATGGACTGTTTCTCTTTTTATAGGTATCCGATTCAACCATGAGTGTCATCATAAGACTACAGAACCTGCCCTGGTCGGCGAATGCCCTGGACATTAGGAATTTCTTTCGAGGACTCTCCATTCCTGAAGGTGGCGTGCACATCGTAGGAGGCGAACTCGGAGATGCTTTCATTGCGTTCAGGTAGCTATACGTAAACTTCAAATAATTCATTTCTGAAGAATATTGTATATCTGATCCAGTGCACTTTCACCGATGAAAATGCAATGAGTCATGTGGAAAATACCGGAAGATAATTAGAATATGAGCGAGTCTTTGGATTGCCTGATTATGTAAAATCAGTCATTGCTCTAACTCGTAAAATTCTAATCGTCTCTGAAAATTTACAGTTCTTCTCCAATGAATGCTTAGTATGTTTTCTTTGAACACTTTTACTGAATACATACTACTTATACATATAAGAACTACTATAAGTATACATAAAGTGAGACTGACTAGCTGTAAGTATTTATTTATTAGGCTAGGCATAATTATTTTAATAAATGACAAATAACACTTCTGTGTTTAAACCCACTATGGTGAAGAAGTCCCAAATTATCAGTAATCTACTAACTGGGTAAGGAAAATCAAGCTCTATGAAATAAAACTGGAACATGAAAAAAATCTGTTATACTTCAAAAATCTTCAAGATTTATCTGCTAATGATAACTGAATTCTTCGAGACGATGTCCACTTCCTCCATAAAAACGATTACCTACATACATGAAGAGATACTTAGAGAGTATAATTATAACTGGATGCATGCACTTACATTTTACCTTTGATCGCCAAGGAATGCTCACGAAATCTGCGCGCTGAACTCTTAACTACTTCCAGTTTTTCTGGAGACTCCTTACTAATTACGAAACTATAGGTGTATCTCTATGACACATTCTAGGATAACATTGTGCTCATCATACCAACTTTTTAATATGGAGCTCCAAAATATTGAAAAAGTGCAGCTGTTACAAAAATTGCATTAACTTATGGAACAGTTATTTTAGGCTTGGTCCTCCTATATTATTATTTAAGTTTGGTCATAATAATAAGTACAATGATATCCTAGTATATACAGGTTATCTAGAAAAACAGCCAAGTATATGTAGGATGGACCTCATTCAAATTACAATGAACAGGCTGCAGAAGAGGGCAGCCCTTTGCAAATTACAATGAATAGTCTTCTAATCTATGGTATAGGCTGAGGCATACAAGTCGGCGGATGTGAAGTTAGCTACAAGATGCGCGAAACCCAATCAACGCGCACGTGAGCTTCAGTCAGGATTGGATATTGCGCGGCTTGTAGCTAACTTCACATCTGCCAACTTGTGTGATTCGGCCTATAAGCAGTGCAATGCAAAAAGCAAAAATTCTTTCTACATTCTTACCCATCAACCAGGAGGTGGTCAAACGCAAACTAATTGAAAGTATTAGATAATCTCAACACAAAACCTCTTTGTCAGTATTGCCAATATTTAGTATTGGCAGGTTAGTAACAACCTACTCCAGTTACGCCATGATTTGACTGACATCAAGAAAAGCACATATTGTCTCTGCAATGCCTACAATGGTGACAGCACACAGGAAGCAGACTGAATTTATCAATTTAAATAAGCTTGCTAGATAGGGATATTGTAGGGCTGTACCAAATCATTTTGATTAAGGTTTTTTTGGAAACGTTTCAAATTCATCGCAATATCTTCTATACTGACTGACTACAAAATGACATTGCACATAATGCTACTATTTTGAATAGACATTCAAGATGCATCAAAATATCTTTAGTACTTTCTGAATGATTTAATTTAACGATTGGATCGGGTTGACTGTCTCAACAGACATTACCTTATTTACTATTAAAATATGGCAATTCTGTATAATTTTTAAGTTGATATTAGGTATAGTATGAAATGCGTTTCACTATGGAACATGGGCAACTGTTCATAGAGAGAATGCCTTAGTTCACAATCTGGACATCAGATGCTGTTTGGCAGACTTCATATCATTCAGAATGCTTAATTTTTAACTGACACTTTATAAATAAGGGATACTGTCGCAGCAGCCAGACCTTGGAATGGACAACTCAGGGTAACTATGAGTTTGTATGGCTTAGATAAATGCCTTTATTGATTTAATTTAAATGTAGCCTGCTGGTTAAGTTTGTCACCAGGGACAGTCTCCATTAAAAATTGGTAAGTCTTTTGAAATATTTTATCTGAATTTCATGTTTTGTATTTAAGCTGCTCTATTACAGTGGGCCTGAAAAAACATTTTTATATTAGGTTCTAGGGTGCTATTTGTAGTAATTTTCATTATCTACCGCTACAGTATTAGTTGCTCCTATCATACTACAGATCTTTAAATGCTTGACAGTTCTACTGGGTTATTCGGAACAGGTGTGCTCAGCCGAAAGGATGTGATTTCAGACCTTCATATGAACAACTTTTACTATACTGAGGACAACCTGAAATTCTAGAAAACGATCAGCTGTTTCATACATTTTGTCGATTTCGAGTTGCAATTTTGTATGATTTTACGTCTGGAATTGGGTTTGCCCCATAGCAAAAGTTGTTTATAATGATATGGTCTTAATCATCCTTTTCCGGCTTAGTGCACGTCAAGCAGATAACCCTGTTTACCAGAATCTTTAAAACTTTGTGACTAATAATAATGATTGACGATATTATATCTTTATCTTACTCATAGTAAGACTAGCCATTATAAACTGTTCCTGTGGCCATTTTCTGAAGTTTTAAATGGTACTTTCTTATGCAATTTGTCGAAAAAGTGTGATAAAGCTATGTTTACACACTGCCGTTTTGGACAGAGAAGTAGGCAGCGGAAGTATGTAAATAAGTCTCGCGCTGTCGCTGCTCTAACTCCTCGGTCACGAGCTCGTCGCTATGAGCGGTAGCGGGGTGCGGGACGGCGAAAGATCCAATGTAGTAAAATGTTCGAATGACACCACGAGCGCTCGTAGACGCCGAAACCGCCGCCGCTACCGCTAAAGCCCGACTTCGTCGCCGAGCGGTTTCAGCGGCCATTGCACGACGACGTTACTCCCTCGTTCTAATCGCGCTTAGTTTGGCGCCGGAATTGCCAAGCGTGGCGAAAACGTCATTGCCACAACAGTTTCCCGTCGGGTATGCCACCAACATGACGAAGTTAGGTCCTAGGAATCCCGCCTTTTTGACTACAGGCGAAGCAAAAGGGAGGGTAATGTTTTTAAAAATAACATATCCAACGACGCGTGGTCCTTCAGTACGCTATTGCTAAAATAATTTTATTGATAAACCACAAAACTGAATGAAAATTTAAAAAAAATACTAAATACATAATATAATAACTAACGCGCACATTGATCCTTCTAGAAGTAGTCCTAACATGGTTAATTATTGAATAAGTTTTGAAGGAACAGTATTAAAATTACCGGGTCGTTCCCGAACTACGGTCTAGGTCTAGGATACACTGGCCTGCAGCGTTTGACGGATATGCGAGTCGTGCGGTGATTGAAGGGTCCACCAAACAGCTGTGGGCAAAATGCAAGCGTGGCTGGGATCTAGTCGCCACCAATCACAAATCTTGATTTTTAAAAAAACGGGCTTTGTGATTGGTGGATGACTAGATCGCAACCTTCGCAGCTGTCTGAGAGACCCTTGATGGCGTCTCGACGAAGATGTGTTTAGGGCAATATTTCACCAACGCAACGGCAGGAGCCGAGTGTAAACGGCTAAAGTGTATGGAACAGCCATTTTAATTCCAATGCTGAGTTGGTCCTCTAAGAAACATTTTTCATAATTATTGTCAATGAGCTACTTTCTTTAAAATCCTGCCATAGTGATAGTATCTATATTTTCATATTATTTTCGCATTAAGAGTATTTCGTGGTAGAAGCAAAAACGATGCCCACGATGAGCTTGCATGTAATAAATATTTGGACTACAGCATCCAAGATTCGCCAGATGTAGTTATGAGTTTTAGAAACTTCCACAAAAATATTGAGGCACTACATACTTTAACGTCTTCAAGTACTGACGACATTTTTGTTTCGGTCTTGCCTTGTCGTGATTCCTTTTCACTAGCTAGGACATATTGCGATAGGTATAAAAAAGTGCAAGTGGAGTCCCTCCGCGCGGAAGAAGTGAAACTTCGACGCAACAGTGCTTTCATACCCCCTCTATGGTAGCATTAAACGTTTAACGCATTAGATCAAAAGATAAATTTCAGTATGGTAACCTGAATCCAACGATAATATAGCTAGCAGATACTGCACGTTGAAAATTGTCGGCATGCTAAGACCGTGGTATTATTATATCTTCTTTGCTAAGACTCCTCACCACGCTGCGACCGGGTCGACCAGTCACCAACGCGCGACGAGGTAAATTGAGATTCTTACGACAAAGTTAAAACCTACTAAGTGTCTTTCATATGAACAGAGTACCTGTGTCTTGCGACATGATCTGAAATCTGAACCTGAACTGGAGTCCGAAGTTTGTGTGTCCTGAGGTGTTAGTCCAGGTTTACACGTAAATTGAAACTACAGCTGTTTCCGTATGGCTCTACATTTTTTACAGCGCCCTTTGCGGAAACGAGGAAGAACTAACCAAAATGTATGGAGCCACACGTGAACGCGAAAGTTTAAGTAAACTACGCAAAACCTGGAGGGCTCAGACCACATCGCAAGACACATACGCTGCTTATCATTTTGAAGGGCAGTACACTTGCTAGATTTTGATTTTGGACAGCCGTATTGCTATTAGGAAACGAATTGAATTATTATGGTACTTCTAACGGCATAGATTTACTAGGAATCATGTGTATTGTGTGTGATCTAATGATTAATTACGTAATTGCTATCGTTAGCTAATTTCAGATTGATGCAGGGCAGGCAGTAAGTAAGCCTCCCATGTTTAGTGTCAATCTCGTTAGGGCAATTTACTAATGATAATTTGACTGATGATTCGGTTTCGGAATTTTTCTTCATGCTATGCTATGCTTTTGTGAAGGAATGTTAAATGTACCGAGTGAAAAACCTGGCCTCACTCGCATACTTGGACGTAAGATGGACCGCGATATTCCTCTGGTTACTCTGAGACTATCGGTCTTCTAGTTTATCGAATCTAGTCATCCGAAACGTATTAGTATAATTCAGTGGGCGAACTTATGCTATTTTTATCGTAATGTTTTTGGGATATGTATCTACGGGCGGACTGTCTACTGCCTATTCTGTGCTGGTTGGTACAGACACAAAACTAATCCTTTTTGTTATAGGCCAAATCAAGCCAAGCTGCGCGAATTCCAATCTCGCGCAGTTGTTAATTGAGCTTCAGTCAGGATTGGGTTCGGTCTTTGCTTAAATTGGAATAGAACGTATAAAATACGTACCTACTATACGAGGTGCATTCAATAAGTACCTAGCCTCATCGCCAGACGGCGCTGTAGTTTCAAAAGAGTTTTACCATAGTGTTGCACATTCTTTTTTAATTCTTTTCTCAAACCCTTCATTTGTTTTAATTTGACAACTTATGGAAGCGAACGTATCGATCGGTTTTCCAAAAATGGAAAAAGAGCAATATCATTCGTTGATTCGATTCCTATTTTTGGAAGGGAAAACGCGCATCGAAATCAAAGAGCGCTTGGATGCTGTGTACGGTGACTCTTCTCCATCGATGGCCACCGTCAAGAATTGGTTCAACGAGTTTACACGTTGCCGTACGTCGGTTTTTGATGAACCACGTCCAGGTGCACCGAAAACAGTTGCTACGGAGGAAAACATTTAAAAAATCCATGATCTCGTATTGGCAGATCGCCGATTGAAGGTGAAATGCCTACAGTTTCAGAAAGAACAGTACATCATATTCTTCACGAGGAACTCGGCATGAGAAAGCTGTCGGCGCGATGGGTGCCGCGTTTACTCACACCGGAAAACAAGTTCAACCGTGAGACTACATCGGAGACGTGTTTGGCGCTGTAGCGGAATCCAGCGGAGTTTTTAACCCCCGACGCAAAAGAGGGGTGTTATAAGTTTGACGTGTCTGTTTGTCTGTCTGTGTGTCTATCTGTCTGTCTGTGGCATCATAGCGCCCGAACCACTGAACCGATTTCAGTTTAGTTTTTTTTGGATGAAAGGAGACTTAATCGAGAGTGTTCTTAGCTGTTTTATAAAAATCGATTGAGCCGTTTAAGAGTTATGGTGGGTTAAAGTGGGGATGGAAGAACCAAAATTCTACAAATGTGCCCAAAATTGTTGTCAATTGAAAGTTTGTTGTCAAATATTTTTGTGTCGGGGGTTTTTTAAATTTTTAATTTATAATTATTGCGTCGTTTTGTGACCGTCGATGAAACCTGGATCCACTGGTACACACCAGAGACCAAGGAGCAAAACAATGGATCCAGACCGGGGAACGTGCTCCAAAGAAGGCGAAAACTGTAAAATCGGTTGGAAAAGTTATGACCACCGTTTTCTGGGATTCACACAAGGTGTGATCTACATCGATTACCTCGAGAAGGGTAAAACAATTACAGGGCTTTACTATGCCGATTTATTGGGCCGATTCGACGCCGAATCAAAGAAAAAACGACCCCATCTGGCGAAGAAAAAAGTGCTGTTTCACCACGACAACGCACCGGTTCACACGTCTGCCGTTGCCATGGCCAAATTGGTCGAATTACGCTACGAATTGCTGCCCCATCCACCGTATTCTCCAGATTTGGCCCCTTGTGACTTCTTTCTGTGTCCTAATCTGGAAAAATCTCTCGCCGGGAATAGATATGGATCAAATGAGGAGGTCATCGCCGCCACGGAGGCCTATTTTGCAGAGTTTGACAAAAACTATTTTTCGGACGGGTTAAAAAAGTTGAGCATCGCTGGGCTAAGTGTATCAAAAAGGAGACTATGTTGAAAAATAAATTGCCACTTTTACAAAATTTTCGTTTACTTTTTGTAGGCTAAGTATTTATTGAATGACCCTCGTATGTGCGGCAAACTAGTTTTAGAGCACTCATTTAGTTCAACTTTCAAATATCCATGACTTTTTCACAGTTATGTCCTTGAATACGTATTGCTTTACCATAATTTATACCTTTCAAAGTTTAATAATTCAAGTGCAAGTATCAACTAATAAAAATACTCATTCATTATGAATACAATTTATTTGTCAAACTCTCATACTGACATTTCGAATATGTAATTCATTGCATCGCATACATATTGAAATGTAACAGGAATAAGTAGTTGGTGGAGACAAAAAACTGACCTGACGAACCAGAAGCTGACCTGAAACTTATCTACATATGGCCTTCTAGTTCCCGAACTGAAAGGCTTTTCACGTCATAAAGTATTACTTTATCATAGGATTTTAGATCGTAGTAGAGTTTCAAAGTTTGGAGTGGACATGACTGGAAAAGGGGTGAATAGAGGAGTTGGCTGTGACTCGAATGAAAAAAATACATTGTATATGTCATTATAAAGTTCGAATTTGATAGGCACACAGCCTATCAAATTCGAACTTTATAATCACTGAAACTGCAATAAAAACCGCGACACGCTGTGGGATAAAAAGCTATAGCAAAAAGACAGGCCGACCGATCTCCAAAATATTCCTCAACAATAAGTACATAATACGTAATTTTACTATTTAGTTTCTTAAACTTATTGCCAAACCCAACTAAACTTATAATGTTTCCACAGACAGGAAGTCTAAAATCTAAACCAGGTTGGTCTAGGTGTCTATCATTTTATAAGTTAATACTATACAAAGCGAGAGTTTCTCTATATAGTCAAGAGTCTTGTTCTAGACGATGGAGGTATTCTACGATATCATTGTCATGTCATCAATGCGCCCCACTTTTACTCTATGGGGCTCACCGTACTCCATACATGTTTCTGTTATACCTACCTGTGGTGCACATTTCATTTGCTATCATCTTACTTTTTATGTAGGTATATCTAGAAATTAAAACATCCTACTTACGTATTCAAGTGTAGGTATACTACTTATAGCTTTGATATGTGCTTCAACATTTATAAAATTCTTATAACATGTACCTTTAGTATGGACAGCGCTGAAAATCTTGTATGGAAATTTGTTACGTAATGGTTGTAAGTCGTACCTAGAGTATCAAGTTATCGTTGTATTCTCGTTCTTATCGCGATTTACCTCCAGTTTTCATTTCATGTAAGGACGCCGTTTGGCTTGACGAAGTAGATATTCCCCAAAGGGAAAAACGTGACCCTATTACTAAGACTTCGATGTCCGTCTGTCTGTCTGTCACCGGGCTGTATCTCATGAACCATGATAGCTAGGCAGCTGAAATTTTCACAGATGATGTATTTCGGCTGCCGCTATAACAACAAATACTAAAAAAATAAATATTTAAGGGGGGGGGGGGCTCCCATACAACAAACCTGAATTTTTAGACGTTTTTCGCTCTATATCAATAATGGTACCAGGTAAATGCTTGAAATTTTCACAGAATATTTAGTTTTAAATTCCCTTCAATAATAAATAATAAAATTAAAATAAAATAAATATTTAAGGGGGCTCCCATACAGTACGGAACCCTCCGTGCGCAAGTCCGACTCGTACTTGGCCGATTATTTTTACATCATTGACTATTTTTCGGCTTTAGGTTTTTGGAATTAACTTCGAGAGATTATAATGGATGTTAACGACTTCGTGACGAATGTCGTCGGCGGGTTAATTGGATCATGTCTGTTTTCTGTAGAATAAGTTAGCGAAGTTAGCTATAAGCTGCGTTAAACCTAATTCTCGCGCAGCTGTTATGTGAGCTTCAGTCAGGATTGGGCTTTGTGAAGCTTCTAGGCCTTGTAGCAGTTGTAGCTAACTTCACCTAGTTGTGTGAAGTTTGATTTGGTTTATACAATCTGCACCCCGTAGTTTTTAGTTTTGTCGGAATAAAGAGACGACCTTAACGAGGTCAATTTACCTACTTCTCTCGCCTCGCCTCGCTGCTTCTGCCTCGGTGGCTCAGTGGTTAGTGACCCCTGACTTCTGGGTCTAAGAGGCGTGGGTGCGATCCCCACCCAGGGCAAACATTTGTGTGATGAACATAGGTGTTTGCTCTGTGTCTGGGTGTTATTTAGGTACTATCTATATAAGTATTTATTTAAAATATGTATATATTATTTACTTATCAAGGAATCAACTTTCTGTTCTATTTTAATAATAAATATTAGGGGACATCTTACACACGGTCTCTGACCCCAAACTAAGCATAGCTTGTGATATGGCTGCCAGAGACTGATATACTACATATACATATTTTAAATACATAAGATAGTACCTAATTAACACCCAGACACAGAGCAAACACCTATCTTCACCACACAAATGTTTGCCCTGGGTGGGGATCGAACCCACGCCTCTTTGACCCAGAAGTCAGGGTCACTAACCACTGAGCCACCGAGGCAGTCATCTTCTAGTAAGCGAGGTCAGAGCTAAGAAAGTAGGTATTTATAAATGACGGTTTCCAGTGTTTCCACTAATGCTAAGCGGTATAACAGACAGGGTAAGATGTGCTATGAAGATTCGTTTATGGCAGACACACACCTGAGCCACGGTAATGATAATAACGGTATTCCGTCTTCATACAAACGGTCGGAACGCGAATCATACCTACGCGCCTCGGAGCGGGGTATGCTCTTGGTATGCCAGTCAGCCGCGGCGCGCCGTAGTGATGAACGAACGTGTGGGTTTGCAACTACAGTCAAACCTGGCTAACTGAGAACTGGATAAGTGAGAAACCTCTATAAGTGAGAGTAATTGGCAGGTCCCGTCATTTTACCCCTCAAATACCTCTATAAGTGAGAGACCAAAACCTCTATAAGAGAGAGTCGTTTTTCCGTCATGGACCTCTATAACTGAGAGTATTGCTTGTCTGAACCTCTATAAGCGATAGTTGAGGGTAATAAAACATCTGCACTTCATAACCCATTCTTAATTTTCGTGGAACTAATTACCGTTGATTTCGGACCGTGTTCTATTCAAACATTTTTTTGTATTTTGTGGAGATAGGTAAGTAACATTGTTTTTGTATCGCATTTTTTGGAATGGCCACACGTGCGTCTGCACTATCTTGTTTGTTGAAATAGTGCTCTATTCATAATTATTTTGTGTTTTTCTTTCATCTACCTAACATTATTTTTGTATCGAAAAATTAAAATGATTCGACTTTTTGATATTCCCAATTTTAAAAAGTGCCTTTTAGAATGAATAAATAATCATCTATGTTCAATTCTAATCAACACAACCCGAACAATTAGTACCTATATACTATTTATAAACATATTTATCATTCTTCACGCTTTTAGATACCTACATACAAATTAGACGTATTTTTTAACCTCTATAAGAGAGAGACGCCGCTTCTGAAACTGGATAAGTGAGAAACCTGGATAAGTGAAAAACCTCTACAAGAGAGAATGAGATGGCGGTCCCTTCAACTCTCTCTTATCCAGGTTTGACTGTATAGTCAAACCGTTAAACTCAGACATCGCCTGCGCGGTACAGGGGCGCCGGGGGAGACGACACAGGGGACTGAGACAGGCGCGGGCAGCGGGTCCCCGGCGCCCGCACCTGTCTCAGTCCCCCTCTGTCGTCTACCCCCGCGCCCTTGTACCCGCGCAGGCGATGTCTGAGTTTAGCGGTATGACTATAGTAAGCGTGCGATTTACGTTTTTATGGTTCCTCGTTTTACTACGGAGCCATAAAAACATCAAATACGCAATTTTATGTATTTTTATTGAACACTACCTTATTAATTCACAACGAATTTCTTTTTTGTAATAAATAAAATAGATAAATGTATTACATCATAATATCAAAACTAGAAAAAACTCAAGTAGGTAAAGAGTAACTAGGTAGATGAAATTAAAATACTGAAGGGCTGCCCCTAGCGCGTGATACGGTCTGCGTGGCCACGTGGCGCTGTAGGTATATATTTCAACAAGGACAGGGCCGAGTCACAATACTGTTAGATATCATTACCGTGCCTGAGCCTTTAGTACCTACAGGTTTTGAATAGTTTCCTTAAATTTGCGCGTTTGCGTGTGGCTCCTTACATTTTAGTTAGTTCTTCCTCGTTTTCGCCAGGGGCGCTGTACAAAAATGTACAGAGCTAAACGGAAACGACTGTAGTTTCAATTTACGTGAACCCCTCTGACTCTGTACGAAGATACACCACTCGCGCATTCGTAGCTCATAGGTACATATCGATAGCTCGTACTAATAGTATTTTTCCATGTACAAAAAACATAGTTTCTTTGTTATGGTGGAAGCGGGTGCTTCCACCATAATCATTGCTGAGCTGTACTATTAAATATTCCCGATTCGTGAATACATATCGTTTATTTGTCCAATAAGCATGATTGATTACTTGGTTCCCTGCTAGGACATAAACCTGTTTATAAGAGCCAGTTGCTGACAAAATAAGTAATTTAAGTTTATATCCTTAGCTACACAGCTTAGAACATCTGTCGTAGAAATGTGCTCTAGGATCTCTCTACATAATGGCTATTACTTCTTTTTATTTTGGTTGGACCCACGCAAATGAACTAGAACTCTTTCGTACACATAGTCGCGTGAAAACCAAAGCGCTGAACTGAACGCTCCTGTATATTCTCTAGAGATTGCAGATCTTCGTCTGAGCTGCTCATCGGATGAGGTAATAAACTTAGCTAGATCTCATTCCGGGCAGGCGTTTGATAAAGGTTTTATCATAAAATTGTTCGCGACTTTGAATCAGAATAGGTTATGCGTCTAATGTTTATCGAAAGTAGAGTATGGCTGCCGGTCTTGTTTGAATCCTTTGTAACTTTTTGTAAGTAATCTGTAGGAAGGGATATAATCTTGCACAATTCTTCACCGGGACTTCCAGGACAGCGCAACACATCAGACTAATTGTATTATAGAGTTTACGTCAAGAGCATTGAGGGCAGATTATTTTTATACACACTAGTTCAGGATTATCATAAAACCCTTAAATATAAAAAATATATTTTTTTTATTGTTCTAATATTGCCTAGGATTACCTCGACATTACTTCAGATTATCCAAACCAATGGTCGTCAAACTGCGGCCCGCAGCTGTGATTGTTGCGGCCCTCTGTATAGGTCATGTGTAAAATTTTTTGGGGCTTGCTGCGCTCGCTCATGATCGCAGAATAGAATCGTGCTCTGCTTTGAAATCACTGAAAAAAAACGAAAATATCTTGGCGCTCGCGCATAACAGACAACAGCAGTGGGTTTGCCTGTTCGCTTTGTCATAACTATTTTGAAATTACTGAAAGCACCGAAAATTTTAAGTGTTCGCTGCGCTCGCGGATTATATATTTTGACGTTCCTTTCCATGTTCCTTAGTGAGAGCGGTAACGTAAAGCAACGGGGGCCAGTATATTATAATCCCAAGGTCATTAGTGTGCCGCCCGCAGTGATACATCACATCGTCCTATGTGGCCCTAGACGAGAAAAGTACTTGGGCACCTATGACGACCCAGTGGTCGTCATAGGTGCCCAAGTACTTTTAAAAGTAACCTATGTAAAGTAACCTATGAGTCTGGACCAGTGTCCAGACTCATAGGTTACTTTACAAGTGGAGACCTACGACCTACGACCTCTCCGTGTCATATGGACACAAACATGCAGTTGTTCCCTGTAAAAGACTTCAACGCGTTTTTCGTTTTCGAGCTACCGCTCGCTGTTATGTCTCCATTAAACAGTTAATGATGATTCATCAACATCATACCGACTCATCCGTAGAATAAAAAGTTCGATCTGCAGAATTAATAGTTTTCAGTAAAGGCCAGAGAAGTCGTTGACTCGTGAGACTTGACGTTTTGGTTTTTGGGTATATTATTACAATTAATGCCTCTCAACCTAGTCACATGATTACTAGTGTATAGGTATAAGTATTTCTTGTCAGTTTATTTCACGAGATAGCTAGTTTACCGGGGGTCCGTAGTGAACATTGAACGTTATTTTACAGAGAAGTCTGAATTAAGTGACGTTTTATACATGTGTCGTTTTTGGTTAATATTTGTACAAAATTATTACATTAAGAGCCGATTTCACCGTACCATGTTGGTTAGTTCTTAATTAGACATTAGCAAATGGGTCTTTAAAGATAACAGAACTGTTACATTATTTTATGTCCTATGAAGAAAATATAAAAAACCTTTAGTAAATCCCACGTTACGCAAATTGTTCTGTCTATTGTTTATTTTATTCATTTATTATAATATTTATAATGCTATGTGACCAATTTTAAATAACGATCACTCTGTAGGATTATAATGCAACCTGCCTACTTTTTATTTTAATACTTAGGTGAAATGGTAAACTTGACTGAAATTAATTGATTGATCTTTTGACAATGAGTAGGGGAGAATATAGCAATGACGGTCAATTTAAGCGCTTTTTCAAATAAAATTCACAATATAAATCACAGTTTTATTAGCAACATAACATAGCTATTTACATTATCAGACTATTATTTGACATCAAAACAATCATCTTTATAGTATTTGTCTAATATCAAAATAAAATAATAAAAATAGCTTTGACCATCATTGTACACACAAGAGGACAATAGTAACCATTATCTCACATACGTATTCTGTAGCGGAATTGCAATCAGTGCAAGCAGAATGATCCCTAACTTCTCTAAGCCCTCAGAAAGTGTATCTGTACCCACACCTCGTTGTTTCGACCAATAAAAGACAATGGATTTCCAGATCATCATTTACTCAGGGTCCGCAATATCTACTTTAGTCAATGAGAAATCGCTTTCTTCCAAACCAAATCAAGACAGAATGTTGAGAAACAAACGAGTGAGGTCGGCAAAACTACGCCTCGCCTTGGACAGACTCAATTACACACACAAACACGTACAACGAAACTACACCTTGGCTCGTCAGTCGAACTGGCGGTGCAACACCGACGCACTCATCACATGTATAAAAAACTGGCCTCACTTGTCTGTTCACGACGTACCGTCTTGATTTGTTAGTTGGTCTGAGCATTACTCCAACAAAAACAGGCCGAAGTGATGAACGGACGGGGCATCCGCGCCGCCCGCTCATCCCGCGCGATGTAGGATCACTTCGTGCGTTTTTATGCGGAGCTAATGGTCAGATAGGACGATATTCGATTCTAATCATTTCCGAAGCTAATAAGATACGGAAATTCTAAAAATATACGTTTGTAGAGCTAGTGTTCCTTATCTCGTCTAACTAATAAACTCGTTTTTGCTCTATGATCACATTGAACTTTATTCTACGGATGACTCGATACGTTCCGCAGTGTGCTTTGGGAAGTCGACGTCCATTAGTAGTTACCTCAACCGTTTTAGGGTGGAAGCGGATCTCGTGCGATAATCAAGTATGGGGTGCTGATGGTCTTGGAATCTCATCGTGAGAAATACCTAATTCTTAAACGGCCGGTCTTCTACAGTTGAAGGTTAAATTTCTGAGATGCTCTTGGGAGTACGCAATTAGATCAATATTTTAATATCCTCCTACCACTACTTTTATATCAATGTAACACTGCTTGTAACTTGTTTGAATATTTTCTTCGCTCTTATACTTATGCTCTTTCTTACAAGCCGACAGAAAACAGCTCGCGTCATTTACGGGCAAAAGTCGGTGCACTTTGGAAATACCACATTGTATCTAACTGTGCGAAAGTCGATTATTAGGTCTCAGCGAGAACGAAGCCAACAACAGCACCCATTAGCGACTGCAAACGTTCCAG
Organism: Hypomecis atomaria; assembly: GCA_964007245.1. Classification (NCBI taxonomy): domain Eukaryota; kingdom Metazoa; phylum Arthropoda; class Insecta; order Lepidoptera; family Geometridae; genus Hypomecis; species Hypomecis atomaria. The sequence continues at coordinate 4,335,985 of OZ023301.1, read as the reverse complement.
CTGTTCATATTGTAGGTACTATGCGTAAGCGGCGCCTTTTACCTACTTTTAGTTATTTCGCGCAACTTGTACTAAAGCCAGGGGTTCAATAATGAGTGGACTGTGGTCTTCGAGCAAATATCTACAGAGCCACAGTCCCTAAGTGAAAGTTGGTTAAAAATGTCCGACCGCCGTCATACATACAGGTCGCGGCATATAAATTTAGCGCTGAGCGAAGTGTGGAGGGGTTGACTGCGCATGGGTTTAGTATGGCGATCACCATGCGCAGCCAACCCCTCACTCCACAGTACCCTCAGCGCTAGACTTACGTGCCGCTACCTGTACCGACTTAGATAATATTTACATTAAATAATTCACAATGATCCGTTTTTTCGAATCTCCACGTTATGTCACCTAATTAGTGCTTGTAACCGAGCACTTTGCTTTATAATAGGTATCTTATGTGGGCAATTCCATATGTGACTGACTCTACATTTGACCCGGATTTCATTGTATTTTGCCTTATACTACAATGATTAGTATGTTTACACTTTTAAATTTAGCATTGTTTTATAGTTAAATGTTCAATTATCGCTTTTTAGTTCAGTGTGTGCTCAAATGAAGTTTTAAAATATGATTTATTTCATGAAATGTAAACGTGACTGACCCTACATGCAAAAGAAAGTCGCATTCGAGAGTGTTTTTATTTTACAAAAATCTTCCCCATCAACAATATTTTATAATTTTAAATTCTATCATTAGTGGAAGTAAATAAAATGAAATATTATGTATATCAATATGGTAAAATAAATAAGTCTAAGCTTAAAATATATATTTTATTCGAATTTTAATTCGTGACTGACACTACAGACCAAAACGTGACTGACACTACAGACCAAAACGTGACTGACTCTACCGTCACTTTGAATTGTAAAATCTAAGTTTTTTTGCTTCAAAAGTATTATTTAGTACTTATATATTATAGAATCTATAGAAAAATACAATCATTTAAAAAACACAATATTTAACTTCGATCCCTCTTTTGTGTATTTTCATACACGTAGTAATTGCCAAAATATGGTCATAACTCATTTTCAATATTTTTTTAGTATTTGTAAGTGTATGCTGTTCGTACACATTAAAAAAAAAAATGAGTAGGTAACAACGACGACGAACGCTCAACAATATCTCATAGTGACTATTACCGACCGTGACTGACTCTACACTACAGGGACATTAATGGCAATAAAATGAAAAAGAAAATACATGATTATTTGTTTTCTTTAGTAATATGTTGGTTATATTACCAAGGAGGAAGAAAAAAAATTCAGTTAAATAAAACATTATTTTATTGGAATTATGAATAAAATACTAGTTTTTTCGTGACTGACACTACAACGGAATTTTGATGTAATGTAGGTAATATTTAAAAAAAATAGAGAACTTTATTAAAATTAGTTCCTGTTTTGGTTTTAATAAGGATGTGAGCTATGATATACAACAAGGAATAACAGTCTTAATAAAATGATTATCCCAAAAAAATCATGATTAACGCAAGACTATGAAAACACTTGTAATTGTAACATGTAATGTTAAACGAAAGCTCCGATTAGTTATACTTACTGGAGAAAGTGTGTACACTACCTAACAACAAAGAGGCCGCAAAGAAAAAAAAATGAGAAAAAAGAAAACGGTGTAAAGTACAACGTGGGTGTCTTCAAAGGTATCTTATAGGTAAGCGTGCTACACCCTAGACCGCATATCTGCTCAACATCAGGCAGTATGTAGTCAAACGCAAACCTATACGGAAAAAAAATATGTAGTACATAATTATGTACCTAACTGACTAATAGATGAAAAAAACAGCTTTCCTAGAACTGCAGCTCGCGGAAAGAACAAGCAGAAATCTGTGACAGTTGCACTTGTGCAAAGAAAGTCAAACTAGAGTTTACAGATAGCGTCAAAACTGAACTTTCACTGACCTCTAATCTATACTAATATTATCTCTGTTAATCTATCTTAGAGGCTATAATATATATCTTGACTGAAGCTCACTTAAGCCATGTATTCACTGAGCAAAAATTGTTTGTAAACAATGTATCAGAAACGAAATCTACGTGTTTCCGAAACAAAAAATAATGTTTCAGATACAATTATTTTGTTTCTGTAAACACTACCATGTGGTAAATACACGGAAACAAATCAATTCCTGGAAACATCTACGTGATGTTTCAGAAACTGTGTATCCGAAACATTGTTGCTCATTGAATACATGGCTTTAACATCAGCGCGATGATTGGGTTATCCGCAACTTGTAGTTAACATCACAACCGTTGTTTGATTCGGCCCCTCTGATGTAGATAGTAGTCTATATCAGAGGGGTTAGTACAGATTTACACGTAAATTGAAACTACAGTTTTTCCGTATGGCTCTATACATTTTTGTACAGCGCCCCTGGCGGAAACGAGGAAGAACTAATCAAAATGTATGAAGCCACACGCGAACGCGAAAGCAAAACCTGAACTAAGGGCTCAGGGCAGTGTAGTAGCGTGGTTATTCGCGGCAACCGGAAAGCCGTCCTAACTTGGCGTAGTTTTCTGTTTAGTGCTAGGTGACTAGGGCAGATGCAGCTGGAGTAGAAATCGATAAATTTATTTCATCACAAAAGTAATGGAATTCGAAATGTCAAGGGAGCAAAGGAAACCTTTTCGTTTATATTCACTAAATTTTTTAAGTGTTTTGGACTAAAGCATATTTGAATTCGAGATTGCGCAAGCGCAGAGAACATTTTTTTTTTAAATTTTTCAGTCCTGCATTTGCGAAATTCATACACTTTTTCAATTTAATTTGAACATTTGATTTTTTGTAAAGAACAGTACAGAACGGATAAAAAACAGTTTTTACTCGTAAATCGATTTGTAGAATTTCGTACGAAATTAGGTCCTTGCCAGATCAAGGCGGCGTGTCTCATCTCGGGAGATCTGTGGATGAGTAGGTACCTACATTGATTTTATTCGTCACGTACCTACCTACCTAAAACCTCTTAATCCAGAAATGTTTTATGAATGAGTCGTGTTGGAGCTGTCATTCTGCAGCTAGGTTTTTGGATATTGAAACTGCGGGGCTAGCTTGATGCGGATTGGGTTTGAACGAGATCTGGATCATCTGGATGTGGATCCAGCCATCAGAAAAGCTGACCCAAGCCGGGAAACGCGCACCCAGCCCGTCATGGGCGTGATCACTTAAAATCAAGTGCAAGCCATGTAAACATTTTGAGTGATATGATTTTTAGGAGCATTCGACATAACTTTTCAGTGACCTAAGTGGAATTATGACCGCCCTTCCCCTGAATCCGTGTCGACTTATTTATTTAGGTTATGGGTATATCCTGCCTTGACTATATCACCTATAATAGTGGTTCCGTGCTTGCCCGACCTAGGTGTTAGCGGTAACGTGCTAGTTCTGCTGTTGAGAATTATTAAGTTCACATGAGCGCGCATGTTTTTGACGCGCCTCCACTTCTCTTGCTCTACATAAATACTATGAAGCTGACCGTGAAAAAATCAGCTGTTTCATACATTTTATCGAAAATCTACGACCTTTTTTCAAATAACATAACTTAAATTCGGCTTATAATTCATTATGACGTAATTTTACATTTAAAAAATATTTTTTTAAACGAAATTCACGGAAATAAATGAATGACAGAGATTTTTCGCAAAAAATTGCAACACCGACTTCCACCGTATACAGAATTCAAATCCATGTGACATCCATGTACATTTTTGTTGATGTATCAAAAACGGCTCAACCAATTTCGATAAAATTTAAACAGAACCGCCTCTTTCGAACTAAAAAAAGATTTTTTTAAATCGGTTCACAATTGGCGAAAATATCGATGAACATACACCTAAAAAAACATACAGTACCGGGAGGTACTGTTTTTCCTCTTTGTTTCTCCTCCTTTTTGGAAGTCGGTAAAAAAATACTTGACGCGTTAAGTTAGGTTTTGTCGATACAGACCCCTGTTGTTTTTACGGTTTGGTCATGTTATAGGCCTTCAGGCGGCCAAAAACTGACACCAGGGCCCTATTTTATAAAACTACAAGTTACAGGCTACAGGTAAATTACTGGCAACATTGACGGAATCCGCATTCGTGATTGGTCGAGACTGCGTCATTAATGTCAATTTGCCTGTAGAATTGTAACTTGTAGCTTTATAAAATAGGGCCCAGGCATGAAACACCTGGGGCCTGATTCTGGAATTATAAACCGAGTTATGTTATTTGAAAAATAAATATTTTTCACAAGAATTTCTTAAAAACAAAGAGCACGTTAGAGCGCGTTACCCGCTTTTTTCATTTAAAATCACCCACCCGTACAAGTACATTTACCTATGTACTTAGGTTTTAAAAACTCGATGCCGGTCGCAAGTACCGTAAGGTCGCCACAACTTCTATATACTTAAAAGACTATAGTCAAACCGCTAAACTCAGACTTCGCCTGCGCGGGTACGGGGGCGCGGGGGTAGACGACAAAGAGGACTGAGACAGGTGCGGGCGCCGGGGACCCGCTGCCCGCGCCTGTCTCAGTCCCCTGTGTCGTCTCCCCCGGCGCCCCTGTACCGCGCAGGCGAAGTCTGAGTTTAGCGGTTTGACTATAGATTTATATCGTGAACAGGTGTGCATAGTTTTGCGTAGTCGTGCCATTAGGAATACGTATTTTGGATGTCCAACTAGTTGTGCGAAAGCAGTTGGTCAGCGAGGAACTCCTCCAGGAAACTCTTATTTTTCCGGGATAAAAAGTAGGCTATGTCACTCTCCGACTTTTGAACTACATCCATGCTAATAATCCAGCTATCCAATGCTCTGTTCGTGTTGCTGTGTGAGAGAGTAACAGATTACGGATTAGAATAAGTGCAAGATTAGGCTAGAGCTACGTTACTGCCGACTACATACCTACCGATTCTAGACGACTGTTTTTATAATATGTCTTTTAGCTGCTATTTCCTTAGATGAGAGCATAATTGTAGGATAACATTGTACCTACTTAAGGGATTTCTATTCTTCTTCGTCGTGTCGATGGTTCTAATAGCTTTCCTTACCTTTATGTTAACCTTTATCTCAGTAAGTCGTGCCAAGGGTATTCTATTAAAACCCTATCATGATTTTCCAAACAAAACTTTAAAAGGACTATCGTAGCGCTCTACATGTCTCGAATGCTCATATTTCATTCTACAGTAACGCTAAATCAATCCACTAAAAAAACGAAAAGGTTTACAAGTTAACAACACCTGATAGAAATATGTATTTTATCTTTTACTAGACGACCCGCCCCGGCTTCGCACAGGTGTATAATACATATAAACCTTCCTCTTGAATCACTCTATCCATTAAAAAAAACCGCATCAAAATCCGTTGCGTAGTTTTAAAGATTTAAGCATACAGACAAACAAACAGACAAAAATAGCGACTTTGTTTTATACTATGTAAGGATTTCTGTTACGATGAAATATGTTCCAAATTTGGTGATTCGTCGTTAGGAATATTCAAAACCTTTATAAACGATTCATATATGAAAATAAAATACGTAGAAAGTCACTTTTACATACACTAAACGAACAGTTAAATCGTGTAACTACATTTGTTTTGGAGTGGCAACTATGGAACAGCTATTTTTTCTTGAATAAATTATCTGGTACGCAGATTCTTTTTACTGCATCAGAATTGGTCCCATAGTAAAATTTGCTCTTAATAATAAATAGGTATATTGAGACCCTAGATTTCTTAGAATATATTATTCGGTCTTTCAATAATGGATTCTCTAGATTTTAGAGAAACGTATTGATTTAGGGCCTTGATTGAATTTCGTTTGGAATAATTGTTTTTAAAATTTTAAATCACAAATGACTTAGAAAAATCTAACTTGCATGTAATGCGCATGTTTTCATACGTATCAAGCAGGGTGACCTGCTTGATATGTAGATAGTTAATGTTCACACCAGATATAAAACGAATAACATGATAAAAAAAAACTTTAAAACATTTTTAGTGTAATCAAGATTTCTTCCAGGCGACTTTGGGATAAAGACATTTTAATTATAGAGATGTGGGGAGCGTTTTTTGAACTTCGTACAGTTTGGTCGTATACGGAACTTGTATAGAGTACTCGCAACTTCCATAGACACCATAGAGATTCTTCATACAATCTGTCAAACGTTCCTAGGCGTACGAAGTTCAAAAAATCGGCCAAGTGCGAGTCGGACTCGCGCGCGAAGGGTTCCGTACTGCATAAGATAAGATAAGATAACTTTATTGATATTAATAGAACCTAATTTTACAAAAAATATTGCATAATATTGATTCATTAACATGCTCGTCCGGTTTAACATTTTTACTAATAATGACACTAGATACAGAAATGCAGTGTTATCTAAAAATTTTATCACAAAAATAATATTATATTCATCTATTAAATCTAGTAATTACAAATCACAGGCTGTAAAGAGGCTCACAAATTCAAAATAAAGTCAATAGATTAAAAATTAGGAGCGAAAAACGGCTAAAAATTCAGGTTTATTGTATGGGAGCCCCCCTTAAATATTTATTTTATTTTGTTTTTAGTATTTGTTGTTATAGCGGCAACAGAAATATGTACATCATCTGTGAAAATTTCAGCTGCCTAGCTATCACGGCTCATGAGATATAGCCCGGTGACAGACAGACAGACGGACAGCGGAGTCATAGTTAATAAGGATAGTAATAGGGTCCCGTTTTTACCCTTTGGGTACGGAACCCTAAGAACGGTCCCGTGCTGTGTAGAGACCGCGTAACGGCAAAGCGTCGACTACATGTAGACGTCCGTAGCGCCCTGCCCTGCTACGTCGTAGCACAGATGAAATGAATAGATTCCGTAGCAGCTGATGTAGAGATTGTAGAGATGAGCATCCCGCGGCCAGCTAGCTTAGCATACAACCACGAAAAAATAACTTTTCGACGTGTGAAAAAGTAACAGATATATTAGGTAGGTATTCACCGTAAGTCTGTCTCGTTCTAACAAGTCGAAAGAATTATTGCGTGGTGCGTATACTACCCCGGCAGGTAATATTTCTTGTTATACTAGATAGGCAACCCTAAAAAAATGGTTTAAATACAAAATACGCGCGAAAAACATAACCCTTCCATGGCAGTCGGGTAAAAAAGATATTATATAACGATGACAATTAAATGCCATTTAACACTGCTTACGCATTTATCCATCACTAGCTGCCCATTCCGGCTTCTCCCGGATACAAATGAATTGTAGCTACATATAAACTTTCCGGAAGAAATATTCTAAACGATAGTGAAAACCGCATTGAAATCTGTTGTGTAGTTTAGAAGATAATAAGCGGATATTTATTTATTTGGGTATACAATTGCCTTATAACATGTCTAGTTACAATTACACTTATATAATAGTAACACAGTGCACATTATACCCTGTCGTTAGGGTGTCGCAAATAGTATAAAAAGTATAACACAAAGTATAACGTACGTATCTTATTTACAGCGTTATTTTATGGTAATTTGTGAGCTTGAAACTTTTTCGTTTAAGTAGTCGTCAATAGTGTAGTAGCATTTGTTTGTAAAAAATCGTTTGAGTTTATTTTGGAATATTTTGTGATTAGTTTCATCTTGTAGGTCTTTAGGTAGGTGGTTGTATATTCTTATCATCATATACTCCGGTCCTCGTCTAACTATTTCTAATTTTGGCTTCGGGGCTATGATTTGGTTTTTGCTGCGAGAGTTTGTGTTATATATAAAAAGTTATATACACAGACAGACACACAGAAATATAAGATTTGCTTTGTACTATGTAGTGATATATTATTATCAAGTTTTTGTAATGCTCATAGCGTATCTACATTATTCAAAGTTCCGAAATAAAATGTTTTCAACCTGTTTTCGCTGTTTGCTCATCGAAATCTCACAATTCAGCTCTTCACTGCAGTCTCTGATAATAAAAGGAACATAAATGCATCTATTTACTATATCATTCATCAGTAATTTTAACTTCTATGTTTCCTTAAAGCATTTACGAAAAATGTCCCGCGGCCAACAAGTTAATTTCAGTCAGATATTTGGCCCAATTATTAAGGCGCCATCGTAAATTTAATAGCAACGTAATAATTATTTTTCACAAAAAATGGCAAAACACCGTGTACCATTCCATCGTGTACAAAATTCGAATATTTCGCTCGAATTGTTTACATTATTCTTTATTTATCAAAAACCTTGGGAGTGTACCCTTTCGAACTAAAAAAGAATTTTTCGATTCGGTTCACAATTAGTGAAATTATCGATGAACATACACAAAAAAAAATACATACACACGAACATAGAACCTCCTCCTTTTTGGAAGTCTGTTAAAAAGTGTTCTCTATCGAATACCTAAAGTAAAAAAGAAACCGAAATATTCTAATTAGCTATTATAATTACGATGGCGTCTTCATAATTAAATAAATAATTGGGCCTAATGTGTTTGTAGCGACGCATTTTATTTCGCGTAAGTGACGTTATAGGTACTTACTCGTAGTCGAAGATGAACCACGCAGACTTAGAAGATAGGTACCTATTCACTCTGACTTTGAAAAGCTTTATATATCTCTTCGGAAACAGGAATGCCGACCGACACTGTTCCATTCCCTCCATTCCGCTTATTTACATTTTTATTTATGTAAGGATTTTTAGTTTTACTAGGCGTTTCTTCATCCCATCAAAAAGCAGCAAGTGGCATTTACAACTGAGGAGTGCTGCCGCAGCTCGGATGACACGTTAAACTGTAGGCCTTCAAAACTCTTGACCCCAAGGCTATATAGCCAGCCACCCGGCATATACGAACTCACTTTACCGTGATAGCTATATAGACAGTTGAGATTTACAGATGATTTGTTTATGTTGCCGTTACAATAACACGTAATAAAAACAAAGAAATAAATTAAAGGGGCTCCCTTAAAACAAACGTGATTATTATTGCCGTTTTTTGCTCGACGGCAGGTAAAAGCTTAAAATATGTACCTATTTACAAAATATTTAGGTAGTTGTGTAAATACTTCAAAAATAAAATAAATACTTAAGGGGGCTTTTGCTCGGTGTTAACTTGGGCCACTGTTAGACGCTTGAAAAATTCACAGAACATTTAGTTGTATATTCACTTCAAAAATAAATAGTTAAAATCAATTTAATCCTTTAAAACAGGGGCTCGCCCCGCGTATGCTCGCAGGTCGATAATGTTGATATACCCACAGCTTCAATTTATATCACAGTATTGAAGTGGGCCTCTGCAGCCAGAGGCGGTGCAAGGCGTAGGCTATGTGGGCCACCGCCCACGGCCTGGCGCCCTAGGGGCCTCGCACCTCGAAAGCAGGGGATGCCGTAATGTAGCCTGTGTTGACCAAAGTTGGTTCACCAAATTCTCAATCCTAGGTAACTCGAACTGTATAGCGTAGATTTTGTTCCTACGGGTTACGCAAGGAAATATAAAACGTCCTCGGAAAATGTACCGCCTCTGTACAGAGGTAGGAGTACAGATACTGCTCTTATAGAGTAGTTTGATTTGTTTTTAGTGATCACCTAAGTTCTGCAAAGTTTACGCAAGGTTATGGTCAGTCTTTGGATGGGTGATCGCGGCTTGCGTTTATAAAGGGTGTCCCAAAATTAACGCAAGATTTGAATTTGCCGCCATTTGTGCAGTGAAGTGTTGGCAACCCTGAAAAAAAGCAATTTGACAGCTAGCAGTATAGGGTTATTAAAAATGGAGCGTTACACGATAGAACAACGTGTCTTCATTATTAAAGAATATTAGTGAAAGCTTGGCGGCTGTAGTTCGAAAATTTCATACAAAATATTGTCGAACAAAGCCATCAAGATGGAAATGTGCTTCATCGCTTAGGATGATTTTGCTCGAAAAATCAGGGTCCATTTGTTGATGTTCAATAATCCATTCAACGAACTCTCTTCTCTGTACATGGTCATTAGGCTTCAATTGTTGTGTTAATTGAAATTCAATAGTTAAAAAAAAAAACGCCATCTTGAATTTTCATCGACCCCACCAGGTAGCTCTCTCGATTCCCTATGACATTTGGTCAAACACTCCCCATCCAAGTTGTACCGTTCCCGAGCTATTGACGATTCAATTTTGTATGGCGGCCATGTTTTTTTTGTTCGGGAGCCATCTTTTTTTTCATTTCTCTAAATACTATTGCTCCATTTTTAATAACCCTATACTGTTAGCTGTCAAATTGCTTTTTTTTCAGGGTTGCCAACACTTCACTGCACAAATGGCGGCAAATTCAAATCTTGCGTTAATTTTGGGACACCCGTTACAACAACTCAGCGCTACCGTGGATCAAATGACACGTTAAATTGTTGGCCACGCTGGCCATAGTTGTTGCTGTCACCGTTTAGCGTCTAAATGCGGTTTAAGACCTCACAATAGGACTGGCCATCCGGCCTATACTAGCGTACTCTAGCCGGCCGATAACGATAAGGAACCAAATATTACCTACTATGTATGTGTGTTCTTCATTCAAATACAATTAAAAAATAGTAGATTATGTACCAAGAGAACCAAGTGGTGTCTTATGTCACGGGGGACAATTGGACCCTGAGCGTAGCCAGGGACTCTATAGTTAACTCCCGAGCGCAGCGAGGGTTCGCTCGGGAATTATTTAGAGTCCTGAGTGAAGCGAGGCGTTCAAGTCGCCCAAGGCGAAGACAAACTTGATTCTAGAGGTCCATACTCTACTTTTCATACATCCTGCGAGAAAATGTAACCCCAAGAATATGAGTAATACTTACGTCATAAATTCACTAAGTATAGGTACCTACTCATTAGGCAACTCGGTATTGTTCACAATAAATTAAAACAAATTATAATGTACCTACGAATTTTCATAAAATCGCACACAATCCTTACATAGTATAAAATAAAGTCGCTATTTTCGTTTGTTTGTTTGTTTGTCTGTATGCTTAAATCTTTAAAACTACGCAACGGATTTTGATGCGTTTGCAGTTGATGTAGCGGTTTTTAATGGATAGAGTGATTCAAGAGGAAGGTTTATATGTATAATACACCTGTGCGAAGCCGGGGCGGGTCGTCTAGTTTATAATAAAACAGAGAATGTAAATACTACATGAAATCCCTAGGAAGTTTCATACAACACTATTGACCTGCCATAGCCCTCGAGATTGTGTTAAGATAATAATGACTCGATTTACGTTGAGATTCTACGACATATATCTAATGGATCATTTTCGAGCAGGTGGTATGAAAAATGCATTTATTTACACAAAGCCTAATATTCATCGTGCTCTGGGTCGTGGGACCCAGGCTGTTCCTAATACGGAGATAATATTTAGTGTCACAATTATTATTACAAGACTTAATAGGATTAACATTTAGTAGGTACCTACGATAAATACAGCTGCGGATAACCCAATCCTGACTGATGCTCACTTAACAGCTGTGAGAGGATTAGGATATCCTGAGCTTATAGCTAACATCACAGCCCCCAAGTTATTTCGGCTTAGGTATAAGTAGGTAAAGTCCCCGTCACGAGAAGCTATAAATTATGTAAACAAACATCTTTTACTAAGTAAACATTTTATACTGCGAGATAATAATAAATTGACCATATTCAATCGACACGAAATATAGACGGGTTATATGAAAGTAACAACCTATTTAATTTAGTCGGATCATATTTTAACGACGCAAAGCGCTATCGTTTGTGTTTTTTGGTACCGGAACGCGTCCGTCGCAGGGATTGTAAACTATCGGGAATGCGTACGAGTTTGTTTCATTGCTTTGCATATATCTGGTTGTTATTGTTAATTTTGTTATTGTTTCGTTATCACTTTTTTATTGTTGTTACTTTAACTGTTGCGTTAATTTTATTTGTTATTACGTATAAAGGAGCCAGTAGCCAGTACATCTAAGGAAATAAATTCGCCTCGAAAAAAACGTCAAAAGGTGCGTAATACAATTTATCTAAAATATATAATAAATAAAAAGAAAGAGTTGTTTGTTCAAACGCGCTAATCTTTGGAAACTTCTAATATTAGAAGTAGGTTTTAAATTGTGAAGTAATTGGTTAGGTTAATTGGTATACCTGGAGATATAGCTTATAAAGCGAATAATTATTCTTTAATAATATGTGTTCATTAATATTTGTTACTTAATAATTTATTAAATCTTTAAAAAAAAATCATTTATTTTGTTGGTCCAAATGTTGTGAACTCCTGAACACTTGTTTACAAAATTTATAGCTTCTCGTGACGGGGACTTTAGGTACCAACATGAATTACTAAAATCGAAAGCTAAAAATCCTGAAGACCCCTTATAATATTACTGTCGATAGACACACCTCTAAGGTTCAATTGGAAGTCAATGTTCTCTAGTGAAATGTGAAAAACCTATATTGGCCGCGCCACACAAATTGGCGGATGTGAAGTTAGCTACAAGCTGCGCAATAGCCAATCAACGTGCGGCTTTATGTGAGCTTCTGTCAGAATTGGATATTGCGCAGCTTGTAGCTAACTTCATATCCGCCAACTTGTGTGGCGCGGCCTATACCGTAAAGTAAATCGTACCGGCAAGCGCCACGCACATCCACCCACAACGCGAACTGACCACTTCAATACCTAAAACCGCAGCTATCACGAATGCAAGCCGCTAATTGGAGATCTATAGGGAAGCTCTATGTCCAGCAGTGGAAATCCTATGACTAATCTCGGGGCAACGAGTGCTCGAGCGCATTTATTGATAGCAGCAATGATGATAACATGAACTATGATTTAGCTAGAATTTTAGACTCGTGCGTGACTCATTGGCTTAGGCGGTAACGTGCTCATTGCGCCATTCATTAGCATAAAAAACTTTTTTTTTAAACATAACAAGCTTTTTCTTAACAAGTACTCGGCAAGACGAATCAAACGAGCCGAAACTCGATAGGGTTGCGTAGTTTCATTACAGAGTTCCTATGACCACTTCCAGCTCCATCATCAGACCCTGGCTACCATTGAAAGAAACTACTCGCCAAGACTTTTTAAATGAACCCAAACTCAATGAGGTTGTGTCGTTTCATTGCTAAGTTCCTTTGACCACCTTCCAGCTCCATCATCAGATCAGCACCATGTCATCATAATATTGCATTGTCTCGCGAAAAGAATTGAGCTGAAATTTTGCATGAACCATGCAAAATCAAATTTAACTTGCAAGATTTTATTACAGACCGACAGACAGACAACAACAAACAAACAAATAACACTTTATTGTACACACAAAATAAAAATAACAATAAATACAACAGTAAAATTATTAAGGTAGTGCAACACTAGGCGGCCTTATCTCTTCCAGGCAACCCATGACAACGGCACAGCCCGGACACTCCGCGATTTTTCATACAAAATCTGCTGTCTTACGCACACTACAGAACTACTTACTCACAGACAACACACATACGCACGGTCGCTACACGTGCATTTGTGTGCGGAACGTCTATGGCTGTCAGCGATCACTACAACGTGACGACATGCCGCGTGAGTGAGACAGTTGCGTACTCAATTTGCAAAAATGAATACAAATCTAGTGCTTAAAAAAGTATAACAATTACATTATTTGGAAGCATTTTAACGAAAAGTAACCGATCTAATTCATTTTAAAGAAAATATCAAGAGGAAATTACCAAATAATGTAAAATAAGTTCCTATTTGACCGAGCTTTAGCGAGGTCTCTGAGTCTACTGGGACGAGCCGGCACTTGAGCTGTCAGTTGTATGTTTGTATGTTTCTTTGTTCGACGATAACTCAAGTACCGCTCAGATGATCTCCATGAAATTTAGCATGCACGTAGGTTATATATATAGAATTTTTAAGTTCGAATATGAGCATCTTCTGTTCAGTGGTGTCGAAGATACCAGGACCGGTGGTAAAAAGAGGCAAAACGGCGCCACTTTCTGCGGGAGTTGCTTGGGTCAAATCTAGTAATTCAAATTCGACCCTCTTCCCGTTGACTGATTGATCTGATATTTAGTACACACCTTTAGTTCCAATGACAATACAATATTATTAATTATATAATTTTGTATAACTTTGTATATTTAAACAATTTTTATATATTTTTCAACATTAAATATGTTGGAGCGCTTTACGCAAAGTTACCTTTTGAACCATTCATAAACTTAGTTACTAAGCACATTAGTTCAATCTTAAAAATCATAGATGGCTCCGTTCATCGAGCGACAAAATCCTGAATCACGCAAATGACTTTTGTAATGAATTTAGTGAGCTATTTGATGTACTCGTATTTTAGTATCTTTGCGTTTTCGGTACGGTAAAATAAACCATAGGTCTCGGAGTTTAAGAGATGTATTCGAGCGAAATTTTCTGTGCTTTCTGCTTTGGAGGACGCTCGTCGCGCTCATCAAAGTACTCATTCTTAACGAACATTTATTTAAAACTAGCTTTTACCCGCGGCTTCGCCCGCGTTATATTTTGATTTTGGCTTATGTTTATGTCGGCTGCCCGTAAAAAGTATGGTGCTATCATCGGCAAATAAAACTGTGGGATGCTTCGTGACTTTAGGCAGGTCATTAATATAAATAATGAATAGCAAAGGTCCTAATACACTCCCTTGTGGCACACCATATTTCACTGTTTTATAATCTGAAGTGTATGTCATTTCTTTTTTAGTCTTGAGCAAATATGAATGAGTTGGGTGCACTGCATGCGATTTGTCAAATACGATTTTATTAAGTTATATATATTTCCTCTGATACCATAGTCATATAGTTTTCGCAGAAGTACCTTATGGTCTACGTAGTCAAATGCTTTAGTCATATCCATATATAGGGCACACACAGGTATTTTTGCGTTGACACTTGTCATAACAGTATTCAAAAAATTAAAGATGGCTTGGTTTATAGTCTTTTACTTACGAAAACCTATTTGCTCAGGAGCAAAAAGATTTTTGCATTCAAAGAAATTGTAAATACTGTCATATATAACCTTCTCGAATACTTTTGATAAAACCGGCACAAGGGCTACAGGTCTGTAGTTATTTATATTATGCTTATCGCCTTTTTTGAGTAGAGGTCTTATTATTCCATTTTCGAGCAGGTGGTATGAAAAATGCATTTATTTACACAAAGCCTAATATTCATCGTGCTCTGGGTCGTGGGACCCAGGCTGTTCCTAATACGGAGATAATATTTAGTGTCACAATTATTATTACAAGACTTAATAGGATTAACATTTAGTAGGTACCTACGATAAATACAGCTGCGGATAACCCAATCCTGACTGAAGCTCACTTAACAGCTGCGAGAGGATTAGGATATCCTGAGCTTATAGCTAACATCACAGCCCCCAAGTTATTTATTTCGGCTTAGGTATAAGTAGGTAAAGTCCCCGTCACGAGAAGCTATAAATTATGTAAACAAACATCTTTTACTAAGTAAACATTTTATACTGCGAGATAATAATAAATTGACCATATTCAATCGACACGAAATATAGACGGGTTATATGAAAGTAACAACCTATTTAATTTAGTCGGATCATATTTTAACGACGCAAAGCGCTATCGTTTGTGTTTTTTGGTACCGGAACGCGTCCGTCGCAGGGATTGTAAACTATCGGGAATGCGTACGAGTTTGTTTCATTGCTTTGCATATATCTGGTTGTTATTGTTAATTTTGTTATTGTTTCGTTATCACTTTTTTATTGTTGTTACTTTAATTGTTGCGTTAATTTTATTTGTTATTACGTATAAAGGAGCCAGTAGCCAGTACATCTAAGGAAATAAATTCGCCTCGAAAAAAACGTCAAAAGGTGCGTAATACAATTTATCTAAAATATATAATAAATAAAAAGAAAGAGTTGTTTGTTCAAACGCGCTAATCTTTGGAAACTTCTAATATTAGAAGTAGGTTTTAAATTGTGAAGTAATTGGTTAGGTTAATTGGTATACCTGGAGATATAGCTTATAAAGCGAATAATTATTCTTTAATAATATGTGTTCATTAATATTTGTTACTTAATAATTTATTAAATCTTTAAAAAAAAATCATTTATTTTGTTGGTCCAAATGTTGTGAACTCCTGAACACTTGTTTACAAAATTTATAGCTTCTCGTGACGGGGACTTTAGGTACCAACATGAATTACTAAAATCGAAAGCTAAAAATCCTGAAGACCCCTTATAATATTACTGTCGATAGACACACCTCTAAGGTTCAATTGGAAGTCAATGTTCTCTAGTGAAATGTGAAAAACCTATATTGGCCGCGCCACACAAATTGGCGGATGTGAAGTTAGCTACAAGCTGCGCAATAGCCAATCAACGTGCGGCTTTATGTGAGCTTCTGTCAGAATTGGATATTGCGCAGCTTGTAGCTAACTTCATATCCGCCAACTTGTGTGGCGCGGCCTATACCGTAAAGTAAATCGTACCGGCAAGCGCCACGCACATCCACCCACAACGCGAACTGACCACTTCAATACCTAAAACCGCAGCTATCACGAATGCAAGCCGCTAATTGGAGATCTATAGGGAAGCTCTATGTCCAGCAGTGGAAATCCTATGACTAATCTCGGGGCAACGAGTGCTCGAGCGCATTTATTGATAGCAGCAATGATGATAACATGAACTATGATTTAGCTAGAATTTTAGACTCGTGCGTGACTCATTGGCTTAGGCGGTAACGTGCTCATTGCGCCATTCATTAGCATAAAAAACTTTTTTTTTAAACATAACAAGCTTTTTCTTAACAAGTACTCGGCAAGACGAATCAAACGAGCCGAAACTCGATAGGGTTGCGTAGTTTCATTACAGAGTTCCTATGACCACTTCCAGCTCCATCATCAGACCCTGGCTACCATTGAAAGAAACTACTCGCCAAGACTTTTTAAATGAACCCAAACTCAATGAGATTGTGTCGTTTCATTGCTAAGTTCCTTTGACCACCTTCCAGCTCCATCATCAGATCAGCACCATGTCATCATAATATTGCATTGTCTCGCGAAAAGAATTGAGCTGAAATTTTGCATGAACCATGCAAAATCAAATTTAACTTGCAAGATTTTATTACAGACCGACAGACAGACAACAACAAACAAACAAATAACACTTTATTGTACACACAAAATAAAAATAACAATAAATACAACAGTAAAATTATTAAGGTAGTGCAACACTAGGCGGCCTTATCTCTTCCAGGCAACCCATGACAACGGCACAGCCCGGACACTCCGCGATTTTTCATACAAAATCTGCTGTCTTACGCACACTACAGAACTACTTACTCACAGACAACACACATACGCACGGTCGCTACACGTGCATTTGTGTGCGGAACGTCTATGGCTGTCAGCGATCACTACAACGTGACGACATGCCGCGTGAGTGAGACAGTTGCGTACTCAATTTGCAAAAATGAATACAAATCTAGTGCTTAAAAAAGTATAACAATTACATTATTTGGAAGCATTTTAACGAAAAGTAACCGATCTAATTCATTTTAAAGAAAATATCAAGAGGAAATTACCAAATAATGTAAAATAAGTTCCTATTTGACCGAGCTTTAGCGAGGTCTCTGAGTCTACTGGGACGAGCCGGCACTTGAGCTGTCAGTTGTATGTTTGTATGTTTCTTTGTTCGACGATAACTCAAGTACCGCTCAGATGATCTCCATGAAATTTAGCATGCACGTAGGTTATATATATAGAATTTTTAAGTTCGAATATGAGCATCTTCTGTTCAGTGGTGTCGAAGATACCAGGACCGGTGGTAAAAAGAGGCAAAACGGCGCCACTTTCTGCGGGAGTTGCTTGGGTCAAATCTAGTAATTCAAATTCGACCCTCTTCCCGTTGACTGATTGATCTGATATTTAGTACACACCTTTAGTTCCAATGACAATACAATATTATTAATTATATAATTTTGTATAACTTTGTATATTTAAACAATTTTTATATATTTTTCAACATTAAATATGTTGGAGCGCTTTACGCAAAGTTACCTTTTGAACCATTCATAAACTTAGTTACTAAGCACATTAGTTCAATCTTAAAAATCATAGATGGCTCCGTTCATCGAGCGACAAAATCCTGAATCACGCAAATGACTTTTGTAATGAATTTAGTGAGCTATTTGATGTACTCGTATTTTAGTATCTTTGCGTTTTCGGTACGGTAAAATAAACCATAGGTCTCGGAGTTTAAGAGATGTATTCGAGGGAAATTTTCTGTGCTTTCTGCTTTGGAGGACGCTCGTCGCGCTCATCAAAGTACTCATTCTTAACTAACATTTATTTAAAACTAGCTTTTACCCGCGGCTTCGCCCGCGTTATATTTTGATTTTGGCTTATGTTTATGTCGGCTGCGAAACCTAACCTAACCGACAAACATCAAAATACCTTAGAGGAATGCTTTTGTTGGTTAAGTTACGGTTGGAGTGTATATACAACCCCCCCATGTATTCCCGCGCTTGTCGTGGCGGGGGAGGTCTGAGGCAGCTGAAAAGGCGGCGCTCGAAGTATCCCTCTTCTTTGGGTCTTTTCCCTCAAGGCAGCTTAGAAGCTGGCACTCGAGGTTCAGCCGCTTTTAACTAAAGCAGCTGAGAGGATGGCCGGTAGGCTGCGTGCCTTATGAGGAGTGTCGCAACTGAGGCGGGCTGCAGTGCCACTCTTGCGACGCTGCAGCCGCGGATTAGGGGCCGCGGTGGGATGGAACTGGTGGTGTGGGTGCCGCCACCTACCCTACCTTCCGCTAGGCCGTCAACGTGTTGGCAGACGCAGTGGGGCTGCAGGGGAAGAGAAGTGTCGGTATCGCGATGGCCGTTCTCACTGTCTTCTGCAGCTGAAGAGGCAGGCGCTGGGCTACTATGACTGACCCGTTGCACTGGGACCAGGGCGTTTGAATGCTGTCCAACGCTCAGTGCTGGTTAGTCCCGAGTGGTGGATGACGATGTGTCTTGTGCTCCGAAACACTCCGTCATTATGGCGGGAGCGCAAGCTCCGTTATGGAGCCCAAGTCTGGGCTAGCGCTGTTGAGTGGCGCAAAGGAGTGCGAAAAATGTAGGAACGTCCTAAACTTGCCATGACAGGTTATTTCTGGCGCTTAGACGGCTGCTACCGCGGCCCGCTCACTTAGTTTTTATCCTATCCTACGGGAACTGTTAAAGTTTTTTGGATAAAAAGTGGCCTATGTCACTTTTCGTCTTTTAAACTATATTCATGCAATAAGCCAAGGCAATCCGTTGCTCCGTTGCTGAGAAAAAGTTATTGTCTTATCCTACGGGAACCACAATTTTTTCGGGATGGAGTATCCTATGTCACTTTCCGTCTTTCAAACTATGCCCACCCCAAAAATCAAGTCATTCCGTTGCTACATTGCTGAGAAACAGTTAATGTCCTATCCCTTGGATGTCTCGAATTTTCTCGGGATAAAAAAGCATCCTATTATCACTTTCTGTCTTTTAAACTATAATAGGTATCCATACCAAAAATCAAGTCAATCTTTTGCTCCGTCGCTGCGTCAAAGAGGAACAAACCAACAAACTTTTCGAATTGATAATATTAAAGTACGATGATTCGGTACCATAAAGGTAGAATAAAGAAACATATTAAACAAATGATAGAAGATTTAAAAATATTTTTATGGCAGACAAAATGACGGCCTGGTATTAAACGTCATAGTAAAATGTAGCATGCAAAGGGAAAAAAACATTTTATCCAATTTTAATGTCAGCTGTAATTTTCAATCCATACTTTATTTCCTCTTGAAGGGGATATCATGGTGGAAAAACAATTAGTCCCCTTGCCATGCTACCTGTGATTTATAAAAGTCTGCAGACAATGTCACCTGTCATCTAATTACGTTTCGTTGTGACGTTTCGTTAATCCATATTAGCGTCATAGAGGAATTAATCACTTAGCGTCTTTGTGATAGTGGCGACAGTTTCGCTTTCGATAGTTTTTGTCCTACAGGAACTATGCAATTTTTCGGGATAAAAAGTATCCTAAAGCACTTTCCGCCTTTTAAACTATATCCATGCCAAAAATCAAGTCAATCCGTAGCTCCGTTGGTGCGTGAAAGAGTAACAAACCAACAAACTTTTCGGATTTATAATACATATATATATATATATATATATAAGTAAGGAAAGTAAGGAAGTAAGGATACTAATTTAAATTCTGACAGTACCTATGTCAAAAATTCAAATTTTTATGGTCAGTGTCAGTTTCTTTTGAAAGTTTTTGAATATTTTGTTTAAAATAAAACAGGACATTAAAAAAGTGATGACGAGTATCTTTGCGTCATTGGCGTCATAAGAATAAACTGATGAATATTGGCACTACTTTAGGCTGTGGCTACTTAATCTGAACATAGCGTTCAATAAGACCCCTACTGCCGGCACCGACGCGACAGGTCTCCTTTTGTCAGCTCTCCGTGACACTTACTACCACTAGAGCCG
The DNA here is from genome assembly GCA_964007245.1 of Hypomecis atomaria. Lineage (NCBI taxonomy): Eukaryota > Metazoa > Arthropoda > Insecta > Lepidoptera > Geometridae > Hypomecis > Hypomecis atomaria. The sequence continues at coordinate 4,315,486 of OZ023301.1, read as the reverse complement.
TCTGCGATTGTCTTTCAACCTCCCTGTGGTATCGACTGCTACGGGGCATTCTCCGTCGGCTCTCCTGTTATCAACGGGATAACTCTTCGCAACACCTACTACTGCAGAGCTGGCTGCAACGGATTTTCCTGCTATGGAGCGTTCTCCAGAGGCTCTCCTGTGACACACTGGCCAGCTCTCCGTGACCTCTACTACTGCGGGGCCGTCTGTAACGACTTTTTCCGGTCTCTGTGGTATCTACTGCCATGGGGTGTTTTCCTACGGCAGTCTTGTGATCGTGAACCTAGCTATCCGTGACACCTACGACCACTGGGGCTTTTTGCAACGGCCTTTCCAACTTTCTGTGGTATCTACTACTACGGGATGTATTCCAGAGGCTCTCCTGTGATCGTCTGGCCAGCTCCCCATGGCACCTACTGCAGGGTCTATTTCAATGGCCTTTGCAAAAACGTCGTGGACTTTCTTCTTAGAGTAGCTGGCAGAGTGTGTACGTTTAGGTTTAATGATAGCTAGAGGACTTTATGTAACGTTTACTTATCTTTTAAATACAATTGTATAATGATGCTGAATTTTGTTGGTTTAAATAATTTACGCTCAAACTAAGTAAAGAATCCCAAAATAGGTTTCTAATTAACATTTTTTTCTTGATAGACTTTCTAACAGTGTATACTAACATTGTAACGTTCACGCTGAACGCCCCACGATTTTATTTTTGAGTCTGACCAATGCTGCAGTGATAAAAAAAATAATGCGTTAAATGCAGTACTGACCTAGGACACGGTAATGATATCGAATACCGTGCCTAGACTACCAAAATTATGTTTTATCTTTTAGTACATTCTAACAGTAACTTCTCAATAAAACCGTTTAATTTAAAATGTTTTTCATAAATTTTATATGTTATATGAATAACCGCTCTCTTTGTTCTTTGAAGCCCTATAAGCTATGCGACTTCTGCTAGTGTTAGATTCCATTCAGTATGAATTTAGCATAATTCAAACATTGTAGCATAACAATAGCAATTTTCGGCAAAAACTCATATTATGAAATATTTTACAGAATGATACATACATTTACTTCACTCATCATTGCAAAACTTTCATACCAATATTATTATATTTTTTTTTGAAATCACAGTTTTTATGATATGAAAAAGGAATAGCGCGAGGTCCAAGTCCGGGGCGGACTACTAGTAGGTATTTATCCTAAGGGGAACATTAAAATTTCTTGTTTTGTTACGTATCATTGATATTCACCCATACACAGTACAAGTCTTCCCTATTGTCACAGTCTAGGTTAGGTTTTATTAGAAAATCCACCGGCTTGTGCAGCCCGCGCGCAGATAGCGAGTTCTGTCCGTGGACGCGGGGTGGAAGTGAGGAAGACTCAAACGGGTGGGGGGTAACGAGTGGCCGTTCTATACGTAGTATTATTATAATTATATTCTTTGACAACGGGACAGGTGAAACTATAAAACCTTGTAAAAAATCAAAAATATTAGTCTTTATAAAGCGCAATTCAGGTCTTGCATGGAAGGAATACTGCTCTCACCTATGGGAAGGCTCTGCCAAATACCAGCTGGAGGCTTTGGAGTCGATTGAGAGGCGAACCAGGAGGCTGATAAGCAATGACACCTTGACTAGGTCGCAGCTGCAAAATCTCGAGCATAGACGTAGGGTGGCGTGTCTATCCAGTATCAGCCTTCTATCGGATACACTTCGGAGAGTGCGATTTGCACTCTATCGGATTAGTGCGCCCAGGAGTTGCACAATCTGGTCCCACCTGCCCCTTTCTTCTATCGTACGGCTAGACAGACGCGACCAAAGCGCCACCCTTTTATGGTGGACATTCCGCGCGTTAGAACCAAGCGTTTCGAATCCACATTCCTCGTACGAACAGCCAGAATGTGGAACGCTTTGCCTGGGTCTGTCTTCCCGCTAAAGTACAACGTAGGTGTCTTCAAATCCCGAGTAAATAGTTATCTACTAGGTAAGCGTGCTACACCCTAGACCTCAATGTGCTTAACATCAGGCAGTGTGTAATCAAACGCAAACCTACATGAAAAAATAGGTAAAAAGTATAACATGGTGAGCAAACTACGTCTTTTAAACCAATAAAATTAATCACCACTAGAAAATCATGCCACGTACCTATAGAGGTAGGTACAAAAACAAATAGGTATACTTAGCCGAAATGAGATCTTCCCATTTTGAACTCTAGAAAAAATCGGTCAAGTGCGAGTTGGACTCGCGCACGAAGGGTTCAGTACCGTATGGGAGCCCCATTCCTCTTGCCGTTATTATTAATAGAGAGCAAAAAACTCTCAATAATCACGTTTGTTGTATGGGTGCCCCCTTAATTATTTATTTTATTCTGTTTTTAGTATTTGTTGTTATAGCGGCAACAGAAATACATCATCTGTGAAAATTTCAGCTGGCTAGCTATCATGGTTCATGAGATACAGCCCGGTGACAGACAGACGGACATCAAAGTCTTAGTAATAGGGTCCCGTTTCTACCCTTTGGGTACGGAACCCTAACTAGCAGTACCCACTCCGAACAGTTTAGACCGCGCAACACATCTCCAACTGAATTTTCATAAGCCTATACCTCGACTCGCTCTTGACCGATTTGATTGCTACTCTCAAATCTTGATAGTATTTAGATATTAAACATATTTTGCCAAATATCATCGAAGTCCGCTAATAAATACAGCAAATCAGACCAAATAAAAAATCAAGACAGAATGTTGTGAACAACCAATTGAGGGCGGCAAAACTATGCCTCGCCGTGTACAGACACACACACATGTACACGTACAAAGAAAATATGCCTTAGCTCGTCAGTCGAACTATGGCGGCGCAACACCGACGCACTCACACATGTATAAAAACCGGCCTCACTAGTCTTTTCACGAGACGTTCCGTCTTGTTTTTTTTACTTGGTCCAAAGATAGCAACCCCTTTTTTGAGGGAAATAAATCAAAAATCGCCGACGACAAAACACCTGTGTACTGTATCCTACCAAATTTCGTCGAGATTCGTTGAAAAATACGACCTGTAGACAAAAATCAACTTCCGGACAGACGAAAACTAAATCGTCGTGTTGAAGCACAGACCGCGCTTCGATCAAATAAATACAGCGGGATAGTTTCGACTGCATGAATATTTGACTTCACTGTTCCACTTTTATTATATTCTTAGATGACAAATATCTTTTTAGAACCCATATCGTAGATCAACCACAGAAGCTTACACAGTTGTCACTAATAGGAACTAGGAATACAGGGTTATCCAAAACTGATGTAGGTAGTAACGATTCAGACCATCGCTGCATCGATATGAACAACTTTTACTATGGGGTCAACCATAAATTCGAGAAAAAAAGTCAGCTGTTTGTCGATTCCGAGATGCAATTTTGAATGGAACCCCTGATATTTTCTCGAATTCCGAGTTGGCCTAATAGTTAAAGTTGTTCATGAAGATTTCGGATTAGTACAGGGCAAGCATATAACACTGTACAATTGAATACTGCTACTTAAGTTTAACTACAATAGGTAGCTAACTAAAGCATACGGATTGAACGATTTTTCAGCATCCTCATGTCTCTTCTCCCTTGTTACAGTACGGACGAGGACGCGCGTCAAGCGATGATGCTCGGCGGCGGCAAGATCAAGGAGATCCAGGTGAAGCTGCACCTCAGCTCCCGCTCCGAAATGCACAAGGTCATCGAGGCGGCGCGCCAGTCCGTGCCTCTGCTCAGCCTGGCGCCCACCCCTGTCGCCACCCCCGCGCCCGTGCAGCTGCCCGCGCCGATCCCGGCCGCACCGCCCCCGCCCGTCATGCCCGCCGTCATCACCGCCTTCTCCCCCGCCCTCAGCAACAACAACCTCAACAGCTTCGGCATTCCCGGCCTCGGCAACCCGCAAGAGATCCCTCAGCCCGCCGTCATAGAACTCCCACCCGCAAATGCCAGCCCTAACGACAATTCCAACCCGGAAGACGAGAAGGTGGAGGATAAAATCGAAAACAAACGCCGCGATAAGGAACGCCGTCGGTCGCGCACCCGGTCCAGATCGCGCGATCGGGAGAGGAAAGACAGAAAGCGGGATCGTCGGGACAGGTCGCGCTCTAGAGATCGCAGGCGGCGGGACCGCAGTCGTAGCCGGGAAGGACGACGGGACCGTAAGCGCGACAGGAATAATCGCAGCCGCTCCCGCGATAGGTCCCCGTCGCGGCGCTCGCGCGACCGCCGCAAGTCGCCGAGCCACTCGCTGGAGAAGGACAGCCCCGTGCGCGACCTGCCGCAGGTGGCCCCCATGCAGCCGTTCGGCAACCCCGGCAACCTGCCGCCGCAGCTGCAACAGATGCTGCAGACCAACGCCATGCCGAACGTCGCCTCGCCGCAGGACTCGCCTCGCTTCAACGATCCCACCGTCTCGGACGCGATCTCCAAGATGCAGGAGCTGGCTAAGAAGCGGAACCCGAACGCCTTCCAGGGCGATCACAACGGGGGCAAGCCGCCGGCGATGCAAGCGCGCGGCGGGATGAACCGGCCCGGCTTCCAGCGCGACCGGCGCTCGCGGTTCGCGGCCGACGACTCCGTGCGCGACTGCTGCGTGGCCATCAGGAACGCGCCCAACCACACGAGCTACGGCGACGTGCGCCGCTTCTTCCCCTTCATGATCGACAAGCACGGCATCAAGATGATCAACGACAACATGGGCCGCCGCACCGGGAACATCTTCGTCAGATTCACCGAGAGCCGGTCCAAGCAGCTCGCGCTGCAGCGCAAGAACAACGAGCTGAAGGGCGCGCAGGTGGTCGTCGAGAGTCTCGACGACGACGCGTACGAGGCGGCCGTCGACTCGTTCCTGCCGTACCGGGACGACAACGACGGCGACGACGTGGCGCTGGTCGAGCTGCACGAGCGCGCGCTGCAGCCCGCCTTCACCGTGCTCAAGCTGTCCGACATGCCGCACTACGTCAAGGAGCACGACATCATCAAGGCCTTCAACGACTACTCGCTGCTGTCCATCACGCTCGCCGACTGCCGCATCACGCGCTCCAAGCTCGCGCTCGTGCAGTTCGCGAAACCCGAAGAGGCCAAACTGGCGTTCGAGAGGAAGGAACGGGTCGCGTTCAACCGGCGGCACCCCACCATCGTGCCCGTGTCCGACGCTGAGTTCGAGAACGAGAAGATGGCGCTGATGCCCAAGGCCGAGGCGGCAGGCCGGCCGCAGGAGGAGCCGCCGCAGGAGCCGGCGCCGCCGCGGGACCCGCGCCAGCGCCGCTTCGACAACGGCGCCGCGCCCGCCGCGCCGCAGGGCCCGCAGGCAGCGCCCTTCTTCGTGCCGTTCGGCCAGAACTTCCCGGGGCAGGCGGCGGCGTTCGGCGCGCAGGGCCAGGCTTTCCCGGGCGGCGGGCAGTTCCCCGCTCCGCAGTTCGGCGGATTCCCGGGGCCCAGCAACATCGACCCGCGCACGGCCGCCTCCAACTGGGCCAACCGGCCGCAGTTCCCCGCGCAGCCGGAGCCGGCGCCGGCCCGCAAGCCCGAGCCGGCACTCCTCGAGGACGAGCCGCTCGACTGCGTGCTGATGAAGGGGCTGCCGCGCGACGCCACCGACCGCACCATCGTCAGCTTCCTGTCGGACACGGGCGCCGTGCCCGCGCGCATCCACCTCATGCTGGACACGAGCGGCCTGCCCTCCGGCGACTGCTTCTGCGAGTTCCGCTCCACGCAGGAGGCGCGCCTGGCGGCTACCAAGCACGGCTCCAACCTCGAGGGCTGCCGCGTCACCGTCGACATCGTGCCGCGCTCCGTCGTCGAGGAGGCGCTCGAGGGGCCCAAGATGTTAGACGGCCCCATGCGGGAAGCGCCGCCGCCGCACTTCTTCGACGCGCAGGCGCAGCCACAGCGCGGCGGGTTCGCTAACCGCGGGTTCGACTCGCACCGCGGCTTCGATTCTAACCGCGGGTTCCACTCCAACCGCGGCTTCGAGTCGAACCGCGGCTACCGCGGCCGGGGCGGGCATGACCGCGGCGGGTACGGCCAGCGCGGCGGGTTCGACTCGGGGCGCGGCTACCGCGGCCGCGGCGGCTACGACCGCGGCTCGCGCGGCGGGTTCGAGGGCCGCGGGCGAGGCCGCGGTCGCGGCGGCGGCGGCGGCGGGGGCGGGGGCGGTTTCGAGAACGGCTCGCGGCAGCAGGAGGAGCACGACCCCGCGCTCGAGGACTTCGGCGCGCCCGGCTGCGTCGTCTCCATGGAGAACGTGCCGTTCCGCGCCACCATCGACGAGATCCTGCAGTTCTTCTCGGAGTTTGAGCTGACGCAGGACGACGTGATCCGGCGGTACAACGAGCGCGGGCAGCCCACCGGAGACGCGCGCGTCGCCTTCCGCACGCCCTTCGACGCGCAGCGCGCCGTCAAGACGCGCCACATGGACAACATCCACGACCGCCGGATCAACCTCAACATTCTCTAACACACGCTCTCTCTCTCGCCGCCCCGCTCCGACTCGGACTGAAACGGGCCGGTCTGGAATCACGCCTCCGTTCATATTCGAATGTGACATGAGTTGCGTTGCGCATTGAGATACAATAATAGGTATATGCGTTGCGTTCTAATACAGCTACATCTGAGTGATGTCCAAGCCTGGCATTTGATACCTAAATGTGATTAAAAATGGCGTGAAATTAAATCAGACTATTGTGAAGTGACTAAAAAATCAGATTGGACATGGATTTTGCTTTAGACCATTTCATTGGTAATTATTCTATACCTAGTTAGCTAAGTAATTTAGCTTTATTATATACTTGTTAATTGAATATTTTAAATAAGCTACATTATAATTCAATAAAACCTGTACAGTTTCGAAAATTGTTTTTTTTTACACCCAACCGATTAGGACAAGCTGACGATCAAGAAAGGAACGATATAGCTACATGGCCTACAATGTAGGCCCTACATGTGTTATTTTATCTATAGTATATATATGTACGAAAGTTGATTGAAGGGAAATTAACATAAATTCATCGCTTAGCTCAGGCCACAGGCTCAGGCTCACTTGCCCTTGTTTTAGACTGCCATAGAGTATACCTTCCTCTATGGACTACCAGTCCGCAGACTAAACATTATTTCTTAGGTTGCCACTGACCTACAGTTTCAGTGGTAGAACCACTTGGTGCGTTTACGCCTCCAGATAATTTTTATCCTTCCATCTGCCGTAGGAAGTCCACTGCTGGACATAGGCTTCCTCAATGGATTTGCAATAAGGCCGGTTGTAAGCAGCCTGAATTCGGCGCGTTCCTGCGGTCTTAAATATCATTAGTCCGTGTTTAACCAAAACCACCTTTTTGGTTAAAGCTTTATGCCTTAAATGGGTGACACAGATTATTTTTTATCTTACTCTGGAGTGCGTAAGCGCACCCCTGTCTAGAATCTGTGCTGCAAAGTGAAATGTCTATGGGACCAGTGCTGCCACATCGTCAGATTATTAAGAATATCTCCGGTATTGTGCTTTAGCCTCCTATGCCGAGATCAGCTTTTTGAAACAAGCTTTTTAACTTTGGATGTCTTTTATTTAATTTATTTTATGATTTTTTAACGTTGTACGAGTGGGTCCGCAAGCAAAATTAAAATATTTCTGCCACTTTAGTCAATACCCATAAAAGCTTTCAGATTGTTGCATGAGTAGTGACCATGATAATGACGTAATAATAATAACAATAGCCATCTTACGTAGTAGTTAAATAAATACTAGGAATTAAGTAATTTGTCAAATATTTTCGTTAATTTTAATCTAGAAGATTATTTAGTAGATTTGAATCAAATTCGAAACAAACTACATAATTATAATCAAAATAATTACTACCTACTAGATTAGTAACAAATGAGCCCATGATTTCCTGAAGAAATCAGCAGATTTAATACGTTTGGTTTTTAAAAGGCAATAAAAAAATTCAAAGCACTTATTGTTATTACTACAAATATAAAAATGGTCAAAATCATATGCGTCGCATCCGCTATTATATCACTTTGAATAAATCATGAAGTAGTTATGAAGAAGTTATTACATGATGTATTAGTAATTGGTACTAACCCTATGAAAAGCTATAATTCAACCATAATAATGATTTGATAAGCCAAATAATGATAATAATAATAAGCTTAAAAATGAAATAATACGTATAGAGCAATGAGCAATAATGATCATTACCAAGCGAGTGTGCGTTATAGGCTCAATTCAGAATAAATATCCGACAAAAGCATTTTCATGCAAAACGCAGGTACCCAAGACGAGACTATACAGTGCGCACTATCAAAAAGTTAGTCGCCCCATAACTCTACAACTTAGTCAATAACTTTAACAAAGTAACTATTGACGAACGATCTGAATGCGCACCGTTCTGCGCCTAATTAATATCACACCTGCCGACTTGTATGATTCGGCCTATAGGTACCTACCTATGATCCCTGAACAATTTACACGCGTTATGTTTTTACTGATATCTGTTCTAAGATCTATACTAATACAGTAAAATATTGCTAATGACTAATAGCTTCGTCGACCAAATCGTGAATTATTTTGGTAAAATTCGGTAATTTTGCTTGTACCTATTTGTATTTTGTAGTCTTCTTATTTGAAAAAAATACCCTGGCAACATTGAGTAGGAGTGTTCCTCTTTGACTCGGCCGTGTCGTGCGCTTTCTTTTCGTATTTATTTAATTAGTGCATTAATACGGACTCTGTAGGAGTTGTGCCAAAAATGTTGCAACAGTTAATTGATACGTTCTGGAATGAAAATGTGTGGTTGCCGCCGAATACAACATGGGAAGACATCAAACCAGGACCGGACAAATCGGTGACATACACTGACCACACGCACGTTTTTTATCCTATACCGCTAGCACTGGTGATTATGGTGGTGCGATGGGCTCTAGACAAGTGAGTACTTAGCTGTGTATTAATTTTTTTACTCATAAATTCATGCACCTGAAGGCCAGTCGATAACCTACATAACCTGCGATTACGGTATCGCGCAAATTTTATGAAGCCTCATTTTAAAAAGTAAATAAAACATACTCTTTACAAAACTCATGTTTCAGACTCAGTCGGTAACTTTTAATTGATAGACTCATTGGCTAGTGGGCGCGAATGAATTAGCATCATATTTCCTGATTAGGAGTCACGTCTCCCACTTCCTGTGTCGGCTTTGCACGTGAAATGTAAAATGAACTTTTTATGTTCATGGTTCATTGCTTCAACTCACTTTCTCACAGAACATTACAGTTCTTAAATCCAAGTTATTTAAATTACAATTTTATGCTGGTTAATGACCATAAATCATACTAAGAGAATCGTTTATTACTGTGATAATTTTAATAGCTTATATACAAAATGTTATTGTAACAGTACTGAAAATGTTATTGTTAGGGTGTTTTACCCTATTTTACGCTGATCTCATAATATGTTGATATCATTGTCAGGGTATTTTACCCTATTTCATGCTGATCTCATTTCGCCTATAATTTATTTTGGAATAATAACTGTAATGTATTCTCTCTAAATGATTGTTTCATTCTTAACCATTGACAGTTACAAAAAAGAGAAGACAAGTGACTCAAGTTGCAACATCTGGCTCTATTCAACTGAGTCAAGATAGTCCAATGGACTCACTCGCTTTGTACTTTTTTGCTTGCACTGCATGTGTTGGTGCTTATCTCCATCCTTGTCATTTGGGGAGGTAACATTGTAAGCCGGGCTGGCCCGAACCATACCTGAACCATACTTAATGGGCACCAGAGTGTATTTAAATTAAATCTATAAATATCTAAATCTTTGTACTAAATGGATAAATTAAAAAAAAATCTTTCTTAATGTAATTTAGAATTGAACTGCAATCTTACTGATGGAGCAATTTCCAGTCCTCATGGTTTTCTACCAGCAATTGAATCGATAAGATTAATAAAGTATCAAAATGGTATGAAATAGTAATGGAATAAACTAATAGAAAGCCTTTTTGGGAATTTTAATTCAGTTTCAAAAAACAGAAGATTGTTTGTTATAGAAAAATCTTGGTGTGATAAAATTATCAATAATTTTATGTGATAATGTCATCAGAGAACATTGTTGAATCAACAACTGAAACTAGCTGAATGCTTAGGCTGATCATGCCTCTATCGGTTGTTCCACGCTCTTGCTTGTGAGGTTGGCTCAGACAGAATGAGACACTTTTTTATGCATGCAGCTGACATTCATTCGTTTGTTAGATGAAATCATGTCAAAAATTTAATTCAAAATGCAATACTAGATGTTATATCACACGCAAGTAGCATATTTTTCAAGCTCTGTAGAAATCGTTATACTAAACCATCAGTGTAGACTGTAGCAAGCCGTTCAGTTTTTTAACCGACTAAAAAGGAGGAGGTTCTATGTTCATGTGTATGTATTTTTTTGTTCATCGATAATTTTGCCAATTGTGAACCGAATCGAAAAAATCTTTTTTAGTTCGAAGAGGTATACTCCCGAAGTGGTCCCATTTAAATTTAACAGAAATCGGCTGAGCTGTTTTTGAAAACACCAACAATAATGTAAGCAATTCGAACGAAATATACGAATTTTGTACACAATGAACATTGATAATTTCGCCAATTGTGAACTGAATCGAAAAAATGTTTTTTAGGAAAGGGTATACTCCCAAGGTAGTCCCATTTAAATTTTACAGAAATCAGCAGAGCGGTTTTTGTAAAATTATCAATAATGTAAACAATTCGATCGAAATATTCGAATTTTGTACACGGAACGCGATTTTGCAATTTTTTGCTAAGAATAATTATTAATCTACTATAAACATGTTCTTCGATACAAACATTACATCGATCAATAGGTAGATTAAACTACAACTATATACTATCAGATATGAGTCATATAAGTTTATTGCTATTTATAACCACTTCAAATGCCTATGGATAAGATAAGAGACCTTTCGATAATCATTTATGTAATTGTGTTATCTTTAAGGGAAATTTGTCACACTTGTGTTTATGCAAATGATAGAGGCTGAGTGTGTGGAGGAGGCCTTCACCCGCGGAGGGGTTCTTACTAATAATCAAAACTAGGATTAAATAATTTTAGCTCATGTAATCTTTGTAGTAAGAAATAAAAAGGCTTTTTATTATTTATTTATTAATATTATTATAGAGGGTGAGTATGTTTGCATGACTGGTCCTATTAAATAGCTACTTAGGGATGCCTTGTGTGTACTCGTATAGCAATAGGAAGTTTTATTTTTACTTCATTTCATATAGCTTTATTGTATACAATTGTTAACTGTATCAGGCAATGTCATGTTTTTATTAATTTTTTTTTTCAATTTGCAATTATCTTTATTTAATTTTATTTGAAGGCAAAATAAGAGTTACTGATATGATATATGTCAAATTAAATAAAATCAGCAATGGGAAGCATTATTGAGGTAAACAATTAATCTGCTACATTTATAGCACCTAATTAGATTTCCCTATCCATGCCATGGAACACATAAAGAGATCACAGATCCAGCAAAATATTTTAATTCATCATCTAGCATTGGCTCAGCTGAGAATTGAAGCTCTAGCTAAAAATAAAATAAATAAAACTATCCTTATATTGTTCTTAACATAATATCATTATGATTTTCACCCTGTTATCGTCCACTGCTGAGCATAGACCTCTTCTTGTAAAAATAGTATATTTTTGTATCGTCACAATCCTAATCTTGTCCAGATTGGATCCTAATAATATTGTCAATTCGACAAGCTTGTGGACATCCCACTCTTCATTTGCCGTAAAACAGACACCATTCTGTTAAAATATTATTCTTACATAAGAAATATTACTTACATTTTCCTCATGATAAATTATAGGCAACATAGGACTCCTTTAGATGGTGCCAGTGCTCACATATCTTTGCCTTTTCTGTGCCTTCCTACTTGAACAACATCATTGGACCTCTTTTATAGTCATATCCTTCCTAATGTCTTTGGTCCATTTTTATTTTATGCTTCATTCATACAGGGAGGTGAAGATACTGGCCGAGGACTTTAAGACATGAAAGTTGCCACCGACAAGAGCTAAGCTTTTACTTTGAAAGAATAATTAGTAAATTATAAATACGAGTAGTAGTTACGGTTCTGTACTCAAAGGGTATAATCGGGACCCCATTACGAAGACTCTGCTGTCCATCCATCTGTCTATCACTGGCTCCCGCGCATACCTATATTTTGCCTTTTGCGCAGCGTTCTGCGCATAATTTTCCATCCGCAGACTTGTGTGGCGCGGACTATAAGTAATGTAATTACTTATTTTCAGATACTTCCTATCGCCGTTCGGGAGATCCCTGGGGATTAAAGATACGAGGCCGAGGAAGGCGCCCAACAATCCTAAACTTGAGGAGGCCTACCGAGAGGCGCCCAGAACGAAAAACGTAAGTATGCTAAGTAATAACGTAAGTAAGTAATGTAAGTAAGCAAATGCTTGTGTTGATGGACGAATTGAGTGTAGGCTGATTCAAATGTCTTGGCGGCTGTGTAGTTAGCTACTGTACTGTACTAGCCTTTTAATAGTCCACTGCAGGACGTAGGCCTACCCACGAAGGGTGATTGGGCCATTTCCACCACGCTGGCCCAGTGCGCGTTGGTGGATTCACACACGCCATCGAATTTCTTCTACGGACGTATGCAGGTTGCCTCACGATGTTTTCCTTCACCGAAAAACCAGTGGTGTGAAATTCCGTACATAAGTTCCAAAGAATCTCATTGGTACGGGACCAGGATTAAACCCACGACCTCAAGAATGACAGGGCAGCTTAACAACCACTAGATCACCACGGCTTTTTCGGACCAATTCGGCTCTTAAGAATATTATTTCTTGATATTTTTCTTCATGTAGGTGAAATCGCGAAGCATGTCTGCTACGAGTATTAGCCCGATTACAGAGGCGCCAGCGTAAATTAACGTAAAAAGCGTTCTCTCTATCGAATGCCTAAAGTGAAAAAGAAACAGAACTATGCTATTTAGCTAATATAATTACGATGGCGCCTCTGTAATCGGGCTTATTATTTATTTTTTAACTGACTTCCAAAAAGGAGGAGGTTCTATGTTCGTATGTATGTATTTTTTTTGTGTATGTTCATCGATAATTTCTCCAATTGTGAACCGAATCGAAAAATTCTTTTTTAGTTTGAAAGGGTATACTTCCGAGGTGGTCCCATTTAAATTTTACAGAAATCGGCTGAGCCGTTTTTGAAAAAACCAGACAATAATGTAAACAATTCGAGCGAAATATTCGAATTTTTTTACTCGATGGAAGGCGGTTTTGCCATTTTTTGCGAAAAATAATTATCTTGTTTGTTAGCCTGTAGAAAGTGTAGGAGTTTTAATATTATATTATCGTTAAATAAAGGTATATTGAAGTATAAAATAACTTCTCTTGGTAGGGAGACGTGGAAGATGAGCAGTTTTAAGCTAAAAGCCTCGTTGTTAATAATTAATATTTGATAGTAATTATTTTTCGCATATCATAGTACAACCGACTTGAACCACTGCAATATACGTACTAAATTCGAATAGTCATATCCTACTAATATTATAAACACGAAAGTTTGTGAGTATGTATAACCCGGTCAGAATATCTGTGCACCTCGCTGGAATGCGGCGCCTCTCCCGCTTCCCCTGTCACCTCTCCGCGCACTCCCCGGTGCGACAGTACGGTTAGCATCTTCGTTGCCGATACACGTCCCGATAATAATTTACGTCCGGACGGTATACTAGACGTCCGGTAATGTATATACGTCCCGATAATTCGATATGACGTCACGAAGTCAGGTGCACAGATATTGTGACCGGGTTGTATGGATGTTTGTTACTCTTTCAGGCACAAACGGCTAAACCGATTTTCGGTATGAAGGTAGCTTAGACCTTGGATTAACACATAGGCTACTTTTTATTTCGGGCTAACGCGGTTAACACCGCGGGGCGCAGCTATGTATATAGTATAGTCATATACATAGTAATTTATCCATAATACCATATGTTACAAGTCAAGAAGTAAACATTACTAAACATAGTTTACTAGAATCCGATGTATGCCATTTTTAGATTATTGTTGATTTTGCAAGAACCAATTTCGATAAAATTTATATGGGACCGATTTGAGGTATACTTGTTCCAATAAAAAAAAGCATTATCAACATTGGACTACTCTGTAAAAGTTATGCGTTTTCATAAATAATAAAATATAGGCGTCTAATAGAAATGAAATAATTTATTGTTCAAAACTGTGTACAATAAGATCTTCACAATTTGTATTTTATACCTAGCACTTTATAGTAGTTTATGCAACTGTCATATAATGAAGGGTATTAAAACACGAGTGTGAGTTTATGAAACGAGCACAGCGAGTTTTATAATAGTAACGAGTGTTTTAATACCCGTGTTATATGCAGTTGCATACACTACTTTATCTTCACTAATAAAAAAATAAAAAAACATATTGCGAAACATTAAATTCACGCGTACGTGTATTGTCACAGTGAACTTGGCGCCATTAAAATCTAACCAATGAGAGCGCAGCTGCGCGCGCAGGGCCAATCAGGAGCGAGCGCGCGATGTTATAATGAGATTTTACGATATCGATGTGGATATTATAACATCATGTGAAATTGCTTAAATGTTGTCTGCGCTATAACAGTAGTCATTATAAGTCAAGTATTGGAAACATAAGTAGAATGTTACAACATTAGTGTAGATAAATACAGTTTTGTCTTTACAGACATTCTATACCTACCTATAGAGTTACTAACATTTATCTTACTACAGTTATAAAATTAAATTAAACAAAATTTCATATAGATTCCAATTTAAGCTCAGTTTAATATTTACCTATTTCAAGTTTTTTAAACGCGAATATGTCCGCGTTTGACCACCAACTCGCCTGATGGTAAGCGACGTTGTGGTCGAAGATGAAGCACGCAGACCTAGCATTACTCGATACCCCCTACGTTTCGTCGGTTGAATAATATTTTTTTGCAAAAAATGACATGACCGACTTTAACCGTGTACAGAATTCGCGAATATTTCGCACGGATCGATGTAGAATTTTTCACATTATTGTTGATTTATCAAAAATGGCTCTGCCGATTTCGATAAAATTTAAATGGGGCCAATTCCGAAGTATACTCTTTCCAATAAAAAAAGAATGATCGAAATCGGACTATGTAAAAAGGTATGCGTGGTTATACATAATACAAAAATATATACGCGCCTCCGTTTAGTCGGTCAAAAATATCTTCCATAATATTAGTTTCCATAGTGAAATCTTCCATCGGGTTATAAGATGGGCGATGGTCGATCTCCACCGGCTCGTAGACTATCTATTACACAGATTTAATGTAATAGCACCTTCGAGCAAATATCTACAGAGCCACAGTCCCTAAGTGAAAGTAGTAAAAAAATGTCCGTACGCAGTCATATATTATATACCTATCCTTAAATAGTATAAAATAAAGTCGCTATTTTTGTCTGTTTGTCTGTATGCTTAAATCTTTAAAACTACGCAACGGATTTATATGCGGTTTTTTTTAATGGATAGAGTGATTCAAGAGGAAGGTTTATATGTATAATACACCTGTGCGAAGCCGGGGCGTCGTCGCCTAGTTTAGATATATATGTTACAGCCAAAGTAATAAATCTGGATATTATATATACTGTCTAGCCATTATACATAATATCTACTCAATTTAGATAAAGTGATAATTGACACAAAATTAATCACATTAACTAGCTATTTTATATAATATCTTCGAAGACTTGGATAATGTAATAAAACAAACTCGTAATAAGGACAGATTGTCTCTGGCGCTTCGCCGGCCGCTGCCGCGGCACGCTCGCTTCGCTCGCTCGGCTCGCGCGTTGTTTTCACTGTTCAAACCTAACCTAACCTAGTAATAGTTTTCCTTGGACTCTTGATCTGCCTACTAGGTTAGGTTAGGTTTGAACAGTGACAACAACGCGCGAGCCGAGCGAGCGAAGCGAGCGTGCCGCGGCAGCGGCCGGCGAAGCGCCAGAGACAATCTGTCCTTATTACGAGTTTGTTTTATTACATTATCCAAGTCTTCGAAGATATTATATAAAATAGCTAGTTAATGTGATTAATTTTGTGTCAATTATCACTTTATCTAGATTGAGTAGATATTATACATAATGACCAGTCATTATGTATAATAACTATTTAATCACTATGACTGTAACATATACATTAAATAATTCACAATAACCCATTTTCTCGAACCTTTATCTTATGTCACCTAATAAGTGCTTGTACTCGGGCACTTTAGCATCGCGCGGCGTTGTAGTCGGCTTGCATTCACCTTACGACTAACTAAAAAGCCTGCCCACTATGTAGCTTGGGCAGAGTTTCGGCTCGGACGTATTTTTTGCACGATTAAATTGTGAGTGACTCTATAGATACTTGCTCGATGAATAGACCTACCTCGTACGATTTAACGTGGGAGCTGCTTATAGGATGAGTATGGTCATCAAATCAGATGACCTTCAATCCTTCCTCCTACAGTTATGTGTTGCGCTGTTGCTATGCTAAATCTGCTATCCTTATCTAAACCAATATAATCATGCATCGAATAGGCTCCTAAACTACTGAACCGATTTGGAAAATTCTTTCACTGTTGGAAATCTACACTATCCTCGGTGAACAAAGGATATTATTATATTTTCAAAAAAATTAGGAATCCTTAATTTGTCAATTAATATCAATTAATTAAAATAATTAAATTAATTTAATGTAATTAATTTAATTATTGCTCATCCTTCGGCTTCGACTAGCTGCTCAGCCTTCGCTCGGGTACGATTGGCTAAAGATGACAAATCAATTAAATTAATTTAAATCGTACCCGAATTTAATTATTTTAATTAATTTAACTAAATTATTTAAATTAATTAAATTAAATTAATTTATTTTTAATTAATTTAATTGATTTGTCATCTTTAGCCAATCGTACCCGAGCGAAGGCTGAGCAGCTAGTCGAAGCCGAAGGATGAGCAGCCTAGTCCTTACTAGTAATATGAATCCGAAAGTGTGTTTGTTGATTTGATGGTTTATTGGTTTGTTCCTCTTTCACGCAGCGACGGAGCAACCGATGGACTTGATTTTTGGCATGGACAATAGGCATGATGCCTGGGTAAAAAAAAAATCATTATTATAATTAGTCCGTGAGTAAGATTAACAAAAAATATTGGACACGTATTTTTTCTTTCGTAAATCAAACAACAAATGACAAAGATACACCTTGTCAAAGTTTGGGAGAGCGGGTCCTGACGTCACCTCTCTTACAGAAGGCTATACATTTGTATGGCACTTGTGACGTCACGCGGAACTTTGACGGACTACCTATATCTTCATAATTATTTGTTTAATTGACAAAAGAAAAAATACGTCTCTTAATATTTTTTGATAGTCTCTGATGGGCTTATTATATTTTTTTAGTCATCATGCCTATTTGATTTTGAAAATTCTTTATTGACAATAATAAATGATAAAATGTATATTTAAATAACATTTAACTTAATAAGTTTAATTGTTTTATAGGCTAGTGACGCCTTTTTAAAACTTTAAGCTAACAATTGATGTTAGGAATTAGACTACTCATTAAAACATAAAATTGCGGGTACTTAGTAAATTGATTAGGCATAAATACTACTTACATACTACTGGGCTACTTCGTATGTTTATATAATCATGCCTATTGGACATAATTTGAACGACTGCAAGTGACATAGGCTACTTTTTATCCCGAAAAAATCGTGGTTCCCGTAAGATAAGCAAAACACTTTTTTTGACTGACCTGATTTAAACTGACCACTAATTCGGTTTTTAGGGTTCCGTACCCAAAGGGAAAAACGGGACCCTATTACTAAGACTTCGATGTCCGTCTGTCTGTCTGTCACCGGGCTGTATCTCATGAACCATGATAGCTAGGCAGCTGAAATTTTCACAGATGATGTATTTCTGTTGCCGCTATAACAACAAATACTAAAAACAAAATAAAATAAATATATAAGGGGGGCTCCCATACAACAAACCTGAATTTTTTGACGTTTTTCGCTCTATAATAATAATGGTACCAGGTAGATGCTTGAAATTTTTACAGAATATTAAGTTTTATATTCACTTCAATAATAAATAATAAAATTTAAATAAAATAAATATTTAAGGGGGCTCCCATACAGTACGGAACCCTCCGTGCGCGAGTCCGACTCGTACTTGGCCGATTATTAAATGTATTTAACTCGTAAACGTTACCTATTCCTGACCGCTAAATGGGTTATCGTAAACTTATAATGAGTAGTTCATCTGTAAATGGCAAAAAACAAAAAAAAAAAATCGCCCGCAGATCTAGTGAAACCTTGAGTTGAGGAAATATTTCCTTTGTAATTGAAATAGTTTACATGACCGCTCACTATTTGACGTGAAATACCTATTTCATACAAAAGCCGAAGGTCTTGAACCTAGTACGACCCGGCTATAAAATAGTTAAACTGCCAATGATAAATGGAAAACAAACGCTTAGCGCACTGTGAGTTATTTACTTGGTACGCTCGCTTTACTCAAGCGTAGGACGCGGGTTCAAACCCGGCCGGTGGTAAGGACCAATGAGTTTTTTTGGGAATTTATGTACGGATTTACACACCACTGATTTTCACTGATGATAATGAAATAGCGTTACGCAATCCGACTAAAGGATTCTAATTCTAATTCGATGTGGGGGCGATAAGTCCTGCACTGACGTCCCGCATGGGGTGTTTTGTGCATTTCCCCCTCCAGCGTCTACCCGAGCCAGCCCAGCTCCTTAAAATAATGGAGCGTAGCTCTGGGCCGCTGGCATAACTGCTCCAGTGGCTTAGATGGTGAATGAAATGATGGCGATGTGGATGACAAGGCTGATGATAATGCAGAAGCATCATGCAATCGTTAGCTATTCTAGTGTCGTCTGTGGCTTTGCAATGCCACGGAACATGCTCTACAGTAATTAACCAACGAATGAATTATAATCTTCTCTTCCAGCTGTCTTCGATCGCGAAGAAAGTGGACATGACGGAGCGTCAGGTGGAGCGCTGGTGGCGGCTCCGGCGCAGCCAGGAGAAGCCCTCCACGCTCGTCAAGTTCACGGAGAACATGTGGAAGTTCACCTTCTATCTGTGCAACTTCACGTTTGGCATCTTCGTGCTATGGGACAAGGAGTGGCTCTGGGACATCGACCAGTGTTACATCGGATATCCGCATCAGGTAAGAGTTCAATCGTCATCGTGTATTTGCACTCAATACCTAGTGTTTAGGGTTCCGTACCCAAAAGGTAAAAATGGGACCCTATTACTAAGACTCCGCTCTCCGTTTGTCTGTCTCCAGGCTGTATCTCATGAACCGTTATAGCTAGAAAGCTGAAATTTTCACAGATGATGTATTTCTGTTGTCGCTATAACAACCAATACTAAAAACAGAATAAAATTAATAATTAAGGGGGGCTCCCATACAACAAACCTGATTTTTGTCCGACTCGTACTTGGCCGATTATTCCGTATTAGGTGAGATCTTGTCACCATCTTGTATTACTGCGCTCGTAGTTAAGCTTAGTTTGGCCACGGTAATGATACATCACCCATTAATGATCGATAGAAAATAAACGGTCAAGTGCGAGTTAGACTCGCGCACGAAGGGTTCCGTACCGTATGGAAGCCCCCCTTAATATATTTTATTTTAATTTAACTATTTATTTTTAAAGGGAATATTTAACTTAATATTGTGTGAATATTTCAAGCATCTACCTGTCACCATTATTAAAATCGAGCGAAAAACGGCTAAAAATTCAGTATTGTTCTTTAGGAGCCTCCTTAAATATATTTTTTCTGTTATAGCGGCAACAGAAATACGTCATCTCTGAAAATTTCAATTAGCTATCACGGTTCGTGAGATACAGCCTAGTGACAGACAGACAGACGGACGGACAGCGGAGTCTTAGTAATCCCCAAATAGGGAAAATCCATAAATAGGGTCCCGTTTTTACCCTTCGGGTACGGAAACCTAAATGCAAAGTATAGTAAGTTCGTAAAGGCCAAGTAGCTAGCCCTAGAGAGTTTTTAAGCTGAATTGATTAGCTGTGAAAATAGTGCTGGTTACAACTTACAACACATCGTCACCTTTTCAAAAACTTGAAAATTCACGCCTCGTACGGAATTATAGCTATGACGACTGTTTAATTTATTCTGTAACGCTCCACATTCATTATTGATACACTAATAATACATTTTCACGGTAATTTCTGCTCATGAAATTAAAATATCTATATTTCAACCTGACCGACACTTCATGACACAAACATCGATCGATATATCAAACCATATCATACGAATGTTTGCACGAAGGACATATTCTATATTATCACTAGCGGTCCCGGTGAACTTCATCTTACCATCTGTCAAGTGTCAATGACATTTTGTACATGCCGGAAAATTTTGTATGGGAAAATGAAATCCATGTTGTTGTTATTTTTCTCGCAACTGTTATAAAATTTCTCACCGTTTAAACCTTCCCTTAACTTCCACAAATATTTCAAGACCAAAATTTGCCAAATCGGTTCAGCCGTTCTCGAGTTTTAGCGAGACTAACAACCACGATTCATTTTTATACATATAGGTTGTAGGCATCATTGGCTTATTTTTGCTTTGGGAACAGAACTGAAATTACAAACAAAAAAACTGCTATATTATAGGTATACTTTAGTCGAGTCGAGAGTCAATGAACCTTTCGTATGGAGTGGCTGATTTTTTCATAGAATTAGAACCAATAGAATAGAAACCGTACTAAAATAGCAAGAGATATACACTTCGTCCCACTTTAAATATGTAATTTAAAAGGTGTTAGACCCGAACTTACGTAATTTCAAAGGGTTTCACAAACTAGTATTGAGCTATCTCGGCTGTCCAAATTCAAAAAGGCAAATAGTAGGAAGGTAAAATGATCAGAGATTTTTACCTTCTCTGGAACTAGAGGGTTCAAATTTCCGATCATATCGCAAAAGACAGCGGAACCACTTTTAAACATTTTTAACCCCCGACGCAAAAGAGGGGTGTTATAAGTTTGACGTGTCTGTTTGTGTGTCTGTCTGTCTGTCTGTGGCATCATAGCGCCCGAACCACTGAACCGATTTCAGTTTAGTTTTTTTTTGGATGAAAGGAGACTTAATCGAGAGTGTTCTTAGCTATGTTTTATAAAAATCGATTGAGCCGTTTAAGAGTTATGGTGGGTTAAAGTGGGGATGGAAGAACCAAAATTCTACAAATGTGCCCAAAACGGTTGTCAGTGTGTCGGGGGTTTTTTAAATTTTAAATTTATGACACTTGTGATTTTGACGTATGCCGACAGACAATGAGTTTTTCTTGTTCCACTCACTCTCGCGTATGCTGTATAGTATTACCAGATATGAATAAGACAGCTGTAACACAGTTTTTATTTGAGCAAAATTTAGTAAGTATTCTATTACTTTAGTTCTAATTCTATGGATTTTTTTGCGATTTCAGAGTTAAGCAAAGTTAAGTCAAGATTTTCAGAGCTGTGGCCTGTCGAAAACAAAAAGAACCGTTAAATAAAAGGTTGAATAACGGACATGTGTCTGTCTCGCGTCTTCAAATCAATGCCTTCTCTAGTCTATGAATCATATTTTAGCAACGTACGCCTACTACCGTTCAATATATCACTAGAGAGCAAATTTACTGTGTCAACAATCCACCAGTGACACCTTTACACTGATAAATTTAAGCCTTGTATACACTACATACAACATTTTGAATATTTTTAAGCTCAACATGTAACGAAATAATCGGCTAAGTGCGAGTGGGACTCGCGCACGAAGGGTTCCGCACCGTATGGAAGGCCCGTTACTTAATATATTTTATTTTAATTTAACAAGACTAAAGATAAGGACAGAGGAGGTGACTCCCGCTCTGGGTGGTTCTTGGTGCAAAGGATGTCTATCGCTATTCAGCGCGGTAATGCTGCTAGCATTATGGGCACCTTTGCACCGGGGGCCATCAGGGGTGGGTTATTTGATTGGTTTTAATTTATTAATTATTTTGGAAAGAAATATACCACTTAATATTTCAATCATCTTCTTGTTACCATTATATTTGTTGTTATAGCGGCAATAGAAATACGTCATTTGCGAAAATTTCAACGTTCTAGCTATTACGGTTGAGGTACAGCCTGGTGACAGACAGATGGACAGCGGAATCTTAGTAATAGGGTCCCGTTCTTACCCTTTGGGTACGGAACCCTAAAATATTGTGGTCCGCGAACATCGAACTTTATTTATAGGCCAAATCATAGTTCTTCACGGCGGTGAAGTTAGCTACAAGCTGTGCGAAGCCCAATCCTCGCGCAACAGTTATAATATGCCGAATCGTGCAAGTAGGCGGATGTGATGTTGGCTACAAGCTGCCTAATATCCAATCCTGACTGGAGCTAGACAGACACGTACGGCTAGACAGATGCGACCAAAGCGCCACCCTTTAATGGTGGACATTCTGCGCGTTAGAACCAAGCGTTTCGAATCCTCATTCCTCTTACGAACAGCCAAAATGTGGAACGCTTTGCCCGGGTTTTCCCGCTCAAGTACAACGTGGGTGTCTTCAAATCCCGAGTAAATAGGTATCTTCTAGGAAAGCGTGCTACAAACTAGACCGCATATCTGCTCAGCATCAGGCAGTATGTAGTCAAAAGCAAACCTATTCAGAATAAAAAAAAAAAACCAAAAACCCACATAAAGATGCGCGTTGATTGGATACTGCGCGGCTTCTAACTTCACATCCGCCGACTTGTATGATTCGGCCTATGGATGAGCTTCCGTCAGGATTGCGTTGGGTCAAATGACCAGTTGTATGGCAACATGTTGCCAGTAGCCAGTAGTGTTGATTTCAGGTACGATCGGCTTTTTCGATAACTTTATCGAACAAAAGCTACGCGTCAAGTGTCCACTTGACAAGATTTGTTGTTCAACTGCATGTTGCACGGAAACTAACAACAAGCTACGCGACATCTGGCAACGTCGCCGATCATGTTGAGCGACACATATTGCAAATCATTTGTTGCCTAGTGTGTAGACAAGACTTTATTTCACTATCTCACGACCTTGGGCCTTGGATACGCGTTCGACCCACTCTGAGTTCATCTATCTGTTTTTTAATAACCACATGATACAAGGTCTAAATTCCATTGGATCAAATTCCGTTTTTAATCAAATAATTTGTATACCATCACGCGATGTGATAAGCAAATGCTGTCTTTAATGACTCAGCATTTTGAGGAATATTTGTATGGCCAGGGCCGACTTTAGGGGGCCGCCTTCATTTATTTTGGGGCGAAAAAAATGCACTGGGATGTCGGTAAAATTATTACCCTTGTAGATATAAACAGGGTCATAGGTATCAATAGGTATTAAACGCAAAAACCTTTTTAGTACATCTAGACAAACAACTTTTGTACAACGACTTTTGAAAATTCGCTAAAAAAATTCGCTTTCCATACATTTTGCCGCGCGTTGACGAACTTTTTGTATGAAAAAGCTGATTTTTTCTTCGTGATTTTCCAAAAGTTGTTTGTCTAGATCAGCCATTCTCAAAGTGTGTTCCGCGGAGCCCTAGGGGCAAAGCTTCTTTAGGGGCTCCATATGAATGCTCATAGTAGGTAATAAGAAAAAATAAAAACACAAACAATCTTGTAGCTACAGAAATGTTTGAGGACGAATTATATTTGAAGAATATGGCCAATATCAATATACAAAGTATGAAAAATATTTTTTTGTTTATTTTAGGGTTCCTTTAAATATTTCACTTTGCAAAAGGGCTCCGTCACCAAAAAAGTTTGAGAACCGCTGGTCTACATGTACTAGACCCGCCATTAAAAGGTTTTGCGCTTTTTACCCATAACCCTTCAATTCACTTGACAATTGACAATCAATTGACATTGTATTCTAGTTTTTTTTTTAAATTTGATTATCATTTTACTATTGAAATTGCGTGACTCATGTTTATTCAATTTTTAGTATTATTTTTTGATTTTGTATTGTATTTTTATGTTTTCTTTTTTCCGTTGGTTTTTTATTTTACTTTAATATTGTGAGGCAAATGTAATTGATTCAGATCGTTTTTCCTCAATAAAGAAATTTGAATTTGAATTTGAACCCTGTATAAGCTCCAAATAGCCCAATGAGCTATGGAGAGAACTTATTCTCAGTCTCTGCGGGATCGAATCAGAAATGAGGAGATCCGTAGAAGAACCGTAAGTTACCGACATAGCCCAGCAGATTGGCAAGTTGAAATGGCAGTGGGCAGGGTACATAGCACGGAGGACAGACGACCGATAGGGTCGAAAAGTTCTCGAGTGGAGACCACGTACCGGCAGGCGCAGCGTAGGACGACCACCAACGATGTGGACAGATGACATCGTAAATACCGAAGGATCGCAATGGAAGCAAGCCGCCTCAAACCGGTTTTATTGGAAATACATAGGGGAGGCCTATGTCCAGCAGTGGACGTGCTTTGCTGATGGATGGATAGACAGATGACGTTAAGACCGCAGGATCGCGCTGAATGCAGGCCGCCTTCAATTGATCTTATTGGTGATTTGTAGGGGAGGCCTATGTCCAGTAGTGGACGTCCTATGCTTGAAATTATGATTTAAATGATGAATCATATTTAGAGTTGGCTCTCGGACTATTCGACTTTAGTCAGGTATCACCTGATATTTCAAACGGGCTAATTCGCAAATTCTAATTGTGTTATCAAAAATATGCAGCTCATTGATAGTAACATAATTATTTAAATATGTCAAGTTTGAAACCAGTTTCTGTACATGATGATGTAATATTTTTTTTAGTGGTGGAATTCGCAGCGGTATTAACATATAAAGTTGTCTGTCAGCGACACATTTTGCCAAGCACTTCCTGTTTTAAACCCGTTGTATTATTTCGTATCGATTTTATCTTTCGAGTTACAAGTGTTTTATGCACAACCTCTTAGGGGTAAGATTCGTATAGACCGGGTGGCTAGCCCTGGCTATAAAGCATGCGACCACGAAAAGCGATGAAAAGAACTCATTTCGACGTGTGAAAAAGTGATAGTTATATACTTTGCCATAACGCTGTCTCGTTCTGACACTACGAACGAAATAATTCGTGGCGCGCATACTAGCCCGGCCGGTGTCATAGTTTTTAAGCCGTCTGAAGGCGGCTAAAATGGCTAAACTGTTAAAACAACCAGCGCCTACAATTTAACGTGTCATCCGAGCCACGGTAGCAGTCGGTTGTAAATAACATCCGCGGTCACCCATCCGAAGACTGACCGTGCTGAACGCTGCTTAACTTGGATGATAGCTACACACCTATCAAACGCTTGGGAATAATTTAGTACATCAATATAAACACTTTTGCTATGGGACCAACTCGAAAATAGCTCAAAGAAAACCAAGTGTTAACACATTCTGTCGATAGCTTCAATGGACATTTTCTATGTGATGACCCGAATAATTATTTTTCGCAAAAAATGACATGACCGACTTCAACCGTGTACAGAATTCGCCAATATTTCGCACGGATCGATGTAGCGTTTTTCACATTATTGTTGATTTACCAAAAATGGCTCAGCCGATTTCGATATCATTTAAATGGGACCAATTCCGAAGTATACTCTTTCCAATAAAGAAATAATTGTCGAAATCGGACTACTGTATAAAAAGTTATGCGTGACACATTAAAAAAAATATGCGTCGAATTGAGTACCTCCTCCTTTTTTTCGTCGGCCAATAAATATTTTTTGCTAAAAATAGCATGACCGACTTCAACCGTGTACATAATTCGCGAATAGTTCGCACGGATCGATGTAGCGTTTTTCACATTATTGTTTATTTACCAAAAATGGATCAGCCGATTTCGATATAATTTAAATGGGACCAATATACTGTACTCTTTCCAATAAAAAAAGAATTATCGAAATCGTACTACTATGTAAGAAGATAATCGTGATTAGACAGTAAAAAAAATATACGCGTCGAATTGAGTACCTTCGTTTCGTCGGTCAAAAATATATTAGCTGTTACAAACCCGCACGTGCGAGTGTGGTGGACATATCCCAATCACCCTTCGTGAGTAGGCCTATGATCAGTAGTGGACTATTAAATAGGCTGGTACAGATGTCTTATGTGGCCGATATTAAGCCACAGCGCTCGATAATGTATGAGTCATTAGGCGTTACGGCATCCACTGACAGACATAGGCTTCCTTTATGAATGACCTACTAATAGATTATATGATATTAGGACCCATAGTAATATGAGAAACCCTTATAACTTCCCACCCGCCCCTTTCTTCTATCGCACGGCTAGACAAGCGCGACCAAAGCGCCACCCTTTTATGGTGGTAATTCCGCGCGTCAGAACTAAGTGTTTCGAATTCATATTCCTCATACGAACAGTCAGAAAGTGGAACGCTTTGCCCGAATCTGTCTTTTCGCTAAAGTACAAAATAGGTGTCTTCAAATCCCGAGTAAATAGGTATCTTCTAGGTAAGCATGCTACACCCTAGACGGCACATCTGCTTTACATCAGACAGTATGTAGTCAATTATATGTAAAAATAGTTACATATTTGTTATACAAGAGTGCAAAGTTTCTTTTTAACCGTGTGCTCAATTTTGATGACTGAGCAAGCGAAGGATTCTAAAATCGAATCACGAGCGCAGTCATTCAATAACGCGTGATTCAAAAAATAGAACCCTGAGCGTCAGCGAGGAAACCAAAAGAGAACAAGGTGAAACAATTTTGCACTAGAGTGCAACACGTAACTTTTCATTCCATTTCAACGAGGAAATTACCAATTTTGAAAAAATAAACACTTACAATTGAAAGAAAGAAAGAAATATACAACTAAATATTCCGTGAAAATTTCAAGCATCTACCGGTTACCATGATTAATATAGAGCGAAAAACGGCTAAAAAATCAGGTTTGTTGTATGGGAGCCCCCCCTTAAATATTAATTTTATTCTGTTTTTAGTATTTGTTGTTATAGCGGCAACAGAAATACATCATCTGTGAAAATTTCAGCCTTCTAGCTATAACGGTTCATTATGTACAGCCTGGTGTGAGACAGACGGACAGTCGCACAGCGGAGTCTTAGTAATAGGGTCACGTTTTTACCCTTTGGGTACGGAACCCCAGAAAGTACCGAGTTAAAAACTTTAAACTTGTGTTCCAGGGCATAACGAGCGACATCTGGTGGTACTACATGATATCGTCGGCGTTCTACTGGTCGCTGACGCTGACGCAGTTCTGGGACGTGCGGCGCAAGGACTTCTGGCAGATGTTCGTGCACCACCTCGCCACCATCGCGCTGCTGTCCTTCTCCTGGGTGTGCAACCTGCACCGCATCGGCACGCTCGTGCTGCTGCTGCATGACGCCGCTGATATATTCGTTGAGGTGCGTAACCTTTCATACATCTTGGATCAATAATACCGCATGTGAAAAATTCGTCAGCTTTACGTGAAACGCGTGGTGTTTCCGTGAAAAGCCGTGGTGGTCTAGTGGTAATGACACTCGCCTTACAATCGTGAGGTCGTGGGTTCAAATCTCGGTCCCGTACCAATGAATTTCTTGGAATTTATGTACGGAATTTCACACTAATGGCTTTTCGGTGAAGGAAAACATCGTGAGGCAACCTGCAAATGTCCGTAGAAGAAATTCGATGGCGTATGTGAATCCACCAACCCGCACTGGGCCAGCGTGGTGGGTATGGCCCAATCACCCTTCGTGGGTAGGTCTACGTCCTGCAGTGGACAATTAAAAAGGCTAGTACAGAGTTTTTCACCAACGGTCAAGTTTTGAATGCATTTGGTTATAAAGTCGAAATGTTAACGGGTGACGGAGTTATAGGGTGGAGCAAACGTGAGCAGTGCAGTCCAGTTGATGTTATTCCAATTTCATCTTAAGGTGCAACAATTTGACGGCACGAACTCAGATTTAGCGTAGATTAATTTAATCATACCTCAGCTGTATTGTCTGAAGAAGAGATAGATTCGATGATAAACAGTTGATATATTGCGTGTGCACCCATTGCAAAATATAATTTGGATTTTAAAATACCTATAATTATTACCTAACGCAGCTGTAAACTAAATGCGCATAAGGTGTTCTCCGTAGTAAATTATAAAAAAAAACTCCATTCTCATAGTTATTTGAACTAACGAATACATAAACATGGCCGCTATTTTCATAAAATATGACTCAGTTTAGGTCTTCTGTGTTTTTTTGCATCCAAAGTTTCCTAAATATTTGAGTCAAAATTCAAATGTTCCAAGGCATTCGAGTGGAGTTTATTTTTACAGTTTTATTAGCAAGAAGCATAGATTTTGTAAAGACAAATTGATATAAATCTTAGTTTTAGATATTCAACAGCAAACAATGGTATGATTACCTACTGACGCTTGTATGAAGTGACGAGCGACTTGTTTACTCTTAACTGCTTAAGTCTAAAATTATGTTATTAAATTGGTATCTCATTTCCACCTGTGATACTGTAGAGATTGTCTAAGCTGAAATGACGCGCCCCACCTTCGCATTTACGCACACAAGCAAATTTCAAATATGGACGCAACAGACCTAAACATGCAATTGTCATTGGTCGTTCAGTTGCCGGCTAGACTCAAACGCGGGAGCACGCATCGTTCGATCTCAAAAGTACCGTCAGCATGTCTACAAAAAAACATCTTCGGAGCCAGGTAAATAAAATATTTCTTCAAACAACTTATTTGATTTTTAACATGTAAAGTTACGTTAGACTTTTTTATTTGTTTTACCAAATAATATAAGACTGAATTAATAAAAAAATCTATTGATTTTTTTACAGGCAAAAGAAATTATTGCAAAAGTATACCACCGAATGAAATATGAAGCGGAAAATGGAGTGGAAAAACTTACTGATGCTAGGTGGCGAACTGCCCAAGCCGTTGGTGTGCTTCGAAGAACGATAGCTTCATTCCATACAGAATTTAATGAAGTACCAACATTAAGAAAGCTTAAACAGATATTGGTAGAAAGAATTGGTTTTACTGGTTGTATAGAAACACTGAACTGAATCCCATTGAAAAATATGGGGGATATTAAAATCTATGTGGCTAGTAAAAACGTTGCAAAAATTTAACATCCATTATGACACTAATAAATGAACGACTTGAAATGATTGATCGTACAATGTGGGCAAACACATGTCGGCATGTTGAAGACACAGAAAAACAATATTCACAATACTTTGACATGGATAGAGAATTTATTATTAATGTTAATGACTCTGATTCAGACGAAAGCGACTCTCTTGAGATGAGTGAGTAATGATACTTTAAGCTACTGTAATTAAATTAAATTGTAAAGTAAATAAATAATTCACAAATTATTATTTTATTTTAATATGCCTATACTGAAACCCTATACTACTAAACTGAAATCACTTAATAATTATGTTCTAATGACCATGAATTCAAAACCTATTAAAGCATTGCATTAAAAAATTTAAATAAATCATTTCGCTTAAGTTTTAAGAAGTTCTTTGTAGACTGTACTTGCTAAGAACCGTTGTTCTCGGATTTGTTGCCCAACTAGTTTAGTTGATCTTAAACGTGCGAGCGGAGAGGACGCCTTGCTTCATACAATGTGACGGCGCTGCTCCATAGAGCGAGCGTGGTCGGATTTATCACCCGACTAGTCGACCGTCTTGTACACGTGCAGATCGTAGTTCACTGAACAATCGACGCTCCCACACAGATGAAGTGTCGTCATTAATATTTGCACTCACACATCTAAATAAACTAATTAAGTAGTGGGGCGCGTCATTTCAGCTTGGACAAGCTCTACTATTAAAACATGAGACCAATAGCATCCTCTACGTTATCGGCACACAATATATACGAGTATACAATGGCGGCGCTAGGCGTAGGCTATGTGGACCACCGCTTACGTCTTCGTACTAATTGAATTGTATTGAAAAAATATATCGCGCTCGCTACGCTCACGCTTAATAAGATGCTCTCGTTTGATCATATCAAATCTACTCGTTTTGAAATAATAATCAGCTAATAATTTTTGGTTTTACCAGATGTGATGATAGAAAGGGGAAGATGAAAAGAACAGAACCTGAGTGAAACTGGCAAAGGACAGAAATAAATGTAGACTTAGGCCTGTCATCATCATCATCATCTTGCCCTTATCCCACTAGGTGGGGTCGGCACAGCACGTTTCCTTTCGCCACTTCACTCTATCATTCGTCATCTCATCCTCAACTCCTTTCTCTCGCATGTCATCTTTCACACATTTCTTTGTCTTCCCCTCCCGCTTTTGCCACTTACCATCATATTAAGAGATTTTTTTGTGACACTTATATTAATTTTCAAAGTCAAAGTCAAAATCATTCGGTAAGCCGTCAACGCATTTGAGATGTAACTTGTAAAAATCACAATAATTTATTGGTTTAGCACTCTAATCGATATTTCGTCTGTGCCTCTAAACAATAAACATGGTTATTTCAAATTTTACAGTGCCACCAACTTAGCTGTTCAGTGTTCAGTTGCGGCGTCGCTAGTGGCGCAAATTCAAATGACTAATTCAAAATGGTGGCTGACGCACATGTAGTTCCAATTTTGCCCACTTGAACAGCTAAGTTGGTGGCACTGTACTTGTAGCAACTAATTTTACATCTTAGCCGCCTTATTTCAGTTTAATTCTAGTTGTTTACACAATTAATCTAGTAATTAAATTGCTTTGGAATGTGACATTAAGATAAATGACCGATAACCTCACCTAGGCGAGGGGGCGGGATTTCAAACGATTATATTATTTATGAATAGCATTCGTGCTAAGGTCTTCGAACTTTTATTACGCACGAAGCTATTACCTACTAGGGGTCACCACTGTCACCTTTATACAGGGTCACGTATAAATCACCAACAAGCAACAACCTCGCAATATCATAAACAATGACATTGTTCTACGACTTTGATAACTTGCTAGATTTTACTTTCAGACATAAATATAGTAGTATACGCAACTGTCATATAATGAAGGGTATTAAAACACGAGTGTGAGTTTATGAAACGAGCGCAGCGAGTTTCATAATAGTAACGAGTATTTTAATACCCGTGTTATATGCAGTTGCATACACTACTTTATCTTCACTAATAAAAATAAAAATAAAATCTAAGGCCATTCTAAAATCTCGCGCAGGGCCAATCAGGAGCGAGCGCGCGATGTTATAATGAGATTTTACGATATCGATATTATTACGATGTGGATATTACTATAACATCATGTGAAATTGCTTAAATTGAGTGTTTTGTTGTCTGCGCTATAACAGTAGTCATTATAAGTCAAGTATTGGAAACATAAGTAGAATGTTACAACATTAGTGTAGATAAAATAATTTAATGGTCCGCTTGAATGTTCTTTATTCTACTCGTATTGCATGCGAAGTTATGGTCCGGGAGGTAAGCGCAAAAAATGCAACTACTTTCTAAAAGCTGAATTTTTGGTATTACGTTGTCATGGTGGTGTACAACAATACCCCGGAGTGCTTAGCGTTTCGTGGGGATACCCGTTTCACGGTAATGATATATCTAACAGTCTTCGACAACAGTAACTAACAGTATTCCGAACATACAAACGGTCGGAATGCGAATCATACCTACGCGCCTCGGAGCTCGGTATGCACTCGGTATGCTAGTCAGTCGCGGCGCGCCATTGTGACGAACGAACGTGTAGATTTGTAACTAGTAATTAATCGTGCGACTTACGTTTTTAGGGTTCCTCGTTTTACTACGGAGCCGCTTCCTCATTCATTCGCAACGTACCTATTTTTTGTCAATAATAGTAGTTTATGCAACTGTCATATAATGAAGGGTATTAAAACACGAGTGTGAGTTTATGAAACGAGCGCAGCGAGTTTCATAATAGTAACGAGTGTTTTAATACCCGTGTTATATGCAGTTGCATACACTACTTTATCTTCACTAATAAAAATAAAAACATATTGCGAAACATTAAATTCACGCGTACGTGTATTGTCACAGTGAATTTGGCGCCATTAAAATCTAACCAATGAGAGCGCAGCTGCGCGCGCAGGGTCAATCAGGAGCGAGCGCGCGCTGTTCTTTTTTTTATTTCATTGGCACAAGATCTTACCAAAGAGTTTTGTGCATGTAAGTTTAGTAGTTTCGACGAAGTTTTCACGTATAACCCAACTGTTTTCAAAAGCCAGCCTAATGTCAAAATTTTATACAACTTGTATGAGGATTTTGACATAAGGCTCGCTAGGTTAATTGGTCGCGTTTTATTGATGTTATAATGAGATTTTACGATATCGATGTGGATATTATAACATCATGTGAAATTGCTTAAATTGAGTGTTTTGTTGTCTGCGCTATAACAGTAGTCATTATAAGTCAAGTATTCGAAACATAAGTAGAATGTTACAACATTAGTGTAGATAAATATAATAATTTTACATTTTGATAGATAGAAACTAGAAAGAATTTAAAAATACAACTCAAGTAAGTAGGTAATGTAGGTAGATGAAATTAAAATACTGAAGGCGGGCAGCCCTAGCGCGGGATACGTTCTGCGTGACCACGTGGCGCTGTAGATATATATATTTCAAGGACAGGTCCGAGTCACAATACTGTAAGATACCATTACGTTTGAATTTAAAAAAATCGGTTAAGTGCGAGTCGGACTCGCGCACGAAGGGTTCCTTACCGTATGGGAACCCAATTCCTCTTGCCGTGATTAATAGCGAGCAAAAAAACTCCTAAAATCATGTTTGTTGTATGGGAGCCCCCCTTTAATATTTATTTTATTCTGTTTTCAGTGTTTGTTGTTATAGCGGCAACAGAAATACATCATCTGTGAAAATTTCAGCTGCCTAGCTATCATGGTTCATGAGATACAGCCCGGTGACAGACAGACAGACAGACGGACATCGAAGTCTTAGTAATAGGGTCCCGTTTTTACCCTTTGGGTACGGAACCCTAAAAAAACGAGTCGAAATATAAAGGCTGAAGTTTCAGTTAAACTTTAAAGATATGTGTCGCGACTCGCGAGATCTACTGTACGGAGAATTACCAGTTTACGTAAATATACACTGCCTCGGTGGCTCAGTGGTTAGTGACCCTGTCTTCTGGATCAAAGAGGCGTGGGTTCGATCCCCGCCCAGGGCAAGCATTTATGTGATGAACATCTAGATGTTTGCTCTGTGTCTGGGCGTTATTTAGATACTAAGCCCGATTACAGAGGCGCCAGCGTAATTGTAATAGCTAAGTAGCATAGTCCTGTTTCTTTTTCACTTTAGGCATTCGATAGAGAGAACGCTTTTTACGTTGCTATTAAATTTACGATGGCGCCTCTGTAATCGGGCTTACTATCTATATAGGCATGTTAGTTAAAATGTATGTATATGTAGTATATCAGTCTCTGGCAGCCAAATCACAAGCTCTGCTTAGTTTGGGGTCAGAGGCCGTGTGTAAGATGTCCCCAAATATTTATTTATTATATTTTATGTTTCCAGTCTGTGAAAGCGGCCAAGTACGCGAGCTACCAGCGCACGTGCGACACCTTATTCTTGATGCTCATCGTGGTGTGGATATTCACGCGCGTCGGCATCTACCCCTTCTACATTATATGGAGGTGAGGAAAACGCGCGTGCTATACCCTATTCCTGATGCTCATTCGTCGTTTCAGCCATTGGATGTCCACTGTTGGACATAGGCCTCCCCTATAGATCTTCAATAAGACCGGTGGGAAGCGGCTCGCAGCCAGCGGTTTTGATGAGGTCACCTGTCCACCTTGTAGGAGGGCATTCCACGCCAAGCGGACAGATAAAAACGATGTTTTCGATTTCGGTAATATTTGAGTATGTTGAAAAATGAATTAATAAAATGAAAAATAATTTATTTCTTTTAGTACAATATATGAAATATGTTGCCATGGCCATCAAACTACTCGTAGGTGTGAGAACACTTGTTATTTTAATGGATACTTAAAATAATAACAATGTTAAATTTACTTGTGGTTTGAGCTTACAAGTTATGTCACAATGTTTTTTGTTTAATTTTTTTAAGTTTCAGAATAATTATTATAATAATTACTTTCTTGAAGTCTAATTAATTAAATGATAAAAAATAATTACAAAATTGATTTACACATTTCATTTGATGTTGTACCTATACATATGCCAAATGTCCTTGATACGTGTGCCAAATATTTTTGTAATACCATTACCATATGGGAGCCCTTATTATGTTTTATTTTAAACTAGCGACCCGCCCCGGCTTCGCACAGGTTTATTATACAATTATAAACCTTCCTCTAGAATCACTCTATCTATTAAAAAAAACCTCATCAAAATCCGTTGCCTAGTTTTTAACATATAAGCATACATGGGGACAGACAGCGGAAAACGACTTTGTTTTATACCATGTAGTGATTAATTTTAGAAGTAAATATTCTGTAAATATTTCAACCATCTACCGGTTGCTGTAACAATATTTTTTCATAGTAGTCCGATTTCAATAATTCTTTTTTTATTGGAAAGAGTTTAATGATATGTTTTTTATTTAGAGTGCTTTCCACACTAGATTTTATCTCCAAGAGTTATCTTTGTGATTGACGCTCTAACCAACTGAGCCAGCTCACCTACTAGGAGGCGAGCTGGCTCAGTTGGTTAGAGCGTCGGGCTAGTGATCCGAAGGGGCAGGTTCAAATCCTGCGTTCGCTTCAGATTTTTGAAATGCTTATCACAAAGATAACTCTTGGAAAGAGTTTACTTCGAAATTGGTCCCATTTAAAATTTTAACGAAATCGGCTGAGCCATTTTTGATAAATCAACAATAATGTGGAAAATGCTAGATCGATCCGTGCGAAATATTCGCGAATTCTGTACACGGGTGAAGTCGGTCATGCTATTTTTTGCAAATAATAATTTAAGGCGAGTATCGCTACTCGCCCCTCTATGTGATTGTGGTTATAATATGCCGTTATCTTTTCGTTTGCAGCACATCGATCCGCGCGCCGATGCTTCTGCCGATGTTCCCTGCCTACTACATCTTCAACTCGCTCCTGTGTCTACTGCTCGTGCTACACGTGGTGTGGACGTGGCTCATCCTGCAGATCGCCTATATTACCATTCAGGCCGGACAGGTGACAGACAGACAATAGTTATTTGTTATATAAGAGTGCATAGTTGCTTTTTAACGCGATTAAATTGATGACCGAGCAAGCGAAGGATTCTAAAATTGATTCACGAGCACAGCGAGTGATTAAAAAATTAGAATCCTGAGCGTTAGCGAGGGAATCAAAAGAGCACAAAGCGAAAAATCTTTGCACTTGAGTGCAACACGTAACTTTTCATCCCACCTCAGCGAGGAAATAACTAAAGTCGTCTACATATCGTACTGTTTCAAATACTTCTCACGTGATTGTTGAGGGACAAAGCTCATTTGCGTATTATTAACAGTTTCAGTCAATTCTGTTGGCGTCAAATAAACTTCCTCGTCGCTCGTCGTTTTAACTTTCAAGTTTCTTGTTTGGTTTTAATAGTATGAAGTGAAAATAAAAGGGCGCGCGCAAAGCAAATAAAGAGAAAAGTATACTTAGAAGGTTCCGAGTCTGAGTTTTTAACAAATTAAAAAAGGTTGTATGATAAATTCGGCACCATGGAGGTAGAAGTAAATTATGTTTTGAATTCACAAACTTAGTGCACACGATGTTCTAAATTCAATTATGCTTTATTTTCTAGCGGATAAAAAAGACTTTTGCAATCAGATATTGAAAAGCAAAAATACTCTTTCCGAGATGGGGGGGATGAAACACTCTTTATTAAACGAAAACACTAAACACTAAAAGAAAACGACCACTATTTACATATAATACCAGGGGTTTTTTTATGGCATTTCACACCACTAGCTTTTCGGTGAAGGAAAACATCGTGAGGCAACCTGCATACGCCCGTAAAAGGAATTCGATGGCGTATGTGAATCCACCAACCCGCATTGGGCCAGTGTGGTGAATATGGCCCAATCACCCGTGTAAGCCGTCGTCCTACAGCGGATTATTAAGAAATAATCGGCCAACCGCGTGGTTCGCTCTTTGAGGCCACGTGGCGTCGTAGGTATATATCTCAAGGACAGCGCCGAGTCACTCTACTGTAGATATTATTACCGTGGTTCGGTCTATAGCTATACAGGGTTATTTCTAATCTATTAGCATCCTTTGAGGGGCTTATTCTGTACATCAAAACTAACAACATTTGTTCTACGACTTTTGTCAAAACTCAAAAAAAAAAATAGCTGTTCCATACATTTTGTCGAAGGTGAACGATATTTTTCTATGAAACAACAACTTTTTTTTTGAGAATCAATAAAACTCTTAGAACAAAAGTTGTTAGTTTTGATGTACAGAATAAGCCCCTAAAAGGATGCTAATAATTTTAAAGATGACCCTGTATTAGTAATAGGTATTTTTAGTGTCGTTTCCCCTTTCAGATGGAAGGCGACCTCAGGAGTTCCAGCTCGGAGCTGAGCGACAGTCCTCATAACTCTAACCACAACACTCCTAAGGTCAAAAACAAAAAGTGAGTGTGGTTCATATGATTATGTCCGTTTTAACCTACTTCCTAAGAACTGGAAGGTTCTTGATTTAGGCGAACTTTTTCAATTTCGATGTGTGTGTCCGTAGATTTTTCTCTTTATTTTACTCAACTCCAGAGAAATATAGTTTTTTTTAAAATAAATAATTTAGTTTATTTGAGAAGTAAAAATAAAAATATGATATTTTTAGAGCGCTTACATAAATCGTTCATTTTAAAATGGATTGTTAGATGTTAGTACGTGTTTGTATTTTTTTTTTTTGAACTAAATTGTAATTTCTAGCGTGATATTTTGACTTTACTATATCAACCTTGTATTATCTTAAAAGAAGCCTATGCCAATGTCAGACCTTTGAACTGCATGCCAAAATGCCAAAAATCAAGTCAATCCGTTGCTTTGTAGCTGCGTGAAAAACGTAACAAACCGACAAACACACTTTCGGATTTATAATATTACTAAGGAAAAATTAATTAAATTAATAAGATTAATAAAGATACACACAAAAAAAAAAATTAATCCAAATGCTGTAAAGACATCCATAAGAGTCACTACATAGTATAAAACAAAGGGGCTTCCCGCTGTCTGTCCCTATGTATGATTATATCTTTAAAACTATACAACGGATTTTGATACGTTTTTTTTAGTAGATAGAGTGATTCAAGGGTAAGATTTATATGTATAATAAACCTGTGCGAAGCCGGGGCGGGTCGCTAGTTGTACAATAAA
This sequence comes from Hypomecis atomaria, assembly GCA_964007245.1. NCBI lineage: Eukaryota > Metazoa > Arthropoda > Insecta > Lepidoptera > Geometridae > Hypomecis > Hypomecis atomaria. Next base: position 4,277,980 of record OZ023301.1, on the reverse strand, counting down.
CTGAAATGATGCATTAAAGCTCTAAGAACAGTAGCAGATATAACATTAGTAACTCAACCGTATAGGGCACTCTGTGAGTGCATTATTAGATATTGCATCTGCGTATGGGGTAGTGCCGATAAGTCACACCTTATAACAGCTGAGCGTGCACAACGCTGTGTTCTCAAGGTGATAATGTTCTTACCCTATAGACACCCCATCGCAGAAGTCTACGAAAAAGCAAAAGTGCTCACAGTTCGAAAGCTGTTCATTTACGAGAGTATACGGAGATACCACAAAAATGTTGTCCCGACTTTAACAGATCATACTCGTACTAGATATGCTAGAGCAGTCCCAATTGTCCGCACAAGATACGCACAAAAGCAATTCAGAGTTGTTGCTGCAAGGCTTTACCATCAATTGAATGAGCTTGGTAGAGTTGATAGAATAACAGAATAGAGAACCCAAAAAAATAATTCTTCAGTAGCTTAAAACTTTTGACTATAATGGTATTAAAAGTATGTTAGAAAGTTTTTATTTTTAATCAAAATTTATAATAGAGCACTTTTTGTTGTGAATTTGAGAACCACGAACATACACACACACACATACACACACACTCACACACACATTCCGAAAACATACTTACGTTAATATCAAATTGTAAAAAAAAAAAATCTTCGTGTTAAGAACTTTGGTTTTCATTTTATTTATTTTTTCTTAACTATGTACATTATAACTATTCTAAATTTTATTGTCTATAATGTGTAACTGGCGTAATTTTTATAAATTGTGTACCTATAGGAGAGTCCATCGGCTCCTAAAATATAGTTGCTTACTAGTTTAGGAGCCTTTGGGTTAATTATTCAGACTATTGTAAACTTATGCCCAAATAAGCAATTTACATTTTTAATTTAATTACTAAAGATCTTTTTAATTTTATTTTCAGGGTCAAACCTAACAGTGAATGAATAAACGAAGATTGAAACACTCCTTTGCTGGGGTGAGCTATATTTTTAGACAGCAATTACAAACATTTTTTACCCGACTACACTAGACGAGGAAATATTTATACAACTTACTACATTCTTCAAATCCGCATTTGAGTAAAATATATGTACTTTTGTTAAGTACTTACTTATAGTCATTTGCAAATATTTAGATCAAAAACTGTATAGTGTGGCGAAAGGTGGCACAAATATAATATAAATGTATTATTTTAATAACACCACCTTTCTTTGCCAAAGAGGTTTAATTTAATAGATTAAAAGCATGGAAGTTTTTTTGTAATATTTATTTATTGATTACTAAAATGTACAATGTGCATAAATATAATATACTGGGCGATTAAATAATAAACTGATTCTAAAAAAATGGCTTGTCTGTAAAGTCTATTTACGGAGGATGATTTTACGTGACCACGTCAAGGTCGATTTACATCAAACGAGCGAATGCTCATTCTATCCCCACTACAGCTAATTCTTCTAGTGTAAACAGGCGTAGAGCATTCCTTCGTTGTTCTTAGTGCGTTCGCAAAGATTCTATGGAATATTCTAAGAATGCTCGCTCGCTTGATGTAAACGGCGCAAGAGCGCGCGAACAGTTGCTTAGAGCGTTCTAGCGTGTTCGGACGTGCTCGCGCCACTGAGCGGTCTCATCAAAGCGTTTTTGTGTTCTTGCTCTTGTTCTAGCTCTAGCTCTATGTTCGTTTGATGTAAATCGATACCTCTAGCTTTCGTTTACACTAAAAGATTACGAAAGAATGCTCTTGTTCTAGCTCTAGCTCTATGTTCGTTTGATGTAAATCGACCTTCATAAGAAAACATTTTTTAATCAACAACTGAAACAAGCCGAACGCTTAGGCCGATCGTGCCTCTCTATGAGCCCGTCCCCCCCCGCCACCGTCTGTCACCCCGCGGGACGGTCGCGCACGACGTTGCCGGACTATAGATTATTACTTACATTGTTTTACTATTCAAGAATTATGATTAAGATTAGCGAATGAATTTTGCATTGGTTGGACCAAAATAAATGAGATATTGCGTTATATTTTTTAATTGTAAATAAGCTAATTTGGATTTTGAAACTTATTTTTAAGATTGCTTTTACCACAGAATGTTTAGTTGACGAATCAAACATTTAGGCGGTTGTGATTTTAGCTACAAAGCTCGGATAATCCAAATCTTAACAACTGCGCTAGGATTGGGTTATCCACAGCTTGTAGCTAACATCTCAGCCGCCAAGTTGCTTGATTCGACCTATTAAACTCGATTACTACTATTCTTAATGTACTGTGGTTTTAATACTTATTTTTTGCTGTAAATGATCTTCTGTTTAATTACTATGCAATAATAACATTAAAATAAAATTGATGATGATGAATAAAATGTAATATTGTATGGTAGAGAGTCGAATTTAATTAGGGTTCCGTATGTCTGATGTAGTAACCAGTGAATTTACTCTTCGATATTTTCTTATCTGTTTATGAAGAATGCTATTGTTTTTGTAATAACAAAATAATCTTATTAGTAGGTACGGGATCCTAGAACGGGATATATTAGTCAAGCTTTTGGTAGTTAGCGAATTTTTATGTAGATTTCAATATTATTCACTTAAACTGGGATGTGGACGGTCAAAGCAATTCGAGCCATAATTCGTACCGCGTATAGTTCAGTTACCAATGGCAGATGATGAATAAAAAAAAATGTGTTAGTTTTTCTTTTGTCAATCTAACGAAAAATGATAAAGATAAAAGCGCGTCAAAGTTCGGGAGTGGGGTTCGTGACGTCACGTCGTAGCAAAAAGTGTTTCACGGTGTGACGTCACACGAAACTTAATGAGCTATATCTTAATAATTATATATTTAATAGACAGAAAAAAAACGTATCCTATTTTTTAAAGCTTTCAGCTCTGTTCACTAAACATAATCTAAATAGCTAAACATAATTTGAAGTGTTGTTCTCTTTGTCTAATAGAACACAATGATAAACCTTACCTTACTCTTAATGAAATTAGTTCGGTTTAATGTGTAGCAAGATATTACGATTAGATTTCATAACAGGGACCACATTGGAATTGGTTTTGTATAATTTGAATTTTGAATTGTGTTTGCTATAAATGTTACCATTTGAAAATTGTACTATAAATTATGTGGAACAAATGTTTCATGTGATGTGCCGGACATTGGTTTTAGGGTTATATTATGGCCTCGGTGGCATTGGGAAACCTGGATAGCCTTATTTTTGTAATGCAATTAATGTAATTATTATGCACTTTGTCTGTATATAAATAATAAACTATTTCATGTCATTTACAAACTAGCGTTTCGTCACAACCACAAATCATTATCATTATCAGCCGGTAGGTAGTCCACTGCAGTACATAGGCTTCCCATCTATCGACGTTCAATAAGACTGGTTGGAAGCAGTGTTATAGGCCGCGACACACAAGTTGGCGGATGTGAAGTTAGCTACAAGCTGCGCAATAGCCAATGAACGCGCAGCTTTATGTGAGCTTCAGTCAGGGTTGGATATTGCGCAGCTTGTAGCTAACTTCACATCCGCCAACTTGTGTGGCGCTGCCTATATTAGTTGTGTATTCGGCAATTGCCGTAATATACGGCAACTCAACTTGTGTTTACTAGAGATACGGCAACTTCAGACTGTAGGGGACTACCGGGGTACCCGTTCCCCTTAGGATTTGCGGTTTTGGCGAGTGTATACAGCAATTTTTCCCCAAATTGGCCCAAATACGGCAATTTCAAAGTGGATATACGGCAGTATTTTTAATAATAACACTGGTTGGAAGCGAATTTAGCCTTTTTGCCTATAATTTTGAGGCTTTCTATCCGAGTTTTTATAGTTTTGAGGTCGAAAAAAATAGTTACAGGACTGCTACAGAATGTTAAGAAATTTTGATAAGAACAGAGATTACGGCGACTCGGGTATGAATGAGAATTTGGGTGGTTTTATATTTAATCTTAGATTATAAGTCGTCAATTTTTTACGCGCTTTTGCGAGCGTGACGCCCTCTACAGACAAAAGTTCGCAAATTTCACAATAACAAGAAATACTGACTTGTAATCAGTATTCTTATACGGGCTAGTCGCGCACTGAACATACTAGATCGATAACGTCATTATCTCGACAATCCGACCTATAGTATAACAATCATCATTATCAGTCGTAGGACGTCCACTGCTGGACATAAGCCTCCCCAATGGATTTCCAGTAAGCCCGTTGGAAGCGGCCTGCATCCAGCGCGTTCCTGCGGTCTTAATAATATCGTCGGTCCACCTGGTCGGTGGACGTCCTACGCTGCGCTTGCCGGTGCGTGGTCTCCATTCGAAAACTTTACTGCTCCATCGGCCATCAGTTCTAAGAACTTTTGTTATAACAGTGCATTGTGCAATAAACGAATATAAATAAATAAATATATGCCCTGCCCATTGCCATTTCAACTTACTAATCCGCTGGTCTATGTCGGTTACTTTGGTTCATCTGCGAATCTCCTCATTTCTGATTCGATCTCGCAGCGAGACTCCGAGCATAGCCCTCTCCATAGCGCGTTGAGCTACCTTGACCTTATTCATAAGGCCCACAGTAAAAGACCACGTTTCCGTATATACCGTGTGACCATAGTATAAGAATAATGTGCTCAAATCGCGATGGTTTATAAATTTCTATTAGAAATCAGTGTTTAAAATATTTTTGGTTCTCAAGACAGTCTAAAAAGGCTTTAACTTGACGATTTATATAGTAAGCCTTTGTTGTTGTGGGTGCAACTTTTTAAATACTGATTATAGGTTATTGAAAGGCATTCAAACTTGTAGGAAATTTTATCTAGTTTGTTAAACTAGTCGGAATGACTAAAAAAACTCGTGAGTTTAGTTTTATAAAGTGATTCAAGTTTATACAGGATTATTTCTAATCATTTAGCATCCTTTTAGGGGCTTATTCTGTACAACAAAACTAACAACTGTTGTTCTGCGACTTTTGTCAGAACTCAATAAAAAACAGCTGTTCCATAGATTTTTTCGCGGGCGAACGATATTTTTCTGTGGAACAACATTTTTTTTGTGTTTTGACTATTGTCGCAGCACAAAATTTGTTAGTTTTGTTGTACAGAATAAGCCCCTAAAAGGATGCTAATTGATTAGGAATAACCCTGCATACTATGAAAATAAGCAAAACTCTTTCCTGCTTTGCCTTTTAATACCGAAAGTCAGATTAGAAGGAACAGAAGCATTCTTATATTGTAGAATTAAATGTACCTATTAATAAATATGTAATCAGTGTTTCTAATAAAATACTATTCTAATGTACAAAGATGCTATTATTATGAAAACTGATGTTTTCACAAGTTTTGTTTTTAATATAACAAGTATTATGATAAAATTAAAAATATACAGGGTTATTATAGAACTGGTATACTAAGCCGAAAGGAAGTGATTCAGACGTATTATTGTGAACAACTTTTGCTATGGGGGCAACCCGGAATTCGAAGGACAAAATCATCTGTTTCATACATTTTGTCGATTCAGAGCTCAGACCAAATAAAAAATCAAGACAGAATGTCGTGAACAAACAATTAAGGCCGGCACAAGTACGCCTCGCCGTGTACAGACACAATTACACACACATACACGTACAAGGAAACCACGCCTTGGCTCGTCAGTCGAACTATGGCGCAACACCGACGCACTCACAATGTATAAAAAAAAACCGGCCTCGCTTGTCTGTTCACGACGTTCTGTCTTGTTTTTTTTTTATTTGATCTGAGATTCAGAGTTGCAATTTTGTATGGAACAGCTGATTTCTTTTTGCTCCGATGGTCTTAATTACCTCCTTTCGGCTTAGTATAGCGCAAGCAGATAACCCTGTTTAAGTCGCAAAGCGGTTCGGTTCGGCCTCGACCGGCTCTTCCGATGGTAAAATAAATATAAATAAATATTAGGGGACATCTTACACACGGTCTCTGACTCTTAAGGCCCAAACTAAGCAAAGCTTGTGATATGGCTGCCAGAGACTGATATACTACATATTTTTAAATACATATATAGATAGTACCTAAATAACACCCAGACATAGAGCAAACACCTATGTTCATCACATAAATGCTTGCCTTAAGTGGGGATCGAACCCACGCCTCATTGATCAGGTTCACTAAGCACTGAGCCACCGAGGCAGTCTCAAAATCGAATATGTATAGAAGAATATTCGGGAGGAAAAGCCGAACTAAAGCCGATCGCCTTTCGCTAAGCCGGACGGCCGCGGGTCGGCAATTTCGGCAAAAGCCGAGAGGCAAAACCGAATGTAGGTATATAAATGAATGTCGTGATGGCCGAATGAATATCTGAAAAGATGGTCTTAGTTAAAAAAGGTTCTGTATAGTCGATTTACGGAGGATAATTCTATGTGCTATCGTCATAAGAAAACATTGTTGAATCAACAACTGAAACAAGCCGAACGCTTAGGCCGATCGTGCCTCTCTATCGCTCTTTCCGCGCTCTCGCTTGCACGCTCGGCTCAGGCGGAACGTGACAATAAGTCATGCTTTTTCGTGCGTGCAGCCGGCGTTTATCGATTTATAAGACGTTATCACGTCAAAAATAATCGTGATATAGTGTGTTATATTAAAAACATAACTAGATTATATTCCTGATATTATGCGGGTTACATAATGTTATTTATGTATCTGTAATTGTAAGAGCGCTAGAAATCGTGGAAATGATATAATCTCAGTGGTAAATGGTCAATGCAATATATTTTCTCATGTTCACGCAAAAGGAATTATTATTTTTAATTTTATAATAATAAAAACAAAATACATACTGAATATAAAGTAAGGATATGCCCTTCACATTTATCATTTCTAAGATCATCTAGTGCAATATAAATAGTAGATTATATTTTAATAGGTGTTCTGCGAAAACCAAAAAAGATTTTCTATGCCCTATATACTGTTGTTATATTTTTATACTTGTATATCTAACCTTACTATACCTAGTAAAGTGTATAGAGGCAAGCTTAGGATTGCTAGATCCATAATTTTCTTTCTACCATGAAATGCCTTTAGTTTGTATTTATTATAATTTTAAATTAAAGTCTGTGCAGAAATAGATTGGGACTGAGAATCGAGAATCTTAGTATTGATGTAATAGGATTCAACTTTGTTAAAAACTGGGTCAGTCGTTGCGCTGTAGCAAATTTTTGGGTGAGGGGGCTTTACGCAGGTTATAGTGAATTTCGCAGACGCTAGTACTCGTATGTTTGATTGGACCTCTACAATAATGAGAATGCAAACAATACGCGCGCTAGCACTCACCTAAACTTGACAAAGATCGCCGAATGCGATCGAAACTATACTCGTATTTAATGACTATTAAAATATACGTGAATACACACCCATTACATTAAGGTTTTAAAATATCTAAGTATAAAATTCTTGAGTGAGAATTTAGAACTAAAACATGAGAATGGCGTCTCCATTAAGTGGTTACAAATTCTTATTTTGCTATTTAGTTTTGTTTTACAGAACTAGAAATTCCCATTACAAAAAAATATTTAAAAAAATTACATACAAACATAGTGGCCATTTAAATTTCTTCCAGTTGCTTATTTAATTTTTATTCACAACCATACTTTTTCTGCACAGAGTCTTTATCTACTTTCCAATGTATTTATAACGCTAAATAGGGCTCAAATTTCTGCCAAAATTGCGCAGCCATGAAATTATTTCGAATTTTGTGTTATTAATTACCTGTATGTTAATAAGCTATTTTTATTGATTACTTCTAAATAATAATTAATTAGTAAGTGTTGTTCGTATGGATTATTTGTATACTTCAGTGTAAGTAAATGTTATACTAATTATTCAATGTGCACTCGAACCCACGATAAGAAGCATTTTGACAGCTGCGAGAATGAACGTAAGATCGGAATCGACTGACTTTTTATCTGTGGAAGCCCCCTTTAATCCCATTTATTCCGAGAGATACCAGAGGGATAATGAGGTCGATCGAGATTATCTGAATGAGATGCATTGATTTATTAAGGCACGAGTTAGAAAAAGACACGGAAAATATCTCGATTCGGTGGATTATGCCGGATTGTCACTACATGATATAAAACAAAGTCGCTTCCCGCTGTCTGTCCCCATGTATGCTTATAATTATCTTAACTACGCAACGCATTTTGATGCAGCTTTCTAACTCATGCCATATTAAAACATTGCATCTCTTTCTTTCTTTTCTCGATCGACCACATTATCACTCTGGTATCTCTGTGATTTTTGGTGTTGAGAATTGCCTCAAGCGACGACAGCATTATTAAACTATTATTAGATATCTGTGTTCTCAGCAGAAATTTGTGTAAAATCAGAATTCATACTTTCGTTCATTCATTCGGCCAATAGGGAATCTTTCGTTCACTTGTTCACTCGCGTGCTTTTACGAACGTTTCTCCAGCTGTCTGAATGTTTACTAGCGTTCGTCGAGTAATTAATTAATATTTAACATTTTTAGTAATATGTAAGGCTGTATCCACAATATAGTGACAAACTCCGTGACATGCCTCATACAACTCGCGCCACGTAAGTCAAACTTGAAGGAGGTGAATTATATTTTACGGCTCTGTATCGACTTCGTAAGCCTACTTTTCGCATTGTATAGACCGAATCATACAAGTCGGCGGATGTGAAGTTAGCTACACGCTACGCAATATCAAATCCAGATCGAAGCTCACATAAAGCTGCGAGTTGATTGGGTTTCGCAAACTACACATCCGCCAACTTGTATGATTCGACCTATTCTACAGATGGGGAGAACACCTCTTGGTGTTATTTAATGCGTAGCTTGTTACACAGCGTAACATTTTTGTAGCAAAAGTTGAATGAATGAATTAATTAATGAACACTTTATTGTTAACACAAATTACAGAAAAATACACAGAAAGTAACTTAAAACTAGTGCAACAAAGGGCGGCCTTATTGCTTACAGCAATCTCTTCCAGGCAACCCTTACATCTAGAGAGGAAATAACAATGATAGAAAAAAAAACGGTTACAGTTGTCACGGAGTAATGTTACTAATATGAATGCACCCTAATATTTTAAATGAGAACATCACACCATAGGTTTTGCTAGTGGTTTTATTAAAATAGAAAAATATTACAATTGTGCATGTTGTTTAAATCGTGCCCTTTGTAATTATGTAGTTTTTTTTATTTATTTTCCAAATAGCGCTGTTGATCTCCAATTTTGTAAAGCATTTTTTTTATTCGAACATTGTGTAATGAGAATGTATTCATTGATTATCAGATCTTATTTTTTTATTTGTGCTTAGCATTTACTTGCGATACGCAGATTTGTAAGTGTGGAATATGGTATTTTTATGTCTCACACTTTTTTTTCTATATACATACTATGTGGACATCGACCTGATAAATAGAGAATTTCATCACTAACACATTTATATCTGATATGACATTCTTTTTATCGGGCAAAAGTACCTTTATTAACTACAACAAAACTACACTACTACTACATAAAAAGCATTGGATCATCCACAGTCCCTTGAAGGTCTAAAGATAATCCAAATGCTCGCACCCACTGCCAGTTGGCAGCGTGCCCAGCATGCTGGCTGCATTGCCACGCTGAATGGCGATACTTATGCAATAATAGGTAACATATATAGTAACGATATAACTTATATAGTAGGTAATATTCAAACATAATGGCGGCTCCGTACATAAAACGAGTCGCTGCGCAGTAACAAATAAAATGGTCAGCAGGGGTGAGGGATGGGGTTATGCGCAGCGACTAGCACACTTCAGAGACGTCATAAAGTTTATTTAATATGTACCTACATTGACATTGAAAGTAATAATTTATTTACACACATTATCATACACGCGTTTCTCCTCGACAAACCTTGACTCTAAAGAGTTCATGTGTATTGTCGAGGTGATTTACACACCCATTCAGATACACTAAACATTACCTTCCCCTCCCCCAATCGTATTACCTACTAATAATTATTTAAATGTTTTAATTATAATTTACGAATTTCGCTTTTTTCGTGTTTAAAAAGTCGAAAATAAGTTATATGTAAAGTCGCACACTCTTAAATATCATTATTATTTATTATCACCACTCGTCCGGCGGAGAGTATTGTTATTCCATAACACAGGTTCAATCCTAGCTTGGGTAACAATATATCTCAATCTGGAATACAATTATATGTAAATCTGATCTTGAATACTGTATGACAGACGATGTAAGTTAACACGCAATAAATTTTCATTTTCATTTTTTTTTTCAATGATAATAAAAGCATTTAGTGATTTCATGAAATATAATTAGACACCATTCTCTAACAGGCTGCTAGGATTTATCAGATCTGCGTCTTTTAGGGTTCCGTGGGTAAAAACGGGACCCTATTACTAAGACTCCGCTGTCCGTCCGTCTGTGTCTCATCAGGCTTTTTGTCATGAACCGTGATAGCTAGAACGTTGACATTTTCACAGAAATGACCTATTTCTGTTGCCGCTATAACTGCTAACAACAAACAAACAAACAAATAACTCTTTATTGTACACAAAAATGAAACTTACAAAAAAAAACTAACTAGGTATAACAACACATATTAAAAACAGAAAAAACATTTAAGGGGGGGGGGAGGGGGTTTGGGGGGGGGGAGTCCCACACAACAAACCTGAATTTTTAGCCGCTTTTCTCTCGATATTAAAAACGGTGACAGGTAGATGCTTGAAATATTCATAGAATATCTAGTTAAATATTCACTTTAAATTTAAATAATTAAACTAAAATATAATAAAGATTTAACGGGGGTTCCCATACAACAAACGTGATTTTTACTCTATATTAATAAGGGCAACAGGAAGATGCATGAAATATTCACAGAATATTAAGATTTCCTTCAAAAATAAATAATTAAAATAAAAATATTGAGGGGGGCTTTCACACGGTACGGAACCCTTCGTGCGGGACTTAAACTTGGCCGATTATTTATTTAAATTTACAGACAATAAGAGCAACAATTTTAGAGCTCTCATATAATTTATAATAGGTAAAGCAAAATGCAACAGTGCGCCTTCGATGTTCTGTCAGTGGTCTAGTCTAACAGGGCATGAGACCAGTTCTTTTTGTATATTTTTGTTTAATTTATTTTAATTAGGACGTAGATAGTGTTTTAATTAAAAATGGATGTTATAAATAATGCTGGCTACATTCTGCCGACTATTGTCGCTTGGTGAAAATATATGTATTTCTGAAATAAATGTTTGGTGATTTTATATATTTTGTTTGTTTTTATTATTAGATAGGATCATAATATTTTTCTAGTTACTGTCTGCTTCTGATTCAGATTCTGAGCCGGAACTTCGTAGATCTTCTGGTTCCTGTGGAATTAATATAGATTTACTAGCTGAGCAGGCAAACGTTGTTTTACGATATAAAGAAAAACAACGGGTTGCACTCCGGGAGTGCCGGCAGAAGTGAAAACTTGAACATATAAAGTACTATTGTTTATGTGGTAAAATACAATATCACACACGCACACTCGCGCAAGTACCCTGCGCGATCTTACGAATTTTTGATCAGGTCACGTGTCTTGACGCGAGTTTTACAATTTTTTACCCATCACAAAAAGTGCACAGCGCCGCTAAAGATTTTTTCACTTCAAAAATATAGATAACCTAGGAACACGGTTATGCCAGGTTTGGCGATAAATTATTATGTTGTGTGGAATCGAAATCAAATATGCCCCAAAAGAAAGTTAAGTACCGTTAAGTAAAAGTATCCATCCATCCATCAGCCATAGGACGTCCACTGCTGGACATATGCCTCCCCTATGAATCTCCAATAAGAACGGTTGGTAGCGGCTTGCATCCACCGTGATCCTGCGGTCTTAGTGAAGTCATCCGTCCACCTTGTGGGTGGACGTCCTACGCTGCGCTTGCCGGTAAGTACGTGGTCTCCACTCGAGAACTTTTCGACCCCATCGGTCATCAGTTCTCCGCGCTATGTGTCTGCCCACTGCCATTTCAACTTGCCAATCCGCTGGGCTATGTCGGTAACTTTGGTTCTTCTGCGAATCTCCTCATTCCTGATTCGATCTCGCAGAGAGACTCCGAGAATAGCCCTCTCCATAGCTCGTTGGGCTACTTGGAGCTTATTAATAAGGCTCATAGTAAGAGACCAAGTAAAAGTACCTGTCTCGATATAGCGGCATTGTAAGCCACCTTGTAGATCGTCCAGGTCCACATGAGGTGTACGCCCAGCAGCACGTAAAGCAGAAGGTTCAGGAAGTGATACAATGGCACGTTACACAGGAACGCCTGCGCACTGGAATATTATATCAACATCAAAACTCGGATGACCGAAAGCCGGATTTACCATAGAAGCTGAAAAAGCTGAAGCTTAGGGCGGCAAAATTAGTCCAAAAACTAACAAACAACAAATCTCGGACACGAGGTGGGGCTGCGGCGGCGGCAGCAGCCGCTTTCCCACTCGTGCGTGCCGTCTCGGGAGTCGGGAGAGCCTGCCTTTGCCGCTTCGACTGCCTTCGTGTCTGTAAGGCGCGTTGCACACTGGTACCTAAGTCTAGGCGAGGTCGCGGTAGCGTCGCGGCAAGGTCGAGGCGTGATCTTTATGGTTTATTACCAGTGTTACTACCAATCTTAGGTACTACCTGTAGTAAGAACGGTAAATGAATTACCGTTGTTATGTAGAGTCGAGGCGCGGGCGGCTATTCTTGCTTTACATATTCCAATTTATCAAATGCACGGACGCGCAAAAAATTCGCACTAGCTACTCTTGCAATTGAAAAGTTCTCGCACGTTGCGCGCTCGCGCATAATGGCAGCAGAGTGTTTTCTCTTTTCCTCGTATCTATTTTGAAGTTACTCAAACGGCCTTAAAATTTTCGTTCTCGATGCGCTCGCGAATATTAGCAGTAGGTTGGTCTGCGTTGTGCATACCTTTTCAAATTATTGTAGGACTGACAAGTTACTGAAAAACGAAAAATCCCGTTCTTTTTCATCATGGCATTGCGGTGGTCTGTTTTGCATATATTCTTCTTTTAAAAATGCTAAATAAATTGACAAATTTTCGGGCTCTCTCACAGTCTACTTTGCTATTCATTAGAAATCACTAAAAAAAATTACAAATTTTCGCGCTCGCTTTGCTCGCGCATATTAGCAGGGCAGTGCTCTGCTATGCTCATATCAATTTTAAAGTTGTTTTAAAATACCTATAATTTTTCGCGTTTGCTGCGTTCGCGCATATGGGCAATGTAGTTGTCTGTCTAACTCATATTATTTTTAATAAAGGAATAAAATTAGCGTTCGCTACGCTCGTGCATATCGCGGTGGCCCAATCTTTGTGGCTCGTGTCTCTTAAAATTTCAGTAAAGACTCATTAATTGTCTCATTCGGTTCGGTCGCGCTTTCTCGGAAGGGTACGGTTTCTTTTACTTATTTAAGTAGGTTTATCAAATCTCAAATCGAAACGAGTTATTAGAAAAACGTAAAAATAATACATCGACAACTAACTGCTACTTACAACTTGATGACACCTGCCACACTGCCAAAAAATATAATTTGTGGTGTTTGTCTTAACTATGGAGTACGGACAAATGTTAAATTGTAGTATGAGTAGCTTTTGCCCGCGGCTCCGCCCGCGTAATACTTATTTTGATTTTTGTGCTATCCCACGGCAACCTTAGCCTATGTCACTTTTCGTCATTCAAACTTTGGTAATGCTAAAAATCAAGTTGCTCCGTTGCTGCGTGAATGAGAAACAAACCAACAAATACACTTTCGGATTTATAATATTAGTAAGTAAGGAATAAGCATGGTATATAAAACATCATCATCATCATCTTGCCCTTATCCCACTAGGTGGGGTCGGCACAGCACGTTTCCTTTTGCCACTTCACTCTATCATTCGTCATCTCATCATTAACTCCTTTCTCTCGCATGTCATCTTTCACACAATTCATCCACACTTTTTTTGGTCTTCCCCTCCCGCTTTAACAGATATTATTAATTATTTTCTAATATTCTACGTCAATGAAAATACCTATGATAATAGCTAGGTGAATGCAACGGCTGTTAGCACTTTCTAACTCAACAAAGATGTTCGATTCTGTCATGCACGAACCAACTAAGCAACAGGGGTCATTTGGTAGAGCCATTTACTGAACACCAGTGGTCCCGCTCGTAGCATGTTCGAGAGGTTTAAGTAACATTTAACTTACGTTGTCCTGGTAAGGACCCAGTACGGAAAGAGAATCAGCCTCGAAACAATCCAGGTGACGACGAACAAAGCGAAGAAGGCCGTGGAGCTGCTAAAGCGGGCGAACTGGGATACCTTTGCTAACTCCAACGTGAAGTCAGTCGTATCGTGCAGCATTATGATCACGCACCCTATCCTGTGAATCAAGGCTAAATTAGCTCGGAACTGTGTGAAGGTCTACACCCTTGAAAATTATACATATTTATGCGTATAATTTTCAAGGGTGTAGACCTTCGAGCAAATATCTGTAGCACAAAAAAAGTATCCGAGCCAAAACTCTGCGCAAGCTACGAAGTGGGCAGGCTTTTTAGTTAGTCGTAAGGCAATTGCAAGCCGACTACAACGCCGCGCGATGCCAAAGTGCTCGGTTACAAGCACTAATTAGGGGACATAATATCGTCGAGATTCGAGAAAACATTGGTCATTGTGAACTATTTAATGTAAATATCTAAGTCGGTATGTATGACGGCGCTCGGACATTTTTTTACTACTTTCACTTAGGGACTGTGGCTCTGTAGATATTTGCTCGAAGGTGTAGACTGCATAAGTAGCTAGGTAGGACACGCGTAGGCTTCGCCCACCCTAGAAACTTATCTGCCACCCCAAAAAATTATTCGAAAGTAGGTATACCTATTGTACATTCAATTTATCTGAGGTGGACAAAAGTAGGCAGCTGCCTCCTAGAGAAAATCTCTAGCCACGCGAAATATACAGGGTAACTGGTAATCAATTAGCATCCTTTTTGGAGCTTATTCTGTACATCAAAACTAACAACTTTTGTTTTGTGACTTTTGTCAAAACTAAAAAAACAGCTGAATGTCCATACATTTTGTCGAGGGTGAACGATATTTTTCTATGGAACAGCATTTTTTTAGATCGATAAAAGTCGTTGAACAAAAGTTGTTAGTTTAGATGTACAGGATAAACCTCTAAAAGGATGCTAAATTTATTACCAGTCACCCTTTCTACTTCTGTTGGTTTCTAATTAGAAAGATTGACGCAACCTGTGTACTAATAAGGCTTTAGCGCTCATAGCGTAGTTTGACTAAGTTTTCGTTAGCGATCATCGAAGTTAAGCAACGTTCAGCACGGTCAGTCTTCGGATGTGTGACCGTGGGTGGCATTTACAACTGAGCGCTACCGTGGCTCGGGTGACACGTTAAATTGTGTGTGCTGTTTTTCTAACCGTTTAGGTATGTCAGAGGCCATAAGACCATTGCCATGCTTCCCGTGATGCACGGGAAGCATGGCAAAGGGACAAATGGTCTTTCCACCATTATATCCCCTCGAAGAGGTAATAAAGTATGGATTGACAATGACAACTGACATTTCAAGTGGATAAAATGGTTTCTCCCTTTGCTGTGCTACCCGGGCAGGCTGCTTAAATAATTCTGATATCAAGGCTAGCCACCCGGCCTAATACGAAAGGTTGTACCGACACCGACTTATCGTGTAATTTTTGTTGGACTTTATAGCATGTAGCTCACACAGAGGTCAGGTTGGTTATTCGAGTGAAGATGTACGAGGGAGGGTGGGTTTCTAGAAGAAGTTTCTAGATATAGTACGTTTCATAACGGCTGAGATTGAATCAGTTAGAATCTATTGAAGAATTTGGTACAAGTCGTAAAAATAGTACATAAATTGTATTACCTATGTTCATCACGCATTTATTATATGTACTTTAAAAACTACCATAATATAGTGACATTTTTAAAGCAAACCTATTAGGTAATTACCTATACAGGGTTATTTCTAATCAATTAGCATCCTTCTAGGGGTTTATTATGTAAGTACATTAAAACTAACAACTTTTGTTCTGCGACTTTTGTCAGAACTCAAAAAAAAATCAGCTGTTCCATACATTTTGTCGCGGGTGAACGATATTTTTCTATGGAACAAAAAAATTTTTTTTGAGTTTTGACAAAAGTCGCGGAACAAATTGTTAGTTTTGATGTACAGAATAAGCCCCTAAAAGGATGCTAATTGATTAGAAATAACCCTGTATATTCGTCAAATGTCGTTGCGGCCTTCGGTCTCAGGTCTCAGCGGTTATGGAACGGACTATGTAGTTGACCAAGGCCACCCGGGCCCACTAGCTACGCCCATACCAACAGAAGAACAGGCGAACCTATGAAGATTGTAGACCCAGCTCAAGGAGCACATGGTGACGGTGACGAGGTGGTGCACGAACATCTGCCAGAAGTCCTTGCGCTTCACGTCCCAGAACTGCATCACTGTGGCCGACCAGAAGAACGCCGACGATATCATGAAGTACCACCAGATGTCATTGGTTACACCCTGCACAAAAACATTTAGAGATCTTCTACGCTATCATGGCCCGCCCCTCCACATTATTGTTTTAATGTGTAACGAGCAACAAATCCTTGGATTTCCTAGCTCGAGTTTTGTTGTTGTTTGACGCCCGCATCAGTACGCACACATGCGTGGTCTTCTTCTTCTCTTCTTCTTTTCAGCCATAGGACGTCCACTGCTGGACATAGGCGTCCTCTAACGATCTCCAATAAGATCGTTTGGTAGCAGCTTGCATCCAGCGTAATCCTGCGGTCTTGATGAGGTCATCCGCCCACCTTGTGGGTGGACGTCCTACGCTGCGCTTGCCGGTACGTGTTCTCCACAACAACTTTACGACCCCATCGGTCATTAGTCCTCCGTGCTATGTGCCCTGCCCATTGCCACACATGCGTGGTGGCGCGTCGTAAATAGGTACCTACTTTCACATATACTTTCCTCCACGAGACTTCCTCGCTGGCTTATTATATCTTAGTGTGTATGTATTAATATGTAATAAGCTTGTGATTATAAGGGTACGATGGGGCTGGCATGGACTTTCGGTCCAAAAGCTCCCAAAAAAATAGAATTTAAAAAAAACTAATAATATACTCTCAAACGTTTAGAATTTTTTAGGGGTGGGTCATGTTATCGTAGATGATCTCTACCTACTGATGTACCCAAAATAAATGGGTAAGCTCATACCAACGCTCATAGCGTAGTTTGACTAGCATAACTTACGGTGCGGATTGTTTTCAGATGTCCGTGGATGGCATTTAGAACTGAGCGTCACCGTGGCTCGGGTAACTCGTTAAATTGTGTGTCTGGATTTGTTTGACCACTTGTCTATGTCACGGTAATGATATCATTACCGTGTCTGTGTCAGAGACTGGCCTCAACTGGTCCAAAAGCTGGCAGCAGTGTATACGTATACCTAGCAGCTAATCACCCTGGAACCTCGCTCAGAGGAGCATAAAGACGAACTTATTACCATCTAGTAAGCTCAAAGAATCAACACGTATGGGTATTCTCCGCGCCATAAAAGTTGATGGATGTGAAGTTAGCCACTAGCTACGCAATAGCCAATCAACGTGCGGCTTCCACGTCACGTCTCGTCAGGATTGGCTATTGCGCAACTAGTGACTACTTCACATCCATCAACTTGTGTGGCGCGGAGTACAGGCGTAATATTTACAGTATGAAAATTTTGTAGTGAATATTAAATTAAATATTCTGTGAATATTTCAAGCATTTACGAGTACATGTCACCGTTATTAGTATCGAGCGAAAAACGGCTACAAATTTAGGTTTGTTGTATGGGTAGGTATTTATTAATTTCCTTTTATATTTTATTTTTATGTTTTTAGTATTTGTTCTTATAGCGGCAACAGAAGTAGGTACATCATCTATGAAAATTTCAACGTTGTAGCTATCACCGTTCATGAGATACAGCCTGGTGACAGACAGACGGACAGCGGAGTCTTAGTAATAGGGTCCCGTTTTTACTCTTTGGGTACGGAACCCTAAAAACCAACAGAAAATCCTTTGAAGACTAGGTAAGTAAACGGTTTGGATCTTACCGAATTAATGCCTGTCATAATCCCATCCATGTCCCAAAACCATTCTTTGTCCCACATAGCGTAGAGGGAAAAGCAAAAGTTGCAGAACGCGAAGGTGAGTTTCCACATGCTCTGGGTGAACTTGACGAGCGTGGAGGGCTTGTCCTGGCTGCGCCGGAGCCGCCACCAGCGCTCCACCTGACGCTCCGTCATATCCACTTTCTTGGCGATCGATGACAACTGGAAATGTGGATCGTCTTGGTGGGCCACGTAATTATACAGGGTTACTTCTAATCAATTAGCATCCTTTTAGGGGCTTATTCTGTACATCAAAACTAACAACTTTTGTTCTGCGACATTTGTCAAAACTCAAAAAAAAAAACTGTTGTTCCATAGAAAAATTCTGACAAAAGTCGCTGAACAAAAGTTGTTAATAAGCCCCTAAAAGGATGCTAATTGATTAGAAATAACCCTGTTTGGTGGAACCTACTTCCGAAATTTAAGGATTTTTTTGCGATTATCTTGTGAAGGATGATTTCATAGAACCGAAAATACTCTCACTAAATTTACGTAGGTATTCGTATTTTGTATGATGCATACCTACATTACACCCAGGTTACCATTACATGCATCAGTCGTAGGGACGTCCTACGGCTGATGAATGGAACTGCTGGACATAGGCCTAACCCATGGATATCCAATAAGGTCGGTTGGAAGCGGCCTCAATACATTACAGTATTTTTATTAATAACATTATATTATATAAATTATGCGTCACGTTGTTTGTACGCGTTGGACTTCTAAACTACCCGATTTTAACCAAATTTTGCATATTACGTGCAGTTTGATACAACTTGAGAGATAGGTTAGTTTATATCTCAATTTATAATCGCATTTGTTTATTATACCTATTTAAATCCTGTCCGTACCGAAGCCGAAGCCGGGATGGGTAGCTAGTTCAATTAAAAAAAATCATCAATTGGTTCACGGCGTAATATAGGATACAAATGGTAACCTACCTACAATTCAATAGGAATAATAAATAATTAAATGTCAAATGTCATGCGGCGGCAGTCGTTTCGCGCACGTTTCCGGGTAGGTATTCGGTTTCGGTTGTAAGTTGCGCGCATCCAGCGCGTTCCTGCGATCTTAATTACATCGTCAGTCCACCTAGTCGGTGGACGTCCTGCGCTGCGCTTGCTGGTTCGTGGTCTCCATTCGAGAAATTTATGGCCCCATCAGCCATCCGTTCTTCGAACCCTGCCCACTGTCCCTCATTTGTTTATCCGCTGGGCTATATCAGTAACTTTGGTTCGTCTGCGGATAACCTCATTTCTGATTCGATCTCTCCATAGCACGTTCTTGAGCGTCTTGAGCTTATTCATAACTCACAACTATCGAAAACTCTCGTCTTGAACCACAGAAGTATATCAGTACCTATCATTTAGTTTAGCGTTGAGTATTTTTTACCATTAGTGCGTAGGAAATCATTTCGCACTAATGGTAAAAAAATACTAAAAAAAAAGCTCTAAGAAAAGTTAAAATTTTGTCTTCGCTCATTCCTTTCTCCTTTTTCATATAAATTCATTACAAACGTCAGTTTTTTTGCGCTCGCTATGTTCGCGTTTTCTTAGAAAAAGATGACTTCGATTGACCACTTATATCAATGAAATTCGCGCTCGCGCTTATTGAAAGAGAAGTAGTTTCGTATTAAAAAGGTCAACATGGGCGACTCAAAATTTCAACTGGCTACAATCAAATAATACGAGTACTTGATGATAAGTATTTGCCGGGTACACGGCCACGGGTACAAATAAGTAGGTTCTTACGTCTTCCCATTTCAATGATTTGTTATACGCAGCTTCCAATATGTTATTTTGAGGAGCAGGTTTCTTTTTGGTATATTTTATTTGTAACGTTCTGGCTAATGGTGTAAAGCAAAACCTGAAACATAAACTTGATTAAACAGACACAAGCGCTCCAAATCAATACTTTGACAGAAGATCTCGACAGAAACCGTTGAAATTAGCTGCCCGAAAACCAATCAACGCGCAGCTTGCTTCAGTCAGGTTTGGATTTTGCGCAGCTTGTAGGTAACTTCACATCCGCCGACTTGAGTGAATCGACTTAGATTAAGTTTAAAAATAGTTATCCAGCATAATGAGCACGTTTGGGCAGAATGCAATTTGCGGAGGTGTGTTTGACGACGGAGTTCTAAACTGACTCAGGTCAAAACCCCCTTTTATTTTTATTTTTTGTATTTTAAATGATGAGTACTTACTGCGTAATGTATGTAGGTATTATTCAACAGCAAATTAAAAATTGAAACACGTTTAAAAGGGGACTGATTTAACCAGGCAGGTGTATACTGTAGTTTAGGTAAATAAAAAAATTACAAAGGCATGGTCGCAAACAAGTCTGGCAGGTGCGACTTAGCAAAGAGTAAACAGAAATGATTTGTAAGTAGAAAAATGTATAATGGGTAATTAAATAGCTTTTTGGTCAATAAAATGCATTAAGCGAGCAGATACGTATGGGTCGGTGAACAAACGAAATTGGTCTATAAAAAATCTCATTCGTAGCAGCTCTATAAATACAATCGGCCAAGTGCGAGTCGGTTTCGCGCACGAAAGGTTCCGTACCGTAAGGAAGCCCCCATTAAATATTTATTTTTAAAGTGAATATTTAACTAAATAATCTGTGAATATTTCAAGCATCTACCTGTCACCATTATTAATAATTAGGAGTATCCCTTACATACTTATGACCTGACTAGGTATAATACACCTGTGAGAAGCCAGGGCGGGTCGCTAGTAAAATATAAGTCAACCCTATAGATTTCTTTCCATGAGGACTGATAGGGAGCGGCTTGCTTTAAGTTTGTTCCTATGATCTTCATTAGATTGTGTCCGCCCACTATGTAGTGCCACGACGTGCTTGCCAGTAAGTAGAATAATATTCGAGAACTTTAATAACTTTTACCATTTTTGCACACTTACCTTTCCAAAAGAAACCTGAGCATCAAAATAGCCAATGTTAGTGGCACCTGACTCCACAGATCTTGCGGTTTCGGATACACGGCGCTTCCATCCCACGGCACCAAAACCAAACTACAATTCCCAGAAATAAAATTAAAATATTTTTCCGACATTTTTCACCCTAACTCGATGACATGTATTTTGATAGTGAAATTCTTATCCATATATCACTACTTAATTAAATAACGCATTGTTAAGCAACATACCATATGTTTAAATACAATACCTACCTATTGTCATTTAACCTCGTAAGCCCTCATGTACCGATACGACTAGGCCTTAGACAATGTAACAAATGGAATCGATAACATTAGCGAATCGAAGGTTCGAATCGTTAAAAATGTATGGGATTGACATAAGTCACGTGAGCAAGTCGATTCCATCACAAATGGTAGCCGATGTAACATTCGACTAGTCGATTCCATCAAAACATATCGACAGTCGTGACGAATTCAGTGGGCATTGCTCACCGAATCGAGATCTTTTTAATATCTCTTGCTAACTCGTGCCTTATTATATCAATGCATCTCTTTCGGATAATCTCGACCGAATAAAATATCCCTCTGGGATCTTCGTGTCAAATTATGTGTCAAATCGATTTTATTTTTTTGAATGATCATGGAAACTTAGTCTTTTAGTCAGAGTCTCCATTTTATCCTAATTTACATTGTGTCTGTTTATGGCCGAATCAAACTTTTTGGCGTCACCGACGCCAGTCATTGCGCAGTTGCGAATTCGTTATGTCAGTTGCGCGGGGAGTAAGGATGTGTAAAGTGTGAGTGGTCAAGTCAAGTGAAAATCTTTGCATGACTCCGACTAAAGGCAGGTATGATTCTGATAATAAAAAAAACGGTTGACGTTTTTACGTTGACAAATGATTGACAGTGACATATTTTGTATAATAAAATTCTGTGTTAAATAAACAGTGTTGCCGCCTTAGCCCTTGTGGAGCTAGATCTAGCAAAAATGTTGTTGTAATTCAAATAAAAAAATACAAAATTGAAATTAGGAATTTCAATTATAAAAAGTGATGAGGGTATGAAATGACATTAGGATAGGTGTTTTTTTTTCTTTTTTTACTGCAAGTCTTTTCTTGATAGTTTTTGCTCCATCTAGCCTTTTGAGAGCTTCTTCAACAGCCCCAAATGTTAAAACTAAGGTGGCAACACTGAATTTGCATTATCCTCGAAATCTTTCGCTTATGTTTTGAATGTTGTTTCTTGCTTGATTTGTTTATTTACAGGCGTTTTGTTAATTTGTAAATCACATTTACGCCTAAATCAAGACAGCAAAATTATGAAAGAGCCACAGAACAAGCCATTGAACAGTAAAAAGAAAAAAGATTTATCTAGCTTACAAACATGGTAGGTACAATATTTTTTGAATAAATTACTACGAGAAAAAACGAGGAAATTCTTTATTATAATTATGCTTTTATTCAAATTAAAGTTATAGCATGATATCCACTTACTTTTTACAATAGAAAAGAGTTCGAAACTATGACATTACAAGATTCATATGCAGTTAAGGTATATCTAATAACTGCTACAGTTTGGCTGAGCTAAACTTACTTTTGTGTATGTGTGTTCTAAGTGCCCTAATGGACATTGGACATGCAACTTTTGGCTCCGTTAGTCAAGCAAATTGAAATAGATAACTTTTTAGCTACTCAAAAAATTAATAGGAAATTAATCATTTATCTCTATTGACAAGAAATGTGATCTGAGATCATAAAATAAAGTAGTTATCCGATTTTAAAAACATTCATTGAGTCTGTGTAAAGTTAAAAGGAACTATTCATACAAGAATCAATGTAGAAAAATGTTTTGTTAAGTCAAATTACAGACAATACTTACAAGTGATAACGTTATAAGCTAAGGCCGATCGTGTCTCTCTATCGCTTGTTCCGTGCTCTCACTTGCATGCTCGACTCAGGTGGGACATGACACTTTTTCATACGTGCAACTGATGTTCATCGATTTATAGGTGCTATCACATCTAAAACAACAGGCATGTAGTTGTAAATATAAAACATAGATATGTTATCATATTATAATGAACACTTAATTCATGTTTCAGGTTCAAACGGGTACTTCTTCAGGATTCAAGAATGTTTATTGAGATATCTATGGCACCATTGTGATGCCATCAGCACGGAATCAGTTAAGAGAAATTTCAGCAAGTATTTACAAGAAGATTACAAACCAATTTGAGCTCTGCTTATGTTGAATCAAATGGTACCATAAGAAAAGTCCTATAATTTGCTCACATAACGACCCGCAACCCGGTTGAATGTGCATTGGTGTGTGGAGGCAACGGTTCCAGTGCCAATTGGAGGAGTTGACAACCAAATACTTATCGAGAGGCAATGTATCATGTTCTCGTGTCAATAAGCACCAGTGGCAGTCGTTAGGTCATTAAAAAATGTTGGTATGAATGTCTCCCCACTACAATTTTATTTAGAATAATGTTTTTTATGTCAATCATTAAGTTAAATAAAAGAAAACATCACAGCCCACTCTGTCGTGGTTGCCTGCAGGAGAAAGAAACGGTGGAGCATGTTTTGTGGCATTGCAAGGCCACGGCAGAAACTAGAATCGCTTGCGGGTTGCATGACGCTACTATTGCTTTGTCATCTGCATCGACATCATCATCCTCATCGCTATCTGGTACACCATCCAAGCCACTGGAGCAGTTATGCCAGCGGCCCAGAGCCACGCTCCGTTATTTTAAGGAGCTAGGCTGGCTCGGGTAGACGCTGGATGGGGAAATGCACAAAACACCCCATGCGGGACGTCAGTGCAGGACTTATCGCCTCTACGTCGAATAATAATAAGAAAAGAAAACATATCCTAGGAATTCTTAGTAAAAGTAGGAATTCTGCAAACTGGGTGTATCTTTGTGGACGGACAGTCGTAAGCAGTATGTAGTCAAACGGAAACCATATTATTTTAAATAAAATAAAAAACTTCATAACTAACGCAAAAACTCCAAACGAAATTTTAGTGGGGAAACTTTAAGACCAATATTTTTAAGGACCCATTAAGCCCGATTACAGAGGCGCCAGCGTAAATTTATTAGCACCGTAAGAAGCGTTCTCTCTATCGAATGCCTAAAGTGAAAAAGAAACAGAACTATGCCATTTAGCTAATATAATTACGATGGCGCCTCTGTAATCGGGCTTAATGTCCCTCAATAGTGGCAGTTTTAGTAGGAGTAAACCAATAAATGCTTGTGATGGGAATCAAATCCACACCAGTTTGATCCAGAAGTCAGGATCACTAACCACTGGGCCACCGAGGCAAGATAGAATACTATACATACATTTTATTATATAATTTTTAAATACATATTTGGGGGCTAACAACTAAAAATTGTGTTTTATTGACAGTAAGAATTTTAAAAACTATTATCACTTACAACAAGATATCACGGAGTATAAGGGAATTAAATACAAATCAAGACAAAAAATACTGTAAGATTTATTTACTGCTAAATGGTATCATAGGATAAATGACTTCCTATGTGATTTATCACATAGGAAGTCATTTATCCTATGTTATTTATAACTCTGACATTACTATTAAGATTTTTTCACTACAAAACGCTATTTACTAAGTAAATGTCTTCCTGTGTAATTCTGACATGAATATTTAATAATTATTATTCTGCTGGATTGAATAAATCTCGACATTTGACAGTTTTGTACTTCAACCTGTTTTATTGCTTTCTTCTAGAAGAAACCTCTGCCCAAGCTGTTGAGCCTAGGAAAAACATAAAAAATTTAGGTATTAATTATGGTTTAGGCGAGGAATGCCCAATTGTAACCATAGCTAATTCTAAGAATGTCCAATTCTCAAATTGGCAAAATAACTTAAATTGAGAATATTATTAAAAATATCATACATTTTATATACAAGGTCCATCTACTTTTACCATGGGGCCAACCAACCCAAATTCTGCAAAAAAAATGTACTGTCATTTAGTTGATAATCACGAATTTGGTTTCGGTTGGTCCCATGGTTAAATTCATTCTTCTGAATGTACTAAACTCGCCCTTAAGAGGTTGTTACCGTTAGGTACCGGTCACCCTATGTATAGAAAGTTTAGTAAACTTATTTTTATGTTATTTTTTCTTAATTTATTTTGCCATTCTGAGAAATAGGCATTCCTAGATTTAGCTAATCAAATAAGTCAGAATTTTGCATTCCTGGACTACTTGAGCACTATGAGAATTGGGCATTTCTCGATGTGCAGAAGAACATTATTGTGAGACAACTGTATACCATATAAAATATTCAATGGCATTTATGTAAATCCACCAACCTGCAGTGGACCAGTGTGGTGGATTTTTCCCTATCATCCTTCAAGTTTAGGTCTGTGTGCAGCAGCGGACTATTAAAAATATTGGTATGGTCTGAAACTACAGAGTGCAGCTAAACAAACTATGCCAATGAACCATAACTTAGTTAAGCCGGGTAGGTACAGACTTCTAAATGTTCTGCTGAAGCAAATTCCTATCTATACACATAATAATATATATATACCTTATAAGTGAAGCAGAGCAGGAAAATTGTTAATATCATTATCTTACATTCATTAGTGCAAACAAGATATCATATAGGTGTACCTTCTTCCACCTGTCCGCAGTTTTGTTTTCACCACCACCGATTGAGTTTAAAGTATGGGTCAACACCTGCCACAAGCAATTAACCTCAATGCGCCCACGGAATACCAGACAGAAGATCAGCAGCATCTTTCCTTAAATCCCCACAGGGTTGAAAGCTGTTCCGCACTGCCTTGTGGTCTCAAATCCATTTTTAGGGTTCCGTACCCAAAGGGTTAAAACGGGACCCTATTACATTATTATATATTCTTTGCTATTACCTACTAAGACTTTCGCTGTCCGTCCGTCTGTCTGTTACCAGGCTGTATCTCATGAACTGTGATAGGTAGCTAGGAAGCTGAAATTTTCACAGATGATGTATTTCTGTTGCCGCTATAACAACAACTAGGTACTAAAAACAGAATAAAATAAATATTTAAGGGGGGCTCCATACCTCAAACGTATTTTTTTTGCCGTTTTTTCCTTCATATTAATAACGGCAAGGGGGTTCCCATAGGGTACGGAACTCTTCGTACGCGAGTCCAATTCGCACTTGGCCAGTTATTAAAGCAAACATTTTAAAATTCATGACTGATGTCTATGTGCAAAACGCACCAATAATTTCATGTTTATAAGTAATAACACTTTACGGCTTATATTAAATAACACTATTTACATGAACTCCTCAATTTTGAAAAAACTTACCAAATTAATTACATACATTAAATAGCTCTTCAAGTTTTTAAAGTCGTGAATTTTAGTGCTACTTACCACTTTAAAATCGAAGTTTAAAATCGAATGATAAATAAATTGCTGAATGCTTATTTTGTTGTAAAATGTTTACTATTTAGTTAAAAAGTGTTCTCGCCGTCCATTTTTACACCTTACAAATATTTGTATACATCAATAATCGAGAAATATTCTGTTTATTACGATATTTTTAAGCCTTGCTCAGCTTTCTACAGCATTTTTGTCTTCGCTAGATTTTCGTTCAAACGAATAAATTATCGAACTTAAGCGAACGAAAACAACTGTCAAAAGTGCAACTTGGCTACGGTTTAGCGAAAATTCGACGACGATTCCATCAGATGGAATGGAAAGAATTTCTATCTCTTTTTTGCGTGGGCGCTGATATATGCATTGGTCTCGTTTACTCTACGTGACAGTTCCTTTCGACGTCGACGTTTGTTAACGAATCGACATAGCGATTCTATTCGAATCGTTAGAACCGAGTGTCGCGTTGTCTAGCCCTTCAGGAATAGTCCGTAAAGCCGAGACTTTTAAGAGGCCAATTAGTAAGTATCGCCAGACGTACCTCCAAAGGAACTAAAACTTTGACGCTAAGTTTGTATTTAAAAATCCCGCCAAGTTAAAAATATATGTCAGAGTCTGTAGCTTCAGCTATATTTAGCTTAATAAACGAAATATCATTTGTCAAAACACAATTATTTTCTGCGAAGATGGATCAGAAGAGAAGATTTTTTTCATGTAAACGTAGTTTTAAATTTAAAATAGGCTCATGTTTAAGTTAAATAACTGCATAACAAGCAAACAATTATACATTTTACATATTTGACGAAGTTTTCCAACATTTTTTTGTTTGAATATTAATTGTTATGTGCACAGAAAATTCGGTCTTGATTGTGTAAGATCTATCTATCTATGCTTTTTTGTCGAAATTTGTAACGGTATGTTTATATTTTGTTTAGCTACGTTTTATACGTAGCTACGCAGAGTTTTAAGATTTGATTTTTCATTTCAAGAAGTTGAATAATTTATTTGTTCCTTTCGAAGAACTATCGGTTTTAACAAGTGCATAATGTAGTGTTGCAGTATTAGAGTTTGGCATCTGTAATTATGAATTCAAAAAGAAAATTAAACCCAGAAAAATCTTTACTTGAATTGCTCGGCGTTACTGTCGTAAAATATTCGTTCTTCTCAAAGCAAATTGGGCGTTACTTGAGAACTCGTCTTGTTTCGCCTTCGGTCTGACGAGGTTAAAGCGCCCGCCGCACTTTCAGATATCTAAGTGCCGGGTTCCTCGTACCTACTAGCATTAATTTAAACTAAATTTTGGCTTTAAAGTTTTTGTTCGTTTGGAGGTACATCCGGCGATACTTTCCACTTGGCCTCTTGAAAGTCTCGGCTTTACTGACTACTAAGTTTTAGTTCTTTTATCGAAAAGAACTAAAACTTAGTAGTCAGTATCGATATAGATGATTTACGAGGTTAAGTGAATGACGACATGCGGAGAAAGGAGTTGTTGATGAGATGACGAATGATAGAGTGAAGTGGCGAAAGGAAACGTGCTGTGCCGACCCCACCTAGTGGGTGATGATGATGATGATGATGATGATGAGGAGTTGGTAGTACCATTTCATTTCTTCAATAACTTGTGTTATTTCAATTTTTCATGAGAAATCATCGGAATCAAAGTTGTTTGAAATTTGATTTTCTGCAACTTTGATGCCCATCATTTTTTTGTTAAATCAATATTTTTCGAATAAAATAGGGGTGACATTTTCATTCCTCAATACGAGTAACTACCTACCGGCAATGCAACTATGTTAGGACCTCGCTGGACTGATCTGATGAATTGATGCGATCATCGCATCGTGTGTGCCCAGCTTCAGGTAGTAGTTCAAATCGTGAACAACCAATACTACCGTTTGAATTAGTTGAATGAGCCCCCAGTGACGATAACTTCGCCGTTGGGCGTGGATGTGGCCGGACCATTATAGATTGGCGTACCTTTATCAGATCATAGAGCTATTACAATTACAACCAGAGGAATAATGTGGTTGACATGAAAAATACCTATCTCATTTCAGTGACTGTTGCCGTATTTTTCTCCCGATAACCCTGTTTGCCGCCTACGCAAAAACGACGGAGCGTCATAGTTATAGATGAAAGAAAATTGCACATCTAGATACATTTTTCGTTTTATTTGAAAAATATCAATCATAGAAAAAATTAATGGGAAACAAAAATGTAGAAAATCAAATTATAAGCAACTTTAGTATTGACCATTTCTCGCGTGAAATTGAAATTACAAGAGTTAATCAACATTCAGGAAGTGGTTCAAATCGTGAACCACCAATTCCTGCCTTTTCTTTAACTGAATGAGCTCCCAGTTGGCATGAAGCGAAAATTTGATCAAATCATCGCATCGTGGATACCAATAAGTCGTGTCGGATCGCAGTACTTGAATTCACCCGCTCGCGTATAGGTACCTCCTTCGTTTGGATATTTTGACGTTGTCTACGATGCAAGCGTCATGGAGGTTATGCTGTTTTTCCTTATTCTGAGAGGTTATGCCCCCCCCCCTCCGGGCAAGCCCCGGGCCCATGTCGATCTTTTCTGATGTCACTTTCAAATTTAGCTGAATAAACATACAAAAATTCGAGGCCAGAGCTCTAGTGTTCAAAAGGCGAGGATCCGCCGGGGGTTATAGTTATGTAATGTTTACTACTTGACTTAAGAGCCTGGTTGGTGTGTAATTTTCCATACAAATGTATTACGCTGTTTTCTTCCTGGAAAATACTTATAGAGCTTCAATTTTTTGTCATAAAATTAAATTATGCTGTTTAAACTACTCTGTCTTTTCTTTTTCTTGATAAATTAATTAGCAGGTAAAATATGACCCTTCAAAACCACAAAAAAATTCACCATTATTACCGACGTATTTAGAGACCTACCAGAAGAGACTAAATAATATCTAACCAAATATAAAATGACAGAATCATGAACACATTTTTTTTTTAAATTTTGACATAAAAAAGTACTTGATTGAAATAGTTTTTGAAGAAGAAAACAGCGTATTACGAAACGTTGTCTCGCCAAGTTTTTTGTAGGTATAAATCGCTCTGAGCTGCAATTGTCCCTATCGCACGATGCGGGGGTAGGGTCGAGGTAAGGGAGGTTCAAACCTATACGTACACAAGCACTAGGGATGTAGTAATACAGTCAAACCTGGATAAGAGAGAGTTGAAGGGACCGCCGTCTCATTCTCGCTTATAGAGGTTTTTCACTTATCCAGGTTTCTCACTTATCCAGTTTTAGAAGTGACTTTTCTCTCTTATAGAGGTTGAAAAATACGTCTAATTTGTATATAAGTATCTACAATTCTACATGCGTGAAGAATGATAAATATGTTTATAAATAGTATATAGACGTACTAACTGTTTGCGTTGTGTTTATTAGAATTGAACATAGATGATAGTTTATTTTATTCATTCTGAAAGGCAATTTTCTAAATTGTGAAAATTAAAAAGTTGACTCTTTTTAATATTTCCATGTCCTTTAGAGCACTGAGACCGATCAGGGGTCTTTTGATTTTATTATTTTATAAAAGTTTGATCCTGGTAAATCAAATTCATTGCGTATTTTATTTCGAGATTTCCTCTTCTGAATGCATTCAATACCCATCTTAAGCTTATCGCTGAACGATTTATTTACTTATTCCTAAAGATTTATTTATTACCAACGAACCTTTATCCTCAATTGATACTAATCAACTGTAGTAAGTTTGACCAATAAGATAGTGTAAATGCACTTGAGGCTATTCTAAAAGAATGTGATACAAAAAGATGTTAGGAAGATGAAAGAAAACCACAAAATAATTTGGAATAGAACACTATCAAACAGGATAGTATAGATTCTCGTGTGGCCATCCCAAAAAAATGCGATACAACAACAATGTTACTTATTGCCACAAAATACAAAAATTTTTTTTGAATAGAACACAATCCGAAATCAACGGTAGTTAGTTCTACGAAATTTAATAACGGGTCATAAAGTGCAGATGTTTTATTACCCTCAACTCTCGCTTATAGAGGTTCATACAAGTAGTACTCTCAGTTATAGAGGTCCATGAGGGAAAAACGACTCTCTCTTATAGAGGTTTTGGTCTCTCACTTATAGAGGTATTTGAGGGGTAAAATGACGGGACCTGGCAATTACTCTCACTTATAGAGGTTTCTCACTTATCCAGTTCTCAGTTAGCCAGGTTTGACTGTAGTCGATATTTTTGTCGATGCTCTAGTGATGTCCATCGATATCGATGTTTATTAAAAATATTAGTTATTTTTTTCAATCTTATGATTTGACCGCAGTATGTTTGTTACTTTTGAAGATAAGATTTTATCTATGGAATATAGACGTTTAGTTGCTACGACATATAGCAGCGATTATACAGAACATCGTGTTGTATCCGCAGACATCTAAATGAGTTAGGCACAGAATAACCAATTAGCATAGTGCCCAAGTAATCCGGTAAGGCTCAATTCTACGAAAGCATAATTCTATGAAGGCCCAATTCTCAAAATGGCAACATAATTTTGATTAGAAATTTTCTAAAAAAATTACACATATTAATTACTAATAAGAGCTTACCGGTACCTAAAACAACCTCCTTTGGCGAGTTAAGTACATCATAACTTTTACTATGGGACCGACCAGAGCCGAATATCAGCTATAAGCGAGAAATATCAACTATACCATAGAAAAAGTCCGTTGATAATGGACAAAGTGTATGGAACAGCTGGTTTTTATCGCCAATTCGGAGTTAGTTGCTCCCATAGTAAAAGTTGTTAACAATCGCTAATTATTGCGCATGTGTGCACAATGCCGACGCCGCGTGGCGTAGTGGTAAGCACAGGCGTGCACGTAGGAGGCATGAGGTTGGCGGGCGGCTGTGCCCCGGCGTCTTGTCTCTCAAACTCAATTTATATTTTGCAACATATGAAATTTCCATGCGGTATTTAGTTAACATGTTTTGTATAGTTATACATATGACCCTATAAGGGTATGGCAATTTTATTATTTGTATTAGAACGATTTATTATTACGTTTTCTAGATTAACGTTAAAAAATTCGTCTAATGTATAATAACATTTCGATAATAGGAAAATTTTTAGTTGTTTTATGAAACAGTTTTATCTTTCGATATCTTTTAAATTATTTGGCAATTTACTAAATATTTTTATAGCCATAGAATTTGGGCTAGAACTTGTGCATTGTTCTCTCTGGCCCCTGCGCATACCTATATTTTGCCTTTTGCACAGCATTCTGCGCCTAACTTTTCATCCGCCGACTTGTGTGGCGCGGATCGTAGGTGAGATCCATTCGAGAAAACAGCCCCATCGGCTATCCGTCCATTGAACTACGTGCCTTGCCCTCTGTCATTTTAACTTGCCAATCCACTGAGTTTTGCTGAAAAGTTCAAATACTTAGAAGTGTTTCAATCAGTTTGTCTCTACCTATTTTGTAGATATTCTATCCTGTATTTCTATGGTGGGTGCCCTATCCACTGCTGCTTTAATTTGCTAATTGTTATAACTTTTTTTTAACGTATTTAAATTAGAACCAAAGTATGACAAGCAGTTCTCCAATCCAAACAGTAAGCCTAGCATCTGATCTGTTTAATTGAATTCTCAATTCAATTAAACAGATGCGAGGTACGAGTACACTTCGCTGTGATGCGCTAATTATTGTGCATATGTGCACCATGCCAACGCTGCGTGGCCTAGTGGAGTGCACGGACGCAGGGAGCGCGCAGGAGGCATGAGTTTGGCGGGCGAGTGTGCCCCTTTCTGGCTCCCGCGCATACCTATATTTTGCCTTTTGCGCAGCGTTCTGCGCCTAACTTGCCATCCGCCGACTTGTGTGGCGCGGATTATACGTGAGATTCATTCGAGAAAACAGCCCCATTGGCTATCCGTTCATTGAACTATGTGCCTTGCCCTCTGTCATTTTAACTTGCCAATCCACTGAGTTTGAAGAGAGCTTAAAAGTTCAATTAGGATTGCTTTAAATTTTATTTTATTTTATTTATTCATACACAAAACAAATCACAATCGTTACAAAAGTTCAACTTAAATATAATTATATTATGGTCTGGATTGTAATTCAAATATATGTGTACACAGAAAAAGTAATTGAATGAGTGCTTTAAATGCTTTAATCAGTTCATATCTACCTACTTTGTAGATGTTCTATCCTGTATTACCTACTATGGTGTGTGTCCTACCCACTGCTGCTTTAATTTGCTAATTGTTTTAGTTTTTTTAAACGTGTTTAAAGTATTACCAAGGTATGACAAGCCGTTCTCTAAACAGTAAACCTCGCATCTGTTTTATTGAATCCTCTATTATTTTTATACTATGGAACTAATAGCGGAATGAAAATATGGTACGAGTAGGTACCATATAAAAGGCCAGACGTATTAGATGTGCAGGTATACAGTAATATAACGAGACCCTATTACTAAGACTCCTCTGTCCGTCTGTCTGTTGGTCACTAGGCTGTACCTATCTCATGAACCGTAATAGCTAAACAGTTAAAATTTGCACAGATGATGTATTTCCGTTTCCATTATAACAACAAATACTTACTAAAAATAGAATGAAATAAATATCGACTTCAACTGTGTACAGAATTCGCGCGGATCGATGTAGCATTTTTCACATTATTGTTGATTTATCAAATATGGCTCAGCCGATTTCAAGAAAATTTAAATGGGACCAACTTCGACGTATACCCTTTCCAATAAAAAAAATATACGCGTCAAATTGCGTACCTCCTCCGTTTCATCGGTCAAAAAATAGAATAAAATAAATATTTATTCATACAACAGATGTGAGTTTTTGCACGATAATTATTAATAATCACAACAGGTAGATGTTTAACATATTCTCAGAGTATTTAGTAATATAATATATCAATTTAAAAAACAAATAATTGAAATAGGGGTACATAATTGGCTCCCATACGGTACGAACCCGTTTAAGCGCGAGTCC
This sequence comes from Hypomecis atomaria, assembly GCA_964007245.1. Taxonomy (NCBI): domain Eukaryota; kingdom Metazoa; phylum Arthropoda; class Insecta; order Lepidoptera; family Geometridae; genus Hypomecis; species Hypomecis atomaria. Next base: position 4,244,393 of record OZ023301.1, on the reverse strand, counting down.
ATATTTATTTTAGTTTGTAGAAGAACTATGTTAGATTTTTAAATAAAAAATAATTAACTTTAAATTAGAAAGAAGTGATTTCAGTCAAAATATATAATGTAAACTGCAACGCCTACAGAAATCAAATAGCCAAATTGCTACTTTTACTCCCTGCTTTGGGTTCAAGATCAATTGTTTATGATGTTAGTTGGGTACATTTTATGTTTTTGTACAACAATAATAAAATAATTTGAAAGAAAATAAACAAGCCTATAAAAAATAACCTATGTCACAAATAATGTCGCTTCCTAATGGCAGAAAAATAAATAATCAATGGCAGGATTATTTTTGTTTGCTTTTCGCCATACCTACTAGGAAACTAGATTATACGTAGAATAGGCGTAAGAAAGCTCTACGTACGGCCAAAATCAGGAACAAATTCTATGCTGCCAGGGAATACGGAATGCTAGTGAAATAACGTACGTGGCGCCACGACTCGCGCACAGAGTTATCTTGTGCGCACTCTACGTAATATCATATTTTGCTACAATTCAAAATCAAATTTCGGTCGGCCACGGCTGGTTCTTTGAGGCGCGGGCGGGGTGCGGCGACAGTTCGAGCGCAGTACGCACACAAATACAATTGCATCACACACACATTGAAGCTCCCTGGTTTGGGGGCATCGCGACGGCAATAGTTTAGTCCAAATACCTATTTCTCAATTTCTTCGTCACTAGGCTACCCTCTTAACCTCGTAAATCATCTATATCGATACTCGATCTTTCGATAAAAGAACTAAAACTTAGTAGTCAGTAAAGCCGAGACTTTCAAGAGGCCAAGTGGAAAGTATCGCCGGATGTACCTCCAAACGAACAAAAACTTTAAAGCCAAAATTTAGTTTAAATTAATGCTAGTAGGTACGAGGAACCCGGCACTTAGATATCTGAAAGTGCGGCGGGCGCTTTAACCTCGTCAGACCGAAGGCGAAACAAGACGAGTTCTCAAGTAACGCCCAATTTGCTTTGAGAAGAACGAATATTTTACAGACAGTAACGCCGAGCAATTCAAGTAAAGATTTTTCTGAGTTTAATTTTCTTTTTGAATTCATATTTACAGATGCCAAACTCTAATACTGCAACACTACATTATGCACTTATTAAAACCGATAGTTCTTCGAAAGGAACAAATAAATTATTCAACTTCTTGAAATGAAATATCAAATCTTAAAACTCTGCGTAGCTACGTATAAAACGTAGCTAAACAAAATATAAACATACCGTTACAAATTTCGACAAAAAAGCATAGATAGATAGATCTTACACAATCAAGGCCGAATTTTCTGTGCACATAACAATTAATATTCAAACAAAAAAATGTTGGAAAACTTCCTCAAATATGTAAAATGTATAATTGTTTGCTTGTTATGCAGTTATTTAACTTAAACATGAGCCTATTTTAAATTTAAAACTACGTTTACATGAAAAAAATCCTCTCTTCTGATCCATCTTCGCAGAAAAGAATTGTGTTTTGACAAATGACATTTCGTTTATTAAGCTAAATATAGCTGAAGCTACAGACTCTGACATATCTTTTTGACTTGGCGGGATTTTTTAAATACAAACTTAGCGTCAAAGTTTTAGTTCCTTTGGAGGTACGTCTGGCGATACTTACTAATTGGCCTCTTAAAAGTCTCGGCTTTACGGACTATTTAGTTATTTTATCGGTACATGAGGGCTTACGAGGTTAAATGACAATAGGTAGGTAGGTATTGTATTTAACCCTTTAATTGGCAAATTGTCAGAATTGCCCCGCAGGATCGTGGTAAAAAGAGGCAAAACGGCGCCACTTTCTGCGGGAGTTGCTGAAGACGTAATATTACTGCACGATCGAGTATTTTGTTTAAAATTGTATTATAATCACTCATTTTCACGCATAATTTAGTATAGTATTTTATTTGTAACTAGCTGACCCGGCGAACTTCGTACCGCCTAATTATTGGAGGCATATTTAGTAAGTCACAAACACACGACACAATACTTTTTTAATTTTATTGAAATTTGTTGCTTTTAGATTTTTAGGAATATTAAAGAATTATAGTAGGTATGGATGCACAGCAAAGAGACGTTTACATTTCAAGTGACATTTTACCATAGAAAATTTTTTTTTGAGTGAATACTGACAAATATTTACACTATAACTATCAAACTCAAGGTAGGAAAAGAAGAAGAACTACATCTGTCATCGAGAAAATAAAGAATTCAAAAAACTATAATATTCAAATTGTTGATATTTTAAAACTATTTTCCAGAAGTTATAGTGAAGCTATATATCCCTCCTCTCCTTAAAATTTCATTGTCCCTTTTGTAAAAAGTGGATGGAACGGCAGAACAAAAATAATAACTGTCCAGGGCCCAATTTTATAAAGCTACAAGTTACAATTCTACAGGCAAATTGACATTAATGACGCAGTCTCGACCAATCACGAATGCGGATTCCGTCAATGTTGCCAGTAAATTACCTGTAGCCTGTAACTTGTAGTTTTATAAAATAGGGCCCTGGTTGTATTAAATTATTATTAAGATGCGACGAATGCTACAACCACAGAATAGGCCCTATTACACAGGGCTTTAAGGTCGCTGGCTACAACATAATCGCTGACACCTTCAGATTTTGTACCAAGTGTGGTAAGAATGTAGAACGAATAATACGCGTGAACAGGGCAAAAGAGTACAAAAAAATATATTAAAGCAAAAGCTGCTATCTGAACTAAAACACGTTTCTACAATGCCATCTTCATCATCTGAGGAGACATTCTGTGAATTAAATTTATCGGCCGAAGACATACAGGACATTCAAGTTATTGAAGACAGCCAAAAGCCCAACATCAAGAATGTTCTGGTAGATATTGATGTTATTGAAGACAGCCAGCAGCTCAACATTGATAATGTTCTGATCGAATCAGATTTGTCCGAGTCGCCTAGTACTTCCGCCATATTATCATGTCCTGGCGAGCCAAGTGGTTCCCAAGTAGATGGAGCCAAGTTGATGGAAATAAAGAGTTACTCGTACTAATACACGTTGACATTGGCAAAATAATCGTCAAGCAAAGATGGAAGGCATAATTTGAAAAGAAAAAGAAGAAGAGTGATTAATATATTTTGAAATAAAAAAAATGTTGTATCAAATTGAGTTTTATTTTAGAAATATACAACATATTATTATATAATTGTAAGGATCCAAATTCACATGTTATATACAAATTAAGTCATTTATTTATATTTATACACTCCATATACAAAAAATTAAAATTTTCTTGGATGTTGTGCTCGTTTCTGGACTGTGAACATGATAAACAAATCTTTGCTTAAATTAAATACAACACAGTTATCATCATCATCATGATATCGGCCAATAAATGTCCACTGCTGTACATATATACAGTTAATTAATATAGTGCTTTCTGGTAGACAATATTTTTTTTTTTTTTTTTTTTGCGGTGCGTAAATAAATAAGGATGTTGGACGTTGGTTTTCCGACACGCGAACACGCAACGTATAATTGTCCATGTGCGAAACAGGGAAACTCTAAGTTTATTCCGCAAACTTGCAACGCTAGACGCACGGGAAATTGCAACCTTTTAAAATCAAATGGCAAATCCGTTGGAATCATAGGTATTCGTGGGATTAAGACATCCTCTCCTTTGTATTTTCCTTTGATTATTTTAGCTTCGATGATGTTATTCATGAGTTTCTTCACAACCAATCTCGTTCCATTGCAAAGTCGAGGTTGATTAATATTACGCAGCATGATGACAACTGACCCTACTTTTAATTTCAAATTATGTGGTGGTAGTCCAGGCAAGTCCAATAAATTTAAAAATTCTGTAGGATAGTTGACTACGTCATCCTGGTTTGTAGCCGTGTCAACTGATTTGTACGTAAACAACTCTCCTGGAAGGAAATTCTGAATGGTAGCATTGAGATCATCGACATCTTTGTTTTTTGCTGCTAATATTGCTCGTTCACTTAGCCAATCGTGGTTATTATATTGTTGTTTAATGTCCGGAAAAACACGCTGAATAAGCTCCTCTTTCGATTCTGTGAAGTGACAGAAATCTGTGGGAAAAGTCATTAATCCGGTCGAGCTGTCAACTGCGACCTTACCATTGCCAATATCCAGCAACTGCTTCGAAAACACAGTCGCAGTTTGATCTTGTTGCAAAAACACTCGCATGTTAGTAGTTAATTGTAGTGTCTTTACGTGCCGCCACTTTGATGATTTTAGACATGCGTTTATTTCGTCAGCAACAGTCGATCGAGGAATTACTGGAAGAGTCTGACGAAAATCACCTGACAACAGTATCATGGCTCCACCAAAAATGTTTTGGTTATCACGTAAATCTTTTAACGTCCTATCTAGTGCCTTCAGCGACCTCTTGTGGGCCATTGTGCATTCGTCCCAAATTATCAATTTGCATACTTGGAGAGTCTCCGCCACAGCGCTATTTTTGGCGATGTTGCAAACTGGCGTTTCGTTGATATGCATGTTTAATGGTAATTTTAAGGCTGAATGTGCAGTTCGTCCGCCTTCTAATAAAGTTGCTGCTATTCCAGATGAAGCCAACGCTAGGGCTACCTCATTTTGCGATCGGATCTTTGCTAATAGCAATGTAATTAGGAACGTTTTCCCAGTACCCCCAGGAGAATCAAGAAAGTAAATCCCCCCAGACCCACTGTTTACAGCTTGTATCAAACGATCGTAGGCAACACGGACGTATATATAGCTCTTGCAAGGATGGGGTCCAACAATTTTTTTCGACTGTCCAAAAAAGAGGAGTATGGTTTTAAAAAAAAATGGAATGGTGATAGGTATGTTTATATGTACCTCCCTTACATAGCTTTAGCTGCTGCTCTAATTTTGATAAGTGCATGACGGAGTTAGCACCTGAGTTCCGTTATCAGCGAACAGATTGGAATCTTATTAGATTCAATTCTCAAAAGATGTCCCGCAGATGCGGCGCCAAACTTGATGTGTCGAAAATAGGTAGTTCCTTTAATTTTCATAGGGACTCTTTGAATAAATAGATTGTTGTCTTTAAATCTGTGGTATGTTTTTACCACAAAACTTGAAAAGACCGTCGACGTGGAAGACTATAATAATACAATATTTTTTTTTTTTAGAAAATTTAAATTATTTTGTTCAATATAAATTAATAAAAACCTAAATTGCCAGTGAGAAGGTTACTGTTGCTCCACTTAGTACTACGAGTACTCTAAGGGTTTATCATTATTTGTCTTGTTGGTTAAAATACTGTTTTGTAAAACTGTAGTACCTAAGTTTGCAAATTTAAGCTCTTGCTATTTCTTATTAATTAATAATTATAATACTTACATTATTTAATTTTATCACATGATTATTGTTCGTGCGCCAGGGCGACTGAAACTAGAGTAGAAACACATAAACATCCGAAAAAACAAGCTTGTATGATAAGTTTATTTTAGTGTAGGTACCTACCTAATTATGGTTTTCTTTAGGACCTAATAATTCAATTGCATAAACGCTGAATTAATAAAATAGCACCTACTTCTGACGTTTGTCAATGAATGTGGGTTTTAAACAAAGACGGTTCTTATTTATCGCTAAATAAATTATTTATTATTTTTCGCAAAAATGATAAAACCCCTTCCATCGTGTACAAAATTCAAATATTTCGCTCGAATTGTTTAAATTATTGTTAATTTTTCAAAAACGGCTCAGCCGATTTCTGTTTTAAATGGGACCACCAAAAGAAATGTTTCGACTCGGTTCCAATTGGCGAAATTATCAATGAACATACATACACCAAAAAACATACAGACGAACATAGAACCTCCTCTTTTTGGAAGTCAGTTAAAAATGTGTTTTCACGTTTTTAAGCCATTTTGGTTCTAAAACACTTTCTAACGATCTATTTTCGAAAACATAAACATTTTTTGTGACAAAACTGCTAGGAATCGTTACTAATTTTATAAATTCAGAAGCACTGTACCTACGTCTGTTACTTTTTACCGTACCTTCCCGTAGGTGTACCGTACCTACTTTGAAGATCGAAGTGTCGTCAGCGACTTTTACTATCCGAAAAAAATAAAATGTTTTGGGATGGCACAAAAAGCTAATGAACACGCGGGTGAAAGCTAGTCGTAAAATTGGGTTGCTTTTGTCACTTAAAATTGTTAAAGTTCTCTTTTTTGCATTAAATCTGTTGCACATGTTGACCGTCGACCCGGTCAAAACAAAAGACCATGCGTATCCGCCGTATAAAAACTTAAGGGTAGGAATGCAACTCAACAAAGCAGATGTACCTGACTGAGAAGGGTTCTTTCTACAATATTTGTCACATTTTCAGAGATGATATTTGGCATGCTTTATTTTACTAGGATACACTTCTAAAAATATTTGAAAATGTATGGGCCAAGGGGGGGGTCCGGACCCCTCGGACCCCCCCTCATATACGCCCATGGTAGGCAATCCTTTGTTCTTCGTTCAATTGCGGAACAGCGGGGCAATTCTGTCAACCGATCTCGTTCCTAAGGTGACACGTTCTTGAACCTGTCTCGTTTTTTTGACAGTTTTGAGAAGTCGGAACTCTCAGAAAAACGAGAGAGGTTCAAGAACGAATAACTTCAGTTAAGAGATCGGCTAACAGAATCGCCCTGCAGTTGTGCGAACTGCTTCGGTCATAGCTTGAGTATCGTACTGGAGTTCTCTTCGCAACTCATGGTTTAATGCATCTTGCATGGCACGATTGGGTGCTATCAGGCTCAAACTCGACAATACTTTATTTGCCATCAATAAACACATATCTTCTATTATGATCAATGTGTCATTGTAAATCTCTGCCGTAATTTCCAATGTAGATGCAACACATCCTCAGACATGTCATCCCTATATTTCATCCACAAATCTTTCGGATTTAAGGGGAAACATGTCGATATTATAATCGCAAACAGTGTGCAATTTGATGCGGCGATGAAGATACTCGTATCACGGAATCCTTGAGCGTATCGTCCCAATGCGAATCGTTTTCAAGCAACCGTAATAATTGACACGCCTCACGGTAAGTCGCACACAGATGTCCATCAACTGTTCTCAATTGTTGAAAAGATGTCGGACCAGGAACATTCACCAATAACAATCTAAGATAATAACATTCATCGTTATTAGGATGTACTGTATATATACGGCCCATAGCATCTGTGGCAAATACATTTTCATATCCTTCAAGCGGTGTTCCTTGTTTACGACGCTGAAAAGACTTTGATGATGCGTTCCATGTGTAGTAGCGCGGCATATCAGCATACAGCAAAGTGCGAGCGAATTGATCAGTTTCACAAATTGAGAAGAAACCTGTCAATGTGGTCACAGGTGGACGTGCCGCTCTATCCACAGCGTTGTTTGGGTTGAAATACACTCGTTGTCCACTTTCCAAATGAACTGCCAAATGGAATACAGTGGGATGTCTTTCATGAATTGCAAACGAAAATATGCACCAAATAGCCTCATTGCTGCTTACATAGCGACCCATCTGATAGTGAGACACTTCATCATTTGTGTTTACTGCGAAGATGGCCATGTCGCTACCTTTGTTAACATATTTACATTTATGTACTTTATGGATTTCACAGAGTTATAAAATTCCACATTGATGTGAGCTTCAAAAGTTTTGGACAATATGGGCGAGAACGGCACAATCCAACGATTGTCTACATGAAAATCTTGTACTTTTATCTTGACATCTACAGATCGTCCACCGTCCTCAACTGATCGCTGACGATACAATGGGTAACCATCGATTCCCGAGATGGTTTCAGCAACCAAGTTTCTCGGGTACCGTTTGGAGCACTTGCCGTCGATCATACAGGGTGAGCTGTTGTTGATAACTCCGCAAGGTCCATGTATCATGTGTTTAGTTACTATTGTATTCAATTTTGGGTCAACCGTTTCATCAGGAATTTCGGCTGAAATAATGGAATCAATTTCTTCTGGCCTTATTTTGTCAACCAACCAGACTAATATATGAGCATGTGGCAAACCACGCTTTTGCCACTCAACAGAGTACATCCAACAACGTACTTGGCCATACACACGATGCTTGGTAATGAAATTCATTAAAGATTTTAATTTTTGCTTGTAAACTCTGGCTGTGATGTCATGCATATCAAGTGGTGTTTGGTTGTGTAGCAGTTCTTTTTTTATTTCAATCCATTGTGGGTTACAGGTGAATGTAATGAATAGGTCTGGACGGCCATACTTTCGAACATAAGACATCGCATCTTGAGCGTAATCGTGCATGTGGCGCGGGCTTCCGATGTAAGTGGCCGGTAAAATTGTCATTCTTCCTACATTATTTACATTGCCGTCAGCATTGATTGCATCGCGAAGATGAATGTACTCTTCAGATCGAAGCTGCTGTTGGTTTAGACGAATGTATGTCAATCGATCAGTCTCAATTTTGACGTACATGTCCACTGGCTCCACTGCATACTGATGAAAGAGCCGTTGACACATCATAATGTGATTTACTTCACCTTCACGGATCATGAGTCTGTATGCATAATAATTCATGGCACTGACTTTTTTGTGTGTATCAGCACCTGGAAGTACAAATGATAAAAAAATACATTTATATATTGAATATATAAAATATTTTATTTTGTATAATCTAATTACCTGTTGTTGGATTAACCATTTTGACATTAAAATGGCTTCTCCCTGCCAGAAAATTAATGGGTATTGTAAAGCATCATAAGCTCTATGCGTTTCATATACTTACACGTTTCAATTCATTGTTCCGGCGATGAAGTACAATATCTCTTGATTGCAAATTCTCTCCAACAACGACAATAGCCACTTCATCTATTGTCGGTGAATTAAACCTCCTTGCATGCTCTCCAGCAGGTGTTTTGTCGGCTCTTATTACAATATTATGGCTGTCTGATAGCATCCGATCCAGTGCCATTTTGAACACCTTCACTAATTCATTATTCTCGTGAAGAAATGTTTGCTGTTGTTGGACAATGGTTCGCTTGACGGTTGGATTATGACCACAACGTGTATCAACTTCCGCATCTTGATTGCCCATAAAATAAATTTGCAAAAATTTATTTATTTTATTTATTTTCCACAATACAACTATCTTGACAGGTTCTATCACCTAATGCGATTGTGTAGCTATACTAATTAAATTAAACATATCTACCAACCTTATTTCATTCAAACATTTTACATAATATAGTATACGTATAAAAAGAAAAGCATCTTAGCTCCTATAGCTTAACACAAACAAAGCTATTTTTGTGAATTCATTCAGAGAACACGCAAATAGGTCCGTGTCGACCGCGATGAGGTTGATAGCCGCCGCCATACCTACCTGTCAGGGACGTAAAGGCGTATATAGGTATGTGCTAATATGTCACCATTTTGAACTTTCCCTCTAAGTACCTTAAATAAGTGTGAAACTAAAGCAAATTCCCTCCTTACCCTTAGTTGATTGTACCCCACCATACCCAGAACAAATAGAGTGGGGTACATTAATGGATAATATGGATAAACTCCATACAGCTATCTAACGAACTTGTTCTGAATTTTCTCTAACATCTGTACATACTTAGTTTCAAGAGGAGACCAAATAACTCCGTTATATTCTAATTGGCTCCTGACTAAAGCATTGTACAATGCTTTAACTGCATTTATATTTGTGAAACCAGTTGACGTGCGAAGAATAAACCCTAGATTTCTAAATGTTTTTTTGCAAGTTTTAATAACATGATCCCTGAATGTCAATCCTGCGTTAAAAGTCACCCCGAAGTTTTTTACTTCTGTAACTCTAGCAACAGGCACTCCCCCTATATTGTACTCGTGTAGGATTGGATTATGCGATCGAGTGAAAGATACAGTCATGCACTTGGAAACGTTAAATTGTAATAAATTATCCGTGCTCCAAGCTACTACTCTGTCTATATCTTCTTGCAGTCGCTCGCAATCCTTTTCATTTTTAATTTCTAGGGACAATTTCAAGTCGTCGGCAAACAATAAACATTTGGCATCCTGGACAGTTGCCGGGAGGTTGTTTATCATCATTCCGAACTCTAAGGGACCGAGATTACTACCCTGACTTACTCCGGATCTGGTGAAATACGGTTCCGATCTGTACCCCGAGTATTCCACATATTGTTGCCGATCAGTCATATGACTGGCAAAAAATTTAAGCAGATGTGGGGTGAAACCGAAGCCGGCTTGTTTTTTAGTAACACGTCATTATCAACCAAATCAAACGCTTTTTTATAGTCAAAATATGCAGCGATCTGCATCTTAAAGAAGGATGCAGCTAATGGACCTGTCGTTTTTTTTTTGCAAGTAGGTAGAAAACAAAACATCATTTATAAAAATGATATGTGCTTCAAAAATTTTGTGATTTTTTGCTATTTTCATATCACTAATTAAAATTAATATTAGACCACCAGAAAAATTACAATGATTTTTTATTGTTTTTACATTATAGATTACATACATAAGAAGTGGCGGTACCTTAAAGGCTTTAGCCTGTCCAAAAATGGGCACATTATTTAAAAAAATCACTATTTTATTACTGTTGCTGTCAAAAAAAAAGAAAATGTCAAATTCAGTCGATCAGATGATGTATTCAGTATTGACAGATTTCGTTTTCGGTATTCCGACTTAGCAATTTTTTGGAGGGGTTGATATAATTATTTTCTTTTTCAACAGTTTGTACATGCTCCTTCCTTAACTCGTTTTAAGTGTTTCAACTAGTAATTTTACGAACTGAGGTGTCTTTTTACATATTCTATAGAAACATACATTTTTGTATACTAAAAGATTATCAAAAAGAAAGAATACTTATATTTTTAGGTTTCACTCACTTTACTACTAACAAAAAGCTGCAGTTGAAATTATCCGAGATATTCCTGATTATTTTGATATTACTCGTAATAATCCTTAAAGGTGCTATTCTAATCTCGGCAGCAGGCTACAGCTACAAACAGCACTTGCAGCAGCTGCACGAAGCCGGCTGTGCCTGCACAACTGAGGGGTTAATCCAGGTTTACACGTAAATTGAAACTACAGCTGTTTCGGAATGGCCCTATACATTTTTGTACAGCGCCCCTAGCAGAAACGAGGAAGAACTAACCAAAATCTATGGAGCCACACGCGAACGCGAAAGTTTGAGTAAACTTCGCAAAGCCTGGACTACGAGTAAGGGCTCTGGTTATCTATGTAGTAGTATGAATTTCTGCAAAAAAGATTCCGATTGCGGCTCCGGCAGCACGTGCTACCGAGCCTCAGCTGCGAGTGTTGTTCACCTGTTTAGACAAGTCCGACGTGCTGCCTGTCGCAGCACGTGTAGCCAACCTCGGAATCACTCTCGACTGCGGAAGCAGGCAGTGGCTGCATTTCAGATGTGTGTTACCTGCAATCGCGACCTGCATCCGCAGGCTGCGGCCGAAGTTCGAATAGCAGCAAGTTGTGGTTCTTATACTATTGCTAATGAAGTGGATGAATACCGAAATTCATTATCATTCATTTTTTCGTAGTACCAGTCGTCGTAGTTACCATTTAGCGCTTCTGGCGCGTTTTTGACGTGCTGATAGCGAATTTTTGCTAAAAGGAGTTGGCAGCACTGCTATGGTCTATCCTTACTTCCTTACTTAATATTATAAATCCGAAAAGTTTGTTGGTTTGTTGGTTTGTTACTCTTTCACGCACCAACGGAGCAACGGATTGACTTGATTTTTGGCATGGACATAGTTTATAAGGCGGAAGGAGCTTTAGGATACTTTTTATCCCGAAAAATTGCATAGTTCCTGTAGGACAGGATAAAAACGATTAAAAGCGAAACTGTCGCCACTATCACAAAGACGCTAAGTGATTAATTCCTCTATGACGCTAATATGGACTAACGAAACGTCACAGCCAAACGTAATTAGATGACAGGTGACATTGTCTGCAGACTTTTATACGTTTGATGGCAGTACCTCACAAGACATTGGCAAAATTGTGAAACACCTTCGCAGAAGCCACAAATCAAGAATTGAATTGAAATCACAAGTAGCATGGCAAGGGGACAAATTGTTTTTCCACCATTATATCCCCTTGAAGAGGAAATAAAGTATGGATTGAAAATGACAACTGACATTAAAATTGGATAAAATGTTATTTGCCCTCTGCATGCTACATGTTACTATGACGTTTAATACCAGGCCGTCATTTTGTCTGACATTAAAAATATTTTTAAATCTTCTACCATTAGAGGTTTAACATGTTTCTTTATTCTACCTTTATGGTACAGAATCATCATACTTTAATATTATTAATCCGAAAAGTTTGTTGGTTTGTTCCTCTTTGACGCAGCAACGGAGCAAAAGATTGACCTGATTTTTGGTATGGATACCTATGGTTTAAAAGACAGAAAGTGAAAATAGGATACATTTTTATCTCGCGAAAATTCGTGATTCCCATGGGATAGGACAATAACTGTTTCTCAGCAATGGAGCAACGGATTGACTTGATATTTGGGGTGGGCATAGTTAGGAAGACGGAAAGTGACACAGGATACTTTCCATCTCGAAAAAATTGTGGTCCCGTAACAATAAATTTTTCTCAGCAACGGAGCAACTTGCCTTGGCTTATTGCATGAATATAGTTTGAAAGACGAAAAGTGACATAGGCCACTTTTTTATCGCAAAAACTTTAACAGTTCCCGTAGGATAGGATAAAAACTAAGTGAGCCGGCCGCGGTAGCAGCCGTCTAAGCGCCAGAAATAACCTGTCTTGGCAAGTTTAGGGCGTTCCTACATTTTTCGCACTCCTTCGCGGCACTCAACAGCGCTAGCCCAGACTCGGGCTCCATAACGGAGCTTGCGCTCTCGCCATAATGACGGAGTGTTTCGGAGCATAAGACACATCGTCATCCACCGATCGGGACTAACCAGTACTGAACGTCTGACAGCATTCCAACGCCCTGGTCCCAGTGCAGCGGGTCAGTCATAGTAGCCCAGCGCCTGCCTCTTCAACTGCAGAGGGCAGTGAGAACAACCATCGCGATACCGACACCTCTCTTTCCCTGCAGCCCCACTGCGTCTGCCAACACGTTGACGGGCTAGCGGAAGGTAGGGTAGGTGGCGGCACCCACACCACCAGTTCCATATATCCCACCGCGGCCCCTAATCCTCGGCTGTCATATCAGAGTCCAGGAAGCAGCCTGCTTTATGAAACTAGGAAAGGTTATTCCCAGCAAGTAACTGGAGGTAGAGAGACAGAAAAGAAGCCACACCCAGCGCAGCAGGAGGAGCTGGAGTTCATATGCCTGGCAGACGGAGCAGCACTAGAGCAAAATCTTAACCGAGAAATTAACATATTTTAAGACGGCAGCAAAATTAAAGGGAAAGTTGGGGCGGCATTATCCATTTGGGATGATGCCGCTGAGATCAGTACCCGCAAGCTGAAATTGGCCGATTGGTGCTCCGTGTACCAGGGCTAGTTATTGGCACTTCTTGAGGCTACCGAAAAAGCAAAAATCTTTTGTGACTCCAGGTCTGCACTGGAAACAGTAGTTGGGGTATCTTCCCTCCATTCCTTAGCAGTAAATTCAAAGCTAACATAAAGTTACTACACGCACAAAAAAAAAATAGTGAGACTTTATTGGATTAAAGCGCACGCGGGGATGGAGGTAAATGAGAGAGCGGACCAGCTAGCAAAGGAAGCAGCACTGCACTCGAAGTGCAGACCTATTTACGATAACTGCCCCGTTTCATTCGTCAAGCGAGAAATCCGAAAGACTCTTTTGACGAGTGGAACCGGCGGTATCAGGATGGACACACGGCGGCGGTAACCAAAACATATTGTTGTACATACACTCCAACCGTAACTTAACCAACAAAAGCATTCCTCTAAGGTATTTTGATATTTGTCGGTTAGGTTAGGTTTCGCAGCCGACATAAACATAAGCCAAAATCAAAATATAACGCGGGCGAAGCCGCGGGTAAAAGCTAGTAATTCTATAAATCAAAGTAGGTAGGTACATATAGCTTGAAAATTGTTTTCGGTTTTTCTTATTTTAACTTCATTTTAAACAAACTTGTACATATCAGAACAGTTTTAGAAGCGTCATAAATTACTCTGGTGAAGATAACATTTTTATAAATGAGTTTGGGAGAAACTGAGTGTATTCGTACACAACAGGTATTCGTATGTATGAGCTGTCGACATCCTTCTTTATGATTTATGATCTGCATCTGGCACTGGCAGCATTGCCCCCAGTAGGTGATGAATTTGTCCTTGTATCTGTAATTGTTTTATTGACCGGCCACACATTCGCCCTACGGCGAAGTTATCGTCACTGGGGCTCATTCATCTAATTCAAACGGTAGTAATTAGTTGTTCACGATTTGAACTACTACCTGAAGCTGGGCACATACGCTGCGATGATCGCATCTATTCATCAGATCAGTCCAGCGAGGTCCTAATATAGTTACATTGCCGGTAGGTAGTTATTGAGGAATCAAAATGACACCCCTATTTTAATCGAAAAATATTGATTTAACAAAAAAATTATTGGCATCAAAGTTGTAGAAAATCAAATTTTAAACAACTTTTGTTCCTTTAACTTCTGCTGAAAAATTGAAATAACACAAGTTATTGAAGAAATGAAATGGCACAACCGGCTATTTGAAAAAAATATCGATCCTACAAAAAGTTAATGGGAACTAAAGTTGTAGAAAATCAAATTTTAACCATTTTTTGTTCCCATAACTTCTGCTGGAAAATTGAAATAACACAAGTTATTGAAGAAATGAAATGGCACAACCGGCTATTTGAAAAAAATATCGATCCTACAAAAAGTTAATGGGAACTAAAGTTGTAGAAAATCAAATTTCAAACAACTTTTGTTCCCATAACTTCTGCTGGAAAATTGAAATAACACAAGTTATTGAAGAAACAAAATGGTACAACCAACTATTTAAAAAAAATATCGATCCTTCAAAAAGTTGATGGGAATCAAAGTTGTAGAAAATCAAATTTTAAACAACTTTTGTTCCCATAACTTCTGCTGTAAAATTGAAATAATACAAGTTATTGAAGAAATGAAATGGTACAACCAACTATTTAAAAAATTATCGATCCTGCAAAAAGTTTATGGGAATCAAAGTTGTAGAAAATCAAATTTTAAACAACTTTTATTCCGATAATTTCTGCTGAAAAATTGAAATAACACAAGTTATTGAAGAAACAAAATGGTACAACTAACTATTTAAAAAAAGATCGACCCCACAGAAAGTTGATGGGAACAAAAGTTGTTTAAAATTTGATTTTCTACAACTTTGATTCCCATCAACTTTTTGAAGGATCGATATTTTTTTTAAATAGTTGGTTGTACCATTTTGTTTCTTCAATAACTTGTGTTATTTCAATTTTCCAGCAGAAGTTATGGGAACAAAAGTTGTTTGAAATTTGATTTTCTACAACTTTAGTTCCCATTAACTTTTTGTAGGATCGATATTTTTTTCAAATAGCCGGTTGTGCCATTTCATTTCTTCAATAACTTGTGTTATTTCAATTTTCCAGCAGAAGTTATGGGAACAAAAAATGGTTAAAATTTGATTTTCTACAACTTTAGTTCCCATTAACTTTTTGTAGGATCGATATTTTTTTCAAATAGCCGGTTGTGCCATTTCATTTCTTCAATAACTTGTGTTATTTCAATTTTTCAGCAGAAGTTAAAGAAACAAAAGTTGTTTAAAATTTGATTTTCTACAACTTTGATGCCAATAATTTTTTTGTTAAATCAATATTTTTCGATTAAAATAGGGGTGTCATTTTGATTCCTCAATAACTACCTACTGGCAATGCAACTATATTAGGACCTCGCTGGACTGATCTGATGAATAGATGCGATCATCGCAGCGTGTGTGCCCAGCTTCAGGTAGTAGTTCAAATCGTGAACAACCAATTACTACCGTTTGAATTAGATGAATGAGCCCCCAGTGACGAAAACTTCGCCGTAGGGCGCAGATGTGGCCATAGCATAAGAACTGGTTAAATTAATTGTGATACAAATACAAATTAGAATTTCACTAATACAATTATGGTATACTACCTTGAAAGTGGGCATGAACCCGTCTTGTACTATATGCGTTGCACCAAACGATGTCATTTGGAAGCAATTATTATATTTTTGGAAGTTAGCCAAGAAGTGTTTAGACTCACTTTCCATCCCATTAACTAATGAGTGTAACGGTTCAGGTGGTGGAACCAATTGTGGCAATTGTACTTTGCAACCAGCACAACATAATCCTGCAGGTTCACTACTGTATTTTAATGCTTTACAATGTTGACAAATGATTGACATTTCTCCAATCGTCACAGATTTGTCGGCACTATAATCAATTTCCGGATCGTAGGAAAATGCTCCTCGTTCGAGGTTTACAGGAGCATTGCGTCTGCGGAATCGATTAAATTCATTATCCCTTGCTCGCTGCTGTTGTGATCGATGTGCACGAACTCGTTCCATTTTCTGCCTATCCACTTCATAGTTATTTACTCTTGAACGTAATTCTCCCATACTTGTACGACTGTTATCATTATCGGCCTCTCGCTGGTCATTAGTGCGGTTGGAGCGTAAAGTAGCTCGTTGCACATTTACACGACTTCGACGACCTATGTCAGGTCGTTTTCTTTTCCTCGGCATTGTAAGCAGCGAGAAGAAAATCAAGCAGTATTTCAGTATTTTTCCAATTAAATGTTTCTTTTTTTAACATGAGATGACAAAACCAAGGATGTTAAAATAGGAGCGCATCTCTAAATCTATGGACAAAACAATGGAACGTTCGGATACACGGGTTTTTTTTACATGAGATGACAAAACAGTGGAACGTTCGGATACACTTATTATAATAATAAAAATATTTTTGAGAGTTGGTAACACTGTAAGGTTGGCACCCATAAAACATGTCAACACATTAATTGTTTTTATATTTTGAAATTTAAATACACGATGTTGTGAGCAAAGTTGATATTATGTTGTCGATTCAAAAGTCTTGTTTTAATGCGTTCTTCAATTCGAGTGGAACTGAGAGTACAAATACCGTCAAATGTTTGACAGAAAGTAAGTGGTCAACTTTTTTATGGGAAAATGGAATTGTCGTCAGGCCGTTTTCTGACTTGTCGGTGCGGGAGCGGTGCGGATTCGTTTCGCTCGGTATACACGGTACCGAAAGCTTGCCGAGCGCCTATGTTTTAACCCGTCTGGTGCCCCCCGCTCGACTTGAAGGTCGCTGGTAATGTCAAGGTTATTTTCGAAAAATCAAAATTTGACAAGGCGCTTGACAAAATTGCTTATTTCGATATTGTAACTAGTTTTATTTAGAAAGAGTTATATACTACTAGAAAGCTACTGAAACGCAGAATGTTTTAATGTAATCTTAGTATTTATTAGACTTACTTGATAATAAAAAATATGATGATGAAAATCTTGTTTTGATTTTTTTCGCCGGCTCCCCACAAACATTTTGTTCTCACACTGTTATAACTAATTTTTACACAATTCACTCACTCAGGATATATACCTGCACCTTTTTACTACACAATTCACGCTTTTGTTTACTCGGAAACACGATATAATCACTAAAAAACACAATAACACTACGACGCAAAAAAATGGTGCGGCCATGTTTTTTCGCCGCGGAAACAAGACTGAACGAAGTACCGTTCGCAACGCAATTGCTCAACAACAATTTTTATACATTTATTTCTCAGACAAAAATCAAAGATTTATTTATATACACATAAAATGAACTATACAGATAATTATCATGAATTTTGGCGTTTATGAGGTAATCTTTGATTTTCGGTTATATGATTTTCGATGAAAAATCTTATTACGGCGATTACGGCCCAGCCGTTTTGCCGTAGCCAAATATGCCGTATGCCGTATCTCCGTCATTTATGAAACGATTTGAAAAATTCTTTCACTGTTGGGAATCTACACTGTCCCCGGTGAACATAGGCTATATTATAGTTATATATATATTATATAATACTATATATACATATTATAGGTGTAAAAAATACCTTGAAATATTCATTACTAGCTACGCCCTTGCGGTGTTACACGCGTTTACCCGGTATAAAAAGTAGCCTATGTATTGATCCAGGGTCTAAGCTATCTCCATACCAAATTTCATCAAAGTCCGTCTAGCCGTTTGAGCGTAAAAGAGTAACAAACATTTATACATCCAAACGTTCTTACAAACTTTAGCATTTATAATACATATTAGTAGGAAGTAGAGAAACTGTGATAATTTTGAATTTTGTGTGATATTTACGAGTACTTAGTTACTCCTAGATTAGTTACTTAGTTACTCCTAGATTAGTTACTTAGTTACCCCTAGATTCTTTCATACTTACCAACTTCGGCCAATATCGATCACCCGATTAGGAACTTTTGTTAGGAACACCTACCTACCTAGGGTACCTACTATGAGGGTACAAAATAAAATAAACATATTTTTTATATATTTTTTGTATATTTTTTATGTAAAACAGTGGTGGGCACAGGAAAAAAACTTAAGACTAGTACACAAATAAATTCAACTGCCTAAACAGTAAATGATATAAATAAAAACGTACATCGTCAATGTTATTATTACTAATTATGTATCGGCTAGTACACAAATAAATTCAACTGTCTGCAAAGTAAATGATATAAACAAAAACGTACATCGTCAATGTTATTCCTACTTATTATTACTAATTATATATCGGCTAGTACACAAATAAATTCAACTGTCTAAACAGTAAATGATATAAACAAAAACGTACAAAAACAAAAATGTTATTCCTACTTATTATTACTAATTATATATCGGCTAGTACACAAATAAATTCAACTGTCTGCAAAGTAAATGATATAAACAAAAACGTACAAAAACAAAAATGTTATTCCTACTTATTATTACTAATTATATATCGGCTAGTACACAAAAAAATTCAACTGTCTAAACAGTAAATGATATAAACAAAAACGTACATCGTCAATGTTATTATTACTAATTATATATCGGCTGGTCGGCTAGTACACAAATAAATTCAACTGTCTGCAAAGTAAATGATATAAACAAAAACGTACATCGTCAATGTTATTATTACTAATTATATATCGGCTAGTACACAAATAAATTCAACTGTCTGCACAGTAAAAATGTACATAGTCAACGTTATTCCGTCAGCCGACCACCGACAAACTAACCTAACCTAACCTACTTATCTAGATGAACTAGCCACACCTGGGCGAAAAATTATAACTTCTATTTTGCCCGGGACACAGAGTGCAGATGGAAAAGAAACGAAAAGAAAAAGGCATATATATAATGTTCATGGATTTGAAGGTTCATATCAAGATGAATATTCACGTGATACTTACAAACTTACTTGCAACCTCCCTAACCCTCCGCCTAGATGAAAAATGCCTGCTACTGACTACTAATCCAAAAGTAAAATCCGGTATTTACAATTGAATAAAGGATAGCAATTGTCCTGGCTATTGAAAGAAATTACTTGAGAAATATGCATCACAGATCATAAGGCATTCAAATCTCGCAATCACACACATCGTTCTCTCACAAATTGGTAAATACCTAGTCACGTTTCCTTTTCCGCCCACGAACTTCGTGTCCTTTGAGTTCAACCAAAGAATGCCATTGCGCCCAACAGCTGTCGGACGGAATGGCGTCTCCGGCACCAAAGCACAGAAATACGCCACAGGTCATGCACTTGGTATGAACCAATTTGGTTTCTGACAGCCGTTGGTGAACAACACAACGTTTTCGGTTACCTTGTTTCGTCAGAACCTGTGGCACGTGCGCGACATCCCGCCTCAACCTCATGATTTTCCCATCAGGCTCGCAAATCTCCACAGGAGCGGAGCGGTGTCGCTCCCACAAAGTGTTTGCTAGCTTTTTGCGAAAATCACGATGCGTCACAGCTGGCATGTCACGTCGTTTCAAAGAAGCGACGTACATAACGAAAGCATTGTGTATGCTCACGTTCAGCAACCTCTTGAACATCTTGACATACCATTTCACACATCTCTTGCGCTCCAACAAATACATTGACAGTTTTTGATCTTTCAGATCAACCCCTCCCATAGTATTGTTGTAGTCCCTCACGCTAATAGGCTTCACTAACGTTTTACCTGCCTTCGATCCGACGTAGGTATCGGCATTGTGGTAGGTGGAGATCATCGTGACCAGTTTGGAATCTTTCCATGTTACGATGGAAACATCACCAGAATGGCGCGCGATGATGGACCCCTTCGGCACATTTTTCGGTACCTTCGCGATTTCACTAGGCACGTTCCTACGATTCGTGCGCAAAGTTCCCAAGCAATCGTAACCCAAACTCTTGAGGTACCGCGCCAACGCTGGACAATTGTAAAAATTATCCATCGTAACGGAGTGCCCCCGATTTTCGAGTCCTCTCAATAACTCGAGTACAACCTGTGTACTCTTGCCAGCCAAGTCAATAGCAGGTGGGACGTCAACACCGTCCGAAGAAGAACCTTTTCCAGCGTAAATTTGAAACTTGTATAGGTACCCCGTATGTGATTCACAGAGCTCGTACGATTTAATTCCAAACCGCGCAGCCTTTGACCTTATTGCCTGAACCCAGGACAAGCGGCCTTTGAATAAGGTCAAGGACTCATCAATCGAAATTTCTCTATGCAAATTGTAAAGGGAGGCAAATTTTTTGTTGAGATGTGAAATCACGGGTGCCAATTTTGCTAATTTCGGTGATAGCTCAATCCCTTCACATTGTAGATAATCCCGACTCGCATCAGAATTGTCCACAAAGTGCAGAAACTTGCTAAGCAAAACATAGCGATTGAACGTCATAATGTTCTTGAATCTAGGCATTTCAAGAACATTTTCCGATTCCCAATATTCATTTTGTGATGTACGCTGATCGATACCCATGAACATATATATCGCGAAAAGAACCATCAGCTCGTCGGCATCAGTGTCAGTCCACCGATGAAGACGAGAGGATGGCTTCAATCCCTCTTCGAGTCTCAGACCACTGATTGTTTGCTGAGCGTACCTGTTAGTTTCCTGGGCAATTCGCTCCATGATGTCTCTATCCCAGATATCAATAAAGGCATCATAGGGCGAATCGTAATCTTTGAGTGGTCCTGCAGTAGGACCCGAAAAAACTTCGGGAACACCGCGGAACGACTCAAAGTTTTCTTCCCACGTGTAACTATCGGATACACCCGGCAAGCGACCAGCTTCTTCATCCATCGCACTCTCTACAGAAGCTACAATATTTTGCACACGTTCGTCTAACTCATCGTTATCTGGAATCTCTTTTCCCATTCCAGCGACAGCGTTTGAGATAATGTCTACGTCGAACTCGTCGTCGAAGTCACTATCAAAATCGCTGCCCTCGTGAGTCTTCCTTATAACTCGGGACCTTGGTGTTTTTCCTACTCCCGAGGTCGAAGGGAAAACACCGGCATCTGCTACAGAAACATCTGCAACGCTCCCTGGCTGAATAACAGTTCCCTGAGATAGGGAACTGTTATTGCCCGAAGCATCGCCTACGTTTCCGGTAGCAGTCGAGCTACAAGAAAGCGGCTTGGGTGTCAAGAATACCGGACCCTGCTGCACCCACCGCAATATCTGCCGCGCCTCCGCGTCGTCCACCTCGTCGTCGTCGTCGTCACTCACATCGAGCGCCTCTACGCGCTCTTCGACGCTGGTTCTGTAAGAGAGCAAATGTAACATTATTATTTTTATCCGAGGTACGAGTAAAAAAAGATGGAAAAATAAATTGCAAAAAAACTTACGCAAGTGACGACAACGGCCCGGTATCAACGGCTCTCCTTATGTGGCCGCCTGGGGTACTCTGCAGCGTCACAGTCTCGCCGGTAACGCCCAGAGTACCACCAGGCGTGTTATCTACGACCATGGCGCGTATTCTAAACAAACAAAAAAATAATGTGTAAAAATGTCCCGTAAACTCATGTACTTTAGTTTGTAATGACTTGTAATATTCAAAATGTAATAAAATATACAAAATGCTCACTGCTTGGGGGTGCGGTGCTGCACTTCCGGCGGCATTTCGATGTCCCGTTCCTCGGCGGCATTGATCAACTGCGTGATCAAAGCACGCCGAGATGATGAGGGCTGCGGAGTGCTTGAGCGGGAGCCGGTCGGCGTCACCGACTGCGACCTTATGTCCGCGCTCGAAGCGCGCAGTCTTGCGAGTCTAAAATAAAAAAGGAAAATTAGAACACAAATGCTTATCTTAGTGTATCGTATTCTACTTATCAAGCCCTTTCATTTGATACCCATATTGATGAATTAAAAAAAAATTAAAAAAAAATTAAATTATAAATTTAAAATTTCATTTAAAATTTTTCATCAAACATAGCTAACAACACTCCCGAATAATTCACCTTTCAAACTAATAACAAAAACATTGATGAATTAAAAAAAATTTTTAAAAAAAAATTAATTATAAATTTAAAATTTCATTTAAAATTTTTCATCAAACATAGCTAACAACACTCCCGAATAATTCACCTTTCAAACAAAAACAAAATCGTAATCACGTAATCTATTACGGCAATGAATTTTGATGCTATCGGTACTTCTGCAATGAAAACAATGGCGAGTCACTTGTTTTTGGAAAAAAATGATTTCTATCCAATATTTTCACACTAAAATGAAAATATATTTAGCAGTACATATTCACAGATATATTATTTACAAACTTACATGCAGTAATCAACCAATTTACAACAAAAATATACAAAATCATAACCAAACATGCATGACGCATAGAAACGAAAACGGCTCCACGAAAGTTGAAATGGTTTTTTGCATATAAACTTGCAATTAATCAAAAAACTATTATCATAAATAGATTCCTTACACATTATTTAGTAATTTGATAGCTTTTTTACTTACCTACGCTTGTTTTGGTTCATTTTTCTTGATTTTCTTTGAACTTACAACTACACTTCACCGTGTCAAAATGGCGGAATAAAAGGGCGTCAGCGAAAAATCTTGGTTTATTATTTTTTTTAAATTATTGTCTCTGGACAGATGCTAAAGTTGCGTTCATTCGAATTGTAATGCATGAATATAGCCACGAGTGAAGAGAATTAGTCTGTGGATAGATGCATAGACGAAAAATAAAATGGAGAAATCTTACGTACATAGCTGTGTACGTAAGGCACGTCGTGCCATTTTTCCTTACGTACATAGCTGTGTACGTAAGACATTTGACGGGTTAATGCGCGTCTTCTGATTGGCGCGGTGTGTGCGGGAGCGGGGAGGGATCGTTTCGTTTTACCGCGTCTCGGGATGCGTGTCCAGGCGCCGCTCGACATTTACCGCACGAGGTCGTGCAAACATGATGGCGGAGCGAGATATTCACGTCGTTTTAGTACTAGAAATTGAAAAGTATACCGAAAATATACCGATAGGTGAGTAGGTGAAGGCAACGCGGTATCGTTTCGGTACAGACCTTACAGATCCCGCACCGCTCCCACACCGACAAGTCAGAAAACGGCCTTACTCTATCTTACTCGCAATTTTTCCTTTTTTGCTCACCGTTCAGACCTACCCTGGACTACGACAAACATTTTAAAACCAAAATCAGCTCAATCGGCCCAGCCGTTCTCGAGTTTTAATCAGACTAACGAACAACAATTCATTTTTATTTATAAAAAATAAAAATAGGTAAAAAACTTTTTAAGTTAAACGGTTTTATGTTAAACATACATTGCAATGTTTAAGATAAATGTACTAAAAACCAAAAAATAATAAAATAGATACAGTCGTGGGAATTATAAACATATGCATAGACTAGACTAAAATAAAACCGTGGGGCACGATAGTAAGTAATTTCCTCACCGTCTGCGGGCCAACTGCCTATTTTAACGACGAATTAAACGATTCTTCTATCGCACATTAAGTCGATAATTTGTAGACAATTGACGTGCCCCACGGTTTTATTTTAGTCTAGTCTATGCATATGTTTATAATTGCTACGACTGTATCTATTTTATTATTTTTTGGTTTTTAGTACATTTATCTTAAACATTGCAATGTATGTTTAACATAAAACCGTTTAACTTAAAAAGTTTTTTACCTATTTTTATTTTCTAGTTTTTAGTTTTTATTTCGCATTCTGTTTAATTAATTTAGTGCTTCATTATTGCAAGGTTTCTTGCCCGTTAGTTTATTGCAGTCCAACTCCTCTATACGTAGTCCCTGCAAAGATCTGTATAAGTATAAGAGTGTGTATAAAATCGTGAAAAGTATGGATGCAAAGAAAGCCTCTGGAGTAGATAATATTAGGTGTATTGACATAAAGTCTTTGTGTGAAAATATGGTGTCAGTATTAGTTAAGCTCATTAACAACAGTGTTATAATACTCAGTAATTGTATACTTACAGCTAAATACAGCTAATAATACTCAGTAATTGTATACTTGCAACGCCCTTACAGGGTTTAATATGTAACTAGTGCTAAGTGAGCAAATTTTTGCATGTTAAATGGCAAGGTTTGAAATAAATAAAGAAATATGAAAGGGAAATACCCTCAGGACCTTAAGACCGGTATTGTAAGACCCATTTATAAAAAAGGAGATCATAAAGAATATGGGAACTATAGGCCGATAACTATATTACCCGTAATTGACAAAATTATTGAGAAATTTGTATGTCAGCAAATACAGGATTTCTATGCGAGACATGATGTACTATCAAATGCACAGTATGGATTTCAGAGACATAAATCGACTTCTATATTACTATCAAAATTTACAGATGAAGTAAACCAGTGCTTGGATAGTAAACAGCATGTTGTTCTGCTTTTTATCGATTTCAGTAAAGCTTTTGATACTCTTAGACATGACACACTATTAGATAAGTTAGATAACTCTGGAGTACGTGGGCCGATCTTGAAGTGGGGCGAAGATTACCAGAAAAATCGGAAATATCGTGTTAAGGTAGCAGAACAATATAGTGACGACATAGAAGTTACAGAAGGCACCGCCCAAGGATCCGTCCTTGGGCCAGTGCACTATCTAGCTTATGTAAATGACATGGAGTATGTAGTAAATTACTGTTCCGTTTACCAATACGCTGATGATACATGCTTACTAGCTTCCGGTAAAGACCTCAACATAGTTGTTAAACAACTACAGGAAGATTTCACTAGGGTTGCAAAATGGTCACATGATGCAGGTCTGGTATTAAATGCTAGTAAAACCAAGATCATACATGTTCACTCAAGCCACATAAAACAAATAGAATCTTTCAGAATTATTGCTCACAGCCATGATTGTCTCCACAGGTCCACGTTGCTCAACACTGTTTCCACTAGCTGTATGTGTGATTTGGTAGAACAAGTCCCCCAGCACACATACCTAGGTCTAATAGTGGACGACCGTTTTAACTGGAGACACCATGTGAACTCAGTATGTGACAAATTAAGAGCTATACTCGCTAAGTTCTATATAATAAAACCTAAGGTTCCGTTTCGAATACTATTGAATATCTACGTCGCTATGGCGGAATCAATTATTTCTTACGGTATCACGAGCTACGGACGTACTTTTAAGACGTACATTGACCAAATAGCCAACCTTCAAACCAGGATCCTTAAACTAATAGTCCCTTACAGAATTAAAGAGAAGCATAAAGAAAACGTGATAGATATTTTTGATTTTTGCCGCATATTACCAGCACACAATAAAGTACATTTGTCCCTACTTTTAGAGCAATTTAATAACAAAGACATTCAAATACCCATATCACATGGCATCGCAACCAGAAAGGTAGCCCAAAACATGCTCCAAATTCCAAGATTTCATAATTTTTATGGAAGGAGAACAGTAGCTTTTCTGGTTCCGACTCTAATTAATAATATACCTAAAGAAATAAAAGATGAAATCACTAGCAACAATTACAAAAGAAAACTTAAAGAATACTTTATAAGTAATATAAAAAACCTAAACCTAAGTAAATAAATATAATATACTTCTTACAACTTTGTACTTGTACAATGATACTGGTGTTTGAATTGTATTGATGTGCATTATAAAGTTTTTGCAGCCTACTGTATATGATGTTTACGTCGTCGCTGCCGCGTCGAGCCGGCTTATTGGAACCGGTTTTGCCGTGAGTAGCGCCCGAGTCCTAGTGATTTATGCGCAACTTCACTAGGCTGATAGGAAAATGTGATGAATCGATGCATGCTAATTTTACATTTTTAGTCTGTTAATATTTGCATATTATTGTCAATACTCAAAATCTAATTCTGTTTGTTTAAGTATTTACTATTTTTAGTTCACGCACTTTGTAACAGTCAGCGTGCGTGGGAATAACAGTGCCGTGACAAACTTACTGTAGTTTTACGGCACTTAATCTTTTTATTTTGTATTAACTGTGTATTTCAATAATAAATAAATAAAAATAAAAAAATCTTACTCTAATTGTTATCAGCCATTTGGTAGCGGCGGCCATCTTAGATTTCAATTTTGCATAGTAAATTGTATTCTACTAGTTGAGACCTTTCATTTGATACCCATGTTGATGGGATTGATAAAACCTAAGTTATCCGCCATTTTGTAGAGGCCGCCATCTTGGATTTTAATTTTATATAGTACATTGTATTATACTGGTTGAGCACTTTCATTTGATACCCATATTGATGGGATCGATAAAACCTACGTTATCCGCCATTTTGTAGCGGCCGCCATCTTGTATTTCAATTTTTTATAGTAGGTATATTGTATTCTGCTTGTTGAGCCCTTTCATTTGATACCCATATTGATGGGATTGAAAGGTTCTATGGACAGTTATACGCTTCGGTCGCTTAAGCCTGTTAGCAGCGCGGCCAAAGATCCAAGAGCCAAGCTGACCCGACACTTCACCGAAGATATCCCAGACATCAGCCTGTACGAGATTAGAATGTCCCTGAATCAGCTTAAGAACAACAAGGCGCCGGGTGATGACGGTATCACATCAGAGCTCCTGAGAGCGGGTGGAACACCGGTACTAAAAGTCCTCCAGAAGCTTTTTAACACCGTCGTCCTCGAGGGCATCACGCCAGAAGCATGGAACAGAAGCGTGGTGGTGTTGTTTTTCAAGAAAGGTGACAACACCTTATTGAAGAACTACAGACCCATCTCGCTTCTGAGCCATGTTTATAAGCTGTTTTCAAGGGTCATTACGAATCGTCTCGAGCGCAGGCTTGATGACTTCCAGCCTTCCGAACAAGCCGGTTTCCGAAAGGGCTTTAGTACCATGGACCACATTCATACGCTACGGCAGGTTATACAGAAGACCGAAGAGTATAACTTGCCACTTTGCTTAGCGTTTGTGGACTATGAGAAAGCCTTTGATTCGGTCGAGACTTGGGCTGTGCTCGAGTCTCTCCAACGATGCCGTATTGACTATCGGTACATCGAAGTGTTGAAGTGCTTGTATTATAACGCCACTATGTCGGTCCGAGTACAGGAAGAGAGCTCCAAGGCGATCCCTTTAAAAAGAGGCGTAAGACAGGGAGACGTAATTTCTCCGAAACTGTTTACGGCTACTTTGGAGAACGCCTTCAAGCTCCTGGGATGGAAAGGATTCGGCATCAATGTCAATGGCGAATACCTCACTCACCTTCGGTTTGCCGACGATATAGTAGTCATGGCAAAATCGATGGAAGAGCTCAGCACGATGCTCGAAGGCCTCAATCGGGTTTCTCAACAGGTGGGTCTTAAGATGAACATGGACAAGACGAAAGTTATGTGTAATTCCCATGTTGTACCCACCCCGATCTCTGTTGGGAACTCGGTTCTTGAAGTCGTTGACTCGTACGTCTACCTAGGACAAGTAGTCCAGTTAGGTAGGTCCGACTTCAAGAAAGAGGCCAATCGCCGAATCCAACTCGGCTGGGCAGCGTTCGGAAAATTGCGTAGCGTCTTCTCGTCCGACATACCTCAGTGCCTCAAGTCGAAAGTTTTCGACCAGTGTGTGTTGCCAGTGATGACTTATGGCACAGAAACGTGGTCTCTCACTATGAGCCTTATTGGTAAGCTCCAAGTAGCCCAACGAGCTATGGAGAGGGCTATGCTCGGAGTCTCTCTGCGAGATCGAATCAGAAATGAGGAGATCCGTGGAAGAACCAAAGTTACCGACATAGCCCAACGGATTGGCAAGTTGAAATGGCAATGGGCAGGGCACATAGCGCGGAGGACTGATGACCGATGGGGTCGGAAAGTTCTCGAGTGGAGACCACGTACTGGCAAGCGCAGCGTAGGACGTCCACCCACAAGGTGGACGGATGACCTCATTAAGACCGCAGGATCGCGCTGGATGCAAGCCGCTTCCAACCGGTCTTATTGGAGATCCATAGGGGAGGCCTATGTCCAGCAGTGGACTTCTTATGGCTGATGGATGGATGGATGGATTGATGGGATTGATAAAACCTACGTTATCCGCCATTTTGTAGCGGCCGCCATCTTGGATTTAAATTTTTATAGTATATTGTATTTTGCTTGTTGAGCCCTTTCATTTGACACCCATATTGATGGGATTAATAAAACATAAATTATCCGCCATTTTGTAGCGGCGGCCATCTTGAATTTATAATAATAATAATGAATAAACATAATTGTATTGTCACCAAAATCCAAAGTGTATACAAAATTTCAGAATCGGTTGACAGGAAGAGGGTGAAATTTGAATTACTAAATTTGACCCAAGAATAATAAATAAAAAAAAACAAACGGGGTGAGCTAAATATAAAACCGTTTAATAAAAAGAAGAAGATTGTTCAGGCAAGTTTCATGATAATATCATAAACTAAGCTTCTAAGTTACTCAAGTAGACCTGCAATCGCAGTACAATTGAGCACACGTCGCTAATTAGTTACATTCTAGACCACTAGATATCACTATGTGTATCGAATGGAAGCCATTCCAAAATTATTTATGTATTAAAATTTCACTTTGGTTCCTATTTCTTTAATTTTTTAAGTCTCAATTTTTATTTTATTGAAATTTTTTTAACTGTGAATAAAATGTCTTCTACATTTTGGTTCTGTGACGCTCTCCGAAAACGCTCAAAATATAGCACTTCAAATCTGAAGACATTTCATAACTAGGTGGACGGTGGAAACTATATACTTCCCAAGGAACACCCAGGTGGACACAGGTGAGCCAGTGTAAAAAAAAACTTTCCACGTTTCACCCAGGTCGCCTCAGGAGGTGGACGGTAAGAAAAAACTGTTTTGGTGATGGTTGGTTAACCTTTACGCTACCTCAAATCTTAGCCTCATTACAGTACAGTATCAAATTGTGCTAGATGGCGCTATGATAAATATAGAGCCACATCATGTTTTATGAAAATCTTTTTTACACAAACCCATGACTGCGGTAAAAATCGACATGAGAAACTGAGGAATATAAAATATTTAACTGATTGCTGTTTTGGACTGGCGTCTAGACGGAAAAACCTTCTAAATTACGAAAGTCCAAACGTAAATAATCACGAAAGCCCATCTCGCGGCCGCACGGCCTCGCGAAATCCCGTTCGGCACATTCGACATTTGCCGGACCAAATGACTCATCCCCAAAAATTTTACCGCCTGGCAGTGCCAATTGTGCCGAACCGCATACCTATGTGTGTAGCAACCCATAGGTTGGGATTCGTTACCTGGTTTGAGAGTAAATGATTTAAACCAACAAAAATCGGCGGTAAATTATTATTTAACTAAAAAAAAATTGTACTTAAGGAGGACAGGAGAGCCGCCGGATCCCATCCTGTAGCAGTAGATACCACAGGAACTGGAAAGGTCACTGCAGGAGACCCCAGTGTTAGTAGAAGCGTTCGTTTACTCCCACCTGTTCTGTTGAGTAGTTCTGTTGACAGATCTACTGGGATTTTTTTCCCATCAGTTCTGTCCACAAAACATATGGGAATATAATTCCCACCTGTTCTGTTCGAGTAGTTCTGTTGTGATTCAAACTATTTACTTCTCCATGCAATCAATTATCAAGTACTGCGGGGCAATTCTGACAACCGATTTCGTTACTAAGGTGACACGTTCTTGAACTTGTCTCGTTTTTCTGACAGTTTTGAGCTATCGGAACTGTCAGAAAAACGAGGGAGGTTCAAGAACGTATCACTTTCGTAAAGAGATCGGCTAACAGAATTGCCCCGCTGGCACTTGAGGTAATTTATCAGCTAAGCATAACAGAATTAAATTACAGTAAATTTAAACATAGGTATCTTAAAGCATTTCTTCGAAAGCAATCCATTTTACAAACTAAATGAGTATATGTCAATGGAGCTCTCAGAATCTTCATTTTTGCATGGCGAACAAACGGAGCGAACACAACTATATTTTTTTATTTTTTAGCCAGGGGAAATCTTTTATATATACCACCGTACCTCGAGGGCAGGCGGGTGGTTTTGTGGGAGTCCCCGCCCATTGCTGGACAGTATACCCACCAAAACCCCTGGGAACACAACTATATGCGTTTACCTGCCTTAATTTTGTAAAATGAATATAATTTTTTTTTAATTTTAATTTAACTTTTTTCGTATTATTTAATACACGGTTAGATTAGATTTATCGGAATAGTTATATTCCGGTAAATATAATCAAACCGTGTATTTTTTGTAAAACTGACTTACCTGTAACATTTAATGTTATCTAGGGCCAATAAATTTTCTGATTTCTGATTACGAGTTTGAATTTTTGTATGTTTTTAATTTCGAACCCCCATAACTCCACCAATTTGCAAAGATTCATCGCAACCGCCCATCGATGACCGGTTCGTCAATGGACTGTTCGTCGAAAATACAGAACAGGTGGGGACAAAGTTGAGATTTATATCCGGTGTATAGTTTTTTTAAATCACAGAACGAATGCGGAGAAATTATCAGTAGTTCTGTCAACAGAATTACTCAACAGAACAGGTGGGAATAGTAGAGATAAGTCAGATGTAAAGCATAGTCTTTTAAGTCACAGAACTAATGGGGGAAAAAATCAACAGTAACAGTACAACAGTAAACAGTAGTTCTGTCAACAGAACTACTCAACAGAACAGGTGGGAGTAAACGGAAGCGTTTGAGAGCGTTTGAGAGCGTGCAAATCAACGCGCCTCATTTTGTCGACGGACCAGCGGGGCAATTCTGTTAGCCGATCTCGTTGCTGAGGTGACGCGTTCTTGAGCTTCTCTCGTTTTTTTGACAGCTGTTGACAGCTTTGAGCTATCAAAACTGTCAGAAAAGCGAGAGGGGTTCGGAAACGTATCACTTCGGTGACGAGATCGGTTGACAGAATTGCCCCGCTGGTCCGTCGACAAAATGAGGCGCGTTGATTTGCACGCTCTGCTCAGGGTGGGGTCGTGCCGATATTCAAACAAATTATTCCAATGACCATCACATTTTTACGAGCACTTTCAATGTTCTCTTGAAAAGAAACTATTAAAATCTTCATAGGTTTTGCAGTTGCATCTTGAAATCCGAGAAAATTTTGATGTTTTGACAAGTTGTCAGAAATGTCGAGAGTTTAAATGATTAGGGTTTTTTTCCTTATTCAGAGGTTTTAAATAAGGAGGTACTATTTATTGCCAGTCGGATATGAATGAGTAGTCATTTAAAGTAGGATAAAATTGCATAAAATTATATGAAACTGTATGGATAGTTTTACGACATTGATGACTTCCTAAAATTACCAGAATCAGTATAACTATAGTATTATTATAATTTTTAATGTATTTAAATTTTAACATTATGTTTATGTTTACTGGTTACTAGTACTAGTATTTTTTTTTAAATTTCACATGTAATTATGAAAATTACCAATAAATGATTTGTATTTGTGTATTTTCATCGAAATGAAAGGAAAGCGGGTTATATACCAATGAGGTAAAAAACTGACTTTTGCTCACTTCAGATGGCAGCACTGTTGAGTGTTCCCTAAATCTGACAGATAACTGTCATCCTCCATAGTAATTTTGTCAACAAACAGAAAGAATTGAATTTATTTCAATAATATGACATTATGTTCAGCTTTGGATTGCAAAAAGACGGGAGTCCATGTATTCCCTAAAGATATCAAAAGAAGAAAACAATGGACAAAAGCTATACGGCGAAAGAATTGGGCGCCGACTAAATATTCAAGGTTATGTGCGGATCATTTTAAACCTGATGATTACCATACGAGGAATTCCTACACTGGTGAGACTTCCATTTCTGTCCAGATTTTTTCACAAACCATTTTGCAAAACTCTTTGTAACTCTGTCCAATAAATGGATATTTGTCTTTGTCACAAATTAATAGTAAGTTTGTTTGCTTTAGGTGAAGAAAATATACACAAAGTATTGAAAAAAAACGCAGTGCCATCCATATTTTCATTTACTTTAGTGAAAACAGCAGATCCATTGGCACAACAACGGACAGAAAGGTTGCTACAAAGAAGCAGGAAGAAACTAAGTTTTGAAACGGCCAATGATCCATTGCCTGGTACTAGCGGAATTCAAAATGAAGTTATGTGTGAAGGTAGATTCAAAGATGAACAACTGCCAGTACAAATGGAAGTAAATATCCACCCACAGATTGAATCGCTAGGGAATGACCAACCTGGTGTGTCCGCTGCATCAAAAACTACTCAAGTGAACTTTGAACATATATATGGATCTATAGAAAGATTCAAGACTAATGATAGTTTTATCGCTTTTTACACTGGGTTTGAAACTTATGACAAGTTCCAAGTCCAAATAATGAACCACATATTATCTAGTTACCTTTCGATTAAAGTAGCTTTTTCCCCAGAAATAGATGCTTTTCTTTTCCGCAGCTCTTCTTTTAACTGCTTCACACCCCATGTCGAATACATTTTTGTAGTATTTGAGGCAAATTCGCTAGTAAACACAGAGAACCAAAAACGCAATATGGCGGCGATTAGGATCACTCAACAGTAGCGCCATCTGCGATTAGCTTTCAGTTTTTAACCCCATTACTAGATTTGACCCAAAAAACTGGTGGGTGAAGTTAAATAAAACAGTTTATATTTTGATAATAAATAATTAATAAACTTTTCTTGAAAGCAAAACCTTTTTAGTTGCAATTGAAAATTAATCTCAGAAAAAGAAGCAATAACGCAAGCACACATTAAATAAATGTTGCTTGTGACTAGCGTTGTTGCGATAGGCGATAGTTTTGCTATCGATAGTCGTAGTCTGTCAAATTCAGTTACACTATCGATAGTTCGAAAATATCGAAGTTCAGCCGTTTACTATCGATAGTAAAAATCATGCAATAGTTTTGAATATTGGCAATGCTATCGATAGAATCGAATACCTACTGTACTAGCCTTTTTAATAGTTCACTGCAGGACGTAGGCCTACCCACGAAGGGTGATTGGGCCATATCTACCGCCAGCGTGGTAGTGGGGGTTGGTGGATTCACATACGCCATCGAATTATTCTACGGACGTATGCAGGTTGCCTCACGATGTTTTCCTTCACCGAAAAGCCAGTGGTGTGAAAATCCGTACATCAATTCTGAAGAACTCATTTGACAGACGGACAGCGAAGTCTTAGTAATAGGGTCCCGTTTTTACCCTTTTGGTACGGAACCCTAAAAAGAAGTCACCTAACTTTCATACCAATATTATTATAATTTATTGAAATTTTTACACACTATTTATGAAATAAAATAGGAATAGCGCGAGATTGTTGCTTGGTGAAAATAAATGTATTTCTGAAATAAATGTTTGGTGTTTTTTTTTTTTATTAGATATGATCAAAATATTTTCTAGTTTTTACTGTCCGCTTCTGATTCAGATTCTAAACCGGAACTTCGTAGATCTTCCGGTTCCTGTGGAATAAATATAGATTTACTAGCTGAGCAGGCAAACGTTGTTTTACGATAAGTAATAAAAAAAATAACGGGTTGCACTCCAGGAATGCCGGCAGAAGTGAAAACTTGAACATATAAAGTACTGTTATGCAGTAAACCGCGCCGCGTACGGTAATTACGGGCGGCGAGTTGTTTACATCTAATCGCGAGATTTATGGTTTTATGACTCAGGCGGCACCGGTCTTTGTGTCGCGTCTATTGTTTGTTAGATTTTTTTTGGTGTTTTCGTAATAATTGAGAACAATAGGGATTCTCGAACTTTACACTTGTTTACTTTGTCAGTCACAATGGCACCGAATATTCTACAGATTTCTAGAGAACCCTTGTTCCGATATAAATAGGGCGATGGTTTTCGTTCGTGGCAGTTATCGCGTTTTATACCGGAGCGAAAACATCTCGTGTTCAAGTGCGGTACCAGTGATTGTGAAGTGACTAGTTGTGTGAATTTCAGTGCCAGTGTGACGTGTTTGTGCGAACCAGTTGTGTCGTGTGTACTGTGATTTTGTGCAATAAAGTGCAAAGTGAACAATCGGCGTTTTAACTGATTATCCAAGAACCCATCTCGTAACATTTGGTGTCAGAAGGGTGGATAACTGAAAATGCCGGTAACGCCATACGACGACGAGACACCTCGCACAAGGAGCCAGCGCAGGCAGGAAGAAGCGCGCCGACTAGAGGAGCAGGAGCGCCGCCAGGAGGAGGTCGATACACGACGCTTCGGAAGCAGTTCGCTGTTAATGGAAGCCAGCGAGTCCGAGGCAACCAACGATGACTCCAGAAAACCGGGAGCATCTGCTGCGGCACTTCCTGCTGCACCTACTGTGGCACCAGCTGCGACACCTGCTGCAGCACCAGCCACCCCTGTAGCATTTGATATGGCTGCAATGATGTCGATGATGCAGTCGATGTTCGATCGCAACAGAGAAGAACAGGCTCGCCTACTGGAAGAACAGGCCCGCAACAACAGAGAAGAACAGACTCGCCAGCTGGAAGAATTGGCCCGCAACAACAGAGAAGAACTGCTTTCAAGCTTGCAGACGACTTTGGGCAAAGAGGTAAAAGAGGTCAAGGACACGGTTGATCAGCACGATGCCAGCATAAAAGAGTACAATAAAAAGATGAAGGATTATGAATCTCGCATCTTCGAAGCGGAAACACAAATCGCCGACGTGAGGAGAACCTTGAACGTCATCAAGTCTGGAGGCGGAACCGTTGCACCTACAATCTTCTCGCCAGCCTCACAGAAGCTTAAAGTGACGCCTTTCGACGGGACATCATCATGGTCAGCCTACAAAATTCAATTCGATGCCGCCGTTCAGACTAATGGATGGGACAAGGTCCAAGCCAAGAACGCTCTCATAATGAGCCTTCGCGATGAAGCCCTGAGTATTCTTGATGCTGTGGGCAAAGAAGTGACCTACGATAAATTAATGGAAATGTTGGAGAGTCGCTACGGTGATGAGCACCTAGAGCGTGTGTACAGAGCGCTAAAGAACAGGGTGCAACGTCGCAACGAAAGTCTTCAGCAGTGGGCTGTCGAAGTGGAGAAACTGTTCCGGAAGGCTTATCAGTCAGCACCATTACCCAACGACGAACATTTGGTAGAAGCATTTTCTAACGGTATAGCAGACTTCGAAGTTAGAACTGCAGTGAAACTCGGGCATCATAAAACACTAAAGGAAGCTTTGGCTCAAGCCCTAGCAGTCGAGGCTGTACGAAATCCAGCGAAGGACATCCAACATATAAGGGAGGTAAAGGAAGCATCACTTCGTACAAGATTTGGCCCAAGATGCTACAACTGCGACGAAAGAGGTCATTTATGGCGGAGTTGCCCGAAGCCACGCCGAACAAGGGACGATCGACCACTACAGGAACAGACAAACCGTGAAACCACACAGCAGCAGGGAAACGAGTAAGCGCCAGGACCAAGGGGCGGGTGCTGGCCGGTCTAGAAAAGGCCCCAAAGATTTTGGTCTCACAAGCTCACGATGGGAACAGCCTGATCATCAATGGTGCCATCAATGGATCTTCTTGCAAGCTGACATTGGATACTGGAGCTTCTCGCACTGTCATCAGTTCCCGACTGGCTAAGCGCTTTCTTACGAACTTCGAAAGCTGCAAAACTGTTCAACTTCTGACGGCAACCGGTCAGCACATATCCGTCCGAGGAGAGAAGCTGGTGGAGTTAAAGTTGGGTGAGAAAACTTTCCAACACAAAGTCATTGTGGCAGATATAGTTGACGATTGCATTCTGGGTCTTGACTTCATGCGTGAACATCATTGTGAGATTGACGTCAACCAAGGAATCTTGAAGTGTGGAAGAGAAGAAATCTTTATGGAAGGCGCCATATCAGGAAAGGTTTATTGTCTGCAGAGAACAGTCCTTGCACCTAGATCGGAAACCATTGTGGCAGTTAGATTATCGCCAAAGTTGGGACATCAACGACGATGTGTGCTAATTGAACAATCGCAAGGTAATCAACCATGGTTAGTGGCCCGGACCCTGGTGAGGACTACTAATACTGCTGTAGTGCGTGTGCTCAACACAAGTAACGAGGAACAACTCATCAAAGGAGGAACCCCAATTGGTACTTGTGAAGAAGTAGACTGGATGCGCAGATGCCAAGAACAACCAAAGGAGAAATACAATTGCGCTGGGAGTTACAACGTGTCAACGCTATTGGAAGATTCTCGTGAAGACCTGTCCGAAAAAGAACGTCTGATGGCAAAGAAGATGCTGCAGCGCTACACCGACATATTTGCTCTCGATGATGCTGTCAACGGGAAGACTGGATTAGTGAAGCACACAATAAATACAGGAAGCGTGTCACCGATTCGACAGCGGCCAAGAAGGATACCAGTGGCTCGAGAAAAAGAAGTTGAGTCAATGATCAAAGACATGGCACGCAATGGTGTGATAGAACCTTCATCCAGTCCGTGGTGCTCGCCAGTGGTTCTAGTGAAAAAGAAGGATGGCAGTATGCGGTTCTGCGTTGATTATCGATGACTCAACGACGTAACGAAGAAAGACAGCTATCCTTTGCCGAGGATTGATGACACGTTGAGGGATGGGGAGCAGCATCCCTGTCGCGAAGCTACGTTTCTGCGATCGCCACCACGCCTGCCCAGCGCGGCGATTATGGGCAAAAACCCCAATATGGAAAAAACAAACAGACCAGGCCCCCAGTCCCCAGCAGCTCCGCTAGCCCGGGGCTACGGTAGCGGCCCCGGTAACGGCGGAGAAGGGGGTGCTAAGAATCGCTGGCAGACGCCCGGCTACCACTCCCGCAAACGACGACTGGCCCTGGTAACACACAACGTGCGCACGTTGAGGACTGACGAGAAGATTGCTGAGTTGGAAGAAGAGTTGAGTAGATTGCGTTGGGATATTGTGGGGTTGTCTGAAGTCCGTAGAGAGGGGGAGGACACGATAACCTTGAAATCCGGCAACCTGCTTTACTACCGGGAAGGTGACCAACGGTCCCAAGGTGGTGTTGGTTTTCTCGTTCACAGGTCCCTCACCAACAACATTATTACCATCGAAAGTGTGTCAAGCAGGGTGGTATACCTAATACTCAGAATATCCAAGAGGTATTCGCTGAAGGTCATTCAGGTATACGCACCGACATCGTCACACCCAGATGATGAAGTGGAGACTATGTATGAGGACGTAAGTCGGGCCAATCATATGTCTAAGACCCACTTCACTGTTGTTATGGGGGACTTCAACGCAAAGTTGGGCAGAAAAAACGATGATGAGCTGAGGGTGGGGCAATTTGGATATGGGCAACGGAACCCGAGGGGCCAGAGACTGGCTGACTTTCTGGAGAGAGAGGAACTCTTTATGATGAACTCTTTCTTCCAGAAGCCGCCTCACAGGAAATGGACCTGGATGAGCCCTGATGGTTCCACGAAAAACGAGATAGACTTCATCATGACCACCGAGAGACGAATATTTAATGATGTCTCCGTGATCCACAGGGTGAAAACCGGCAGCGATCACAGAATTGTACGAGGCACATTAGATATTAATGTTAAGCTCGAAAGGTCCCGCCTGATGAAGTCCACGCTCCGACCTACTCGTGAACATATCCAAAACCCCGAGGACTTTCAGCTCGAGCTCTCGAATCGTTTTGCTTGCCTAGAGAACCTTGCGTCGGTGGACGAGATCAACAACGGGCTCGTAGAAACTGTCCAATCGGTGGGTGCTAAGTTCTTTAGACCCCGCCGTTCAAATAAACCGCAGAAATTTTCCGATCATACTGTAAATCTCATGGCCGAACGACGCTCACTAAGATTGCAGTCTTCCGATGATGCAAAGTCATATAGGCGTCTCAATAGACAAATTTCGAAATCCTTGCGGCACGACATCCGTCTTTTTAATACTGAACACATTAAAAAGACAATAGAGCGAAACAAAGGCTCCAAAGTGTTCGCAAGAGATTTGTCTATTGGGCAAAGCCAATTGACAAAGCTGAAGAGAGAAGATGGAAGTATAGCGTCGACCAAGGCAGAGGTATTAGAGGAGATTGAAAGGTTCTATGGACAGTTATACGCTTCGGTCGCTAAGCCTGTTATCAGCGCGGCCAAAGATCCAAGAGCCAAGCTGACCCGACACTTCACCGAAGATATCCCGGACATCAGCCTGTACGAGATTAGAATGGCCCTGAATCAGCTTAAGAACAACAAGGCGCCGGGTGATGACGGTATCACATCAGAGCTTCTGAGAGCGGGTGGAACACCGGTACTAAAAGTCCTCCAGAAGCTTTTCAACACCGTCGTTCTCGAGGGCATCACGCCAGAAGCATGGAACAGAAGCGTGGTGGTGTTGTTTTTCAAGAAAGGTGACAACACCTTATTGAAGAACTACAGACCCATCTCGCTTCTGAGCCATGTTTATAAGCTGTTTTCAAGGGTCATTACGAACCGTCTCGAGCGCAGGCTTGATGACTTCCAGCCTTCCGAACAAGCCGGTTTCCGAAAGGGCTTTAGCACCATGGACCACATTCATACGCTGCGGCAGGTTATACAGAAGACCGAAGAGTATAACTTGCCACTTTGCTTAGCGTTTGTGGACTATGAGAAAGCCTTTGATTCGGTCGAGACTTGGGCTGTGCTCGAGTCTCTCCAACGATGCCGTATTGACTATCGGTACATCGAAGTGTTGAAGTGCTTGTATAATAACGCCACTATGTCGGTCCGAGTACAGGAAGAGAGCTCCAAGGCGATCCCTTTAAAAAGAGGCGTAAGACAGGGAGACGTAATTTCTCCGAAACTGTTTACGGCTACTTTGGAGAACGCCTTCAAGCTCCTGGAATGGAAAGGATTCGGCATCAATGTCAATGGCGAATACCTCACTCACCTTCGGTTTGCCGACGATATCGTGGTCATGGCAAAATCGATGGAAGAGCTCAGCACGATGCTCGAAGGCCTCAATCGGGTTTCCCAACAGGTGGGTCTTAAGATGAACATGGACAAGACGAAAGTCATGTGTAATTCCCATGTTGTACCCACCCCGATCTCTGTTGGGAACTCGGTTCTTGAAGTCGTTGACTCGTACGTCTACCTTGGACAAGTAGTCCAGTTAGGTAGGTCCGACTTCAAGAAAGAGGCCAATCGCCGAATCCAACTCGGCTGGGCAGCGTTCGGAAAATTGCGTAGCGTCTTCTCGTCCGACATACCTCAGTGCCTCAAGTCGAAAGTGTTCGACCAGTGTGTGTTGCCAGTGATGACTTATGGCACAGAAACGTGGTCTCTCACTATGGGCCTTATTAGTAAGCTCCAAGTAGCCCAACGAGCTATGGAGAGGGCTATGCTCGGAGTCTCTCTGCGAGATCGAATCAGAAATGAGGAGATCCGTAGAAGAACCAAAGTTACCGACATAGCCCAACGGATTGGCAAGTTGAAATGGCAATGGGCAGGGCACATAGCGCGGAGGACTGATGACCGATGGGGTCGGAAAGTTCTCGAGTGGAGACCACGTACCGGCAAGCGCAGCGTAGGACGACCACCCACAAGGTGGACGGATGACCTCATTAAGACCGCAGGATCGCGCTGGATGCTAGCCGCTTGCAACCGGTCTTATTGGAGATTCATAGGGGAGGCCTATGTCCAGCAGTGGACTTCTTATGGCTGATGGATGGATGGATGGATGGATGACACGTTAGATACACTGACAGGTATGAAGTGGTTCACTACGCTGGACTTGAAGAGCGGGTACTGGCAAGTGGAAATAGATCCTAAAAAAGAGAAGACCGCATTTTCGACGGGAAAAGGCCTGTGGCAATTCAACGTGATGCCATTTGGATTGTGCAACGCGCCCGCTACGTTCGAAAGACTAATGGAGTTAGTGCTCGCGGGACTGATTGGAGATGCATGCCTAGTCTATTATTTTGGACGACATCATAATTGTGGGAAAAACCTTCGAAGACCATCTGCAACCTGGAACAAGTATTGACTAAGATTCACGCAGCCAATCTCAAACTGAGTCCGAAGATATGTTCCTTCTTCAAGAGGCAAGTGAATTTCCTGGGACATGTGATTTCCGAAGCTGGCGTACAGACGGATCCAGGAAAAGTCAGTGCTGTCAAGGATTGGCCTGTGCCAAAAGACAAGACGGAAGTCAGAGCATTCTTGGGTTTATGCTCCTACTACAGGAGATTCGTGAAGAACTTTGCTGACATAGCCAAGCCGTTGCATAGACTGACTGAGGAAAAACGACCCTTCCTCTGGGATGAAAATTGCGACGCAGCTTTTCAAGAGCTAAAGAAGCGACTTTGTAATACGCTTATTCTTGGCTTCCCGGACACAGAGAACGAGTTCATCGTGGACACTGACGCCAGCAACACCGGCATTGGAGGAGTACTGTCACAAAGGAAAGGAGACCAAGAAGTGGTGATTGCGTATTTCAGCAAATCCCTGTCCAAGCCGGAAAGAAACTACTGTGTGACCAGGAGCTACTTGCAGTGGTGAAGACATTGCGACATTTTAGCAAGTACCTGCTCGGGCGAAAATTCCATCTGAGGACCGACCACGCTGCTCTTAAGTGGCTACTACAGTTTAAGGATCCCGAAGGCCAAGTGGCAAGATGGATTGAGCAACTACAAGAGTTTGACTTCACCACGGAGCATCGCAGTGGAAAATCTCATGGCAACGCGGACGCACTGTCAAGAAGGCCATGCTCAGAGGACTGCAAGCATTGCTCAAGACATGAGTCGAAAGATTCAGTGCCCGTCAGAATGCTCAAAGCTGACATCGGTGACGAATGGAAAGAAACCCTTCGGTTGCACAAGAAGAAGACGCCGACATCAAGGCGATTCTTGAATGGATGGAATCAGATGCCCCAGAGTGCTATTGCTTCAATGAGTGT